>JANDJT010000167.1:11672547-11691028 GCA_024331685.1 Stegophilus panzeri | reverse complement strand
TACTCTTTATAAACCTGTGTTATGTTTGCAATTGTTTGATATCCATGAGAGCAGAGTATTATAAGACAATTTTTTTCATTTTTGCTCATATTTAACAAGGGTGCCAATATTAGTGGAAGGTGCTGTACATTATATAACAAATGAGAAAACAATTAGAAATATTCCATACCTCTTCCTTTGTTTAAAATAGCTTCACTTGCTAAAATTGAAAGATAATTTGTAAAATAATTTTTGCAGTGTACGTAGCTACAGTATGAAAAGAACAGTGATATAAAATGAACAAAATGTTTGTGATTTTATGGTTTTTTTGTTTTTTAAAAAAAAAGAGAAAATAAACATTGTGGTAACAGTAACTCCACTTCACGTTGAGTTGGGTGTTGATTATTTTTCTTTAACAGCATGCCCCCAAGTGTCTCATTCTTTACATACAACGAATAGCCTGGCATTCATGTGATTTACACCGCTCATGTTGAGACTGGGATCAGGAAACGAGAGGAAACCGCTTTGCATAGCTGCTGGTGCAGGCTGGGAAGTTTTAGGCCTGCATTTGGTGTTTCCATAGCAGTATGCCACCGTCATGATCGTAGGGTCATTTTGGTAGAGAGAATTTGTGTATAAGGTTATTTAATTTGAGTACGAATATGTTTTAATATTTAATGACCCAGATGTACGCAAAATACTTAAATTCCCAACCCACAAAAAAAAGTGCTGTCGTAGTCCAGTGAATAAATGACAGACCTGCCAATTCTGTCTATCTGTAACTGATTTCAGTTCAAGTACAATGCCATTCAGCGGCTAATTATAGTCCTTAATCATTGAGCTATTCATGCTAACTGTAGCCCTTGTTTTGTTGAGCAGATTAAAGGTGCAGTAATAATTACATCATTTCAAAGGTACCTTATAAAACCGTGGTTCATGCAATGGATCAGAATAATTCTGAGATTCAATTTTCTGGCCGGAAACGAGCTCTGCCGTTTTTCTTTTAAAGGCAACTTGTTCGGTTATATTTGGGAAATGAGTAGGTTTGTCAGTGTTTTCAATGCAATTGAAGTTGTCTCGCAGGCAGTGGAGGACTATAAAACACTGAATTGCCATTTCTCAAGTTGCCACTTAAGCCAATTAGTTAATTGGGTAATTATCACTTGAATGACTAATCACAAACAATTATTTGACTCCTTTTTGATTCTTGGTCCTTAAACTGAAATGAACATGCTTGATGCTTCTCCAAAGACAGGCACATGTCTCAGCTCATATTAGTGAATGTTTTTATTTAGTGTGGTGATGAGCTGCATGAATCATGTCTTTTGCTCATATTACTGGGAGAGAATCAGAGGAAAGGAGCTGCTCGTGGTAGCATACTGACATATTCTCACTGGCCAGCTTATCTGTGCAGCTGAGCCTCACATGCTGAGCATGAGAAGCACTTAATTCTAATCCACCTGCTGCAAAAGTTTAATAGAGAGAGAGAGCTGTAAACAGATGCGCTGTGCTTGTGGCTGTGTGTGTGCTGTGCTCTAATCTCCCTGAGTGCAGAATGTTATCTGGATTTGTGCCTGTAGGTGATGGAATACATGCCTGGAGGAGATCTCATGGCACTGCTGAACAGATACGAGGATCAGTTTGACGAGTCAATGGCTCAGTTTTATCTGGCAGAGCTGGTGCAGGCCATCCACACTGTGCACCAGATGGGATACGTCCATAGGTGAGCTGCTTTGTATTGTAGGTTTGGGCCGTAAATACCCTTAAAACAAATCGTGGCTCCTGAGTGACACAACAGAAAAGGGTTCGCTCTACCGTCTGGAGAGTGCAAATTCTAATCTCAAAGACGCCACAGCCATCTGTGGTCAGGAGCCAAGGGAGCAAAATTGACTGTGCTGTAAGGGTGGGAGGGATGGCATACTCTCTCTTCCCTGTCAATCACAGTGACACTAGCCAGTCATGGGCATCTGTGAGCTCATGTATGTGGAAGATGGCAGATAGCGCTTTCCTCTGAATGTGTTACGCTGCCCTGTGACGCAGCATTAGGTATATATGAGGTAGCGTGTGCTGGCCTTCCCTGATTGGAGGGAATTTGGGGAGAAAAATGTTGAATTGTGCTTGTGTATAGAAGTCCTAGTAATAGGGACCACTACAGATATTTTAATCCTGACACAGAATTCTGTTCCTTGTTCACTCCATTTCTTCTTCATAAAACTATTCTCTTTCTTTATAGAGACGTAAAACCGGAGAATGTTCTTATTGACCGTACGGGACACATTAAGCTGGCGGACTTCGGCTCTGCTTCTAAACTGTCCACAAATAAATCGGTAATGTTATCCCTTAACAATCAGAAATAATGTCCTGGTATTAGCTTTAGTCACATTTAGAATAAGCCAGTTAATTAAATGACCAGAGTTTCATATGTACTGTTGTAGTTTGTGATGTCATTATGATAATAACGATAATGACGATGCTGATGGTGGTGAAGAGCTCACTATTAAAACTGATGGTGGTTTAGGTTGGCTCCTCCAAGCTTCCCGTGGGCACTCAGGACTTCCTGGCCCCAGAGGTTCTCTCAGCCCTGAGCGGTGGTTCCCAGTGCAGTTATGGTCCCGAGTGTGACTGGTGGTCTTTGGGGGTTATTGCATATGAAATGATCTACATGAAGTCACCTTTCACTGAGGGGACCTCAGCTAAAACCATCAACAACATCATGAACTTCCAGGTAAGACCAGCAGGAACGGTTCTCTCAGATGTGTGCCTCACACAGAACCCACCCACACTCATGGACCTGTTTTCTTTCTTTTTCTTTGTGTGTTTTATTCTGATGATTATTTGATGATGAACTTAATTACCCTGACTTATATTATGACTATCAAAGCCAAACAATAATACTTTACAATCACCATCTCTTGCTTTGTATTATTATGCCTAAAGGTTTTTAAAAAATATTTAAACATTTTTTTATACAAGTTAACATTTACTGTACAATAAATAAATGAATTTTTAACAATGATAGATAAACATTGCAATTTTCAGGTTAGCATTCATGTAGTAAAAAGGTCTCATTTGAGTTAAGTTAAAAAATTACACCACCATGTTTATTTTCCTATTACAGCATGCACTGTCTTTTTTTATTATTATTTATTTATTTATTTATTTATTTTTAAATTCTTTATGTACGGTAAACCATGATAAAAGTTTAAGCATTTATTGTCATTCTAAAATAATATCCTCTCTTGCCTCATAATTAAGTTGTTTCTTGACTTCCAAGCGTTATCTGAAGTTCCCTGAGGATCCTAAGGCCAGCTCTCAGTTCGTGGACCTTGTGCAGAGTTTGCTGTGTGTGGCACGGGAACGGCTTGGCTACGAGGGCCTGCGCTCTCACCCCTTCTTCTCCAGCGTCGACTGGGGTGGCCTCAGACATGGTGAGGATTTCACAGTGTCACCTTAAGGCAGTTTGCATAAACTGTGCTATTTGTAGGAATAGTTTATGGGCTACACTCAGTGCTGAAATGAGCTGTTTCAGCTGAGATCAACCTCACAGCTAAAAGAAGACCAGAGTTTGCTCAGGATCTGAACGTGATCACGGAGTCGTAGCAGCTTCGCCTGATCGTAGTGTTGGACTGATGAAGTCCCAGTTTGCACTAAGCAAAATGCATCTGTTGGTTTTGAGAATATCACACAAATGCCATGTAGCTGATGGCCATTTCTTGATTTGCATCCCTAATGATTGCTATTGTTGTGTGTGATTGGGGGATTTTCTTGCTAATGGAGTGTAGTGGGTAAAGTCTGGGGTGAAATGGGTTGCTGTGTGTCTGTCTGTTTGCCTGTCTGTCTCTGTGTGTCTGTCTGTGTCAACTTGTAACATGTATGTCTAATATGTGTATATATATATATATATATATATATATATATATATCTGTGTAATGGAAAAATCTGTTTTTCCACAATTAATGGAGATGATTACAATAGTTTTCACCATTGGTATTGGTTTGAAGATATCGAGCAATACTGTACATAAAGTTGAGGTCATAAGTTTACATACACTTTGCAGAATCTGCAAAATATTAATAATTAAGAAAAAAAGAGGGATCATAAAAATTGCATTTTGTTCTTTATTTAGTCCTGCCCTGTATAAGATATTTCACATAACAGATGTTTACATATAGTCCACAAGACACAATAATAACTGAATTTACACACATGAACCAGTTCAAAACCAGTTCACACGCTTGATTCTTAACACTGTGTGTCGTTATCTGGATGATCCACGACTGTTTTTATGTTTTGTGATGTTCATGAGTCCCTTGTTTGTCCTGAGCAGTTAAACTACCAACTGTTCTTCAGAAAAATCCTCCAGGTCCTGCACATTCTTTGCTTTTCCAACATCATTTGCATAGTTGACCCCTTTCCAACAGCTATATGATGTCGAGATCCATCTTTTCACACTTAGGACAACTGACACAACTACTACAAAAGGTGCAAACATTCACTGATGCTCAAGAAGGCAACACACTGCATTAAGAGCCAGAGGAGTGTAAACTTTTAAACAGGACGATCGGTGTAAATCATTATTTTGTCTTGTGGGAAACCTGTAAATATCTTCTGTAGTTTCTGAAAGGCAGTACTAAATGGAAAAAAAACATCTTTAAACAAAATAATAACATCAGTGAATGTTTGCACCTTTTGTAACAGTCATGTACGAGTCCCTCAGTTGTCCTCAGTGTGAAAAGATGGATCTCGACATCATATAGCCGCGGTTGGAAAGGGGTCAAATATGAAAAAAAAAAATTATGATCCCTCTTATTATTATTTTTTTTTAATGATTAACATTTTGTGTATTCTGCAAGGCGTATGTAAACATATGACCTCAACTGTAAAAGCACTTGAATTCATTCCAGACCAGCAATGATTTAATTCCTGAATTGCTTGCAGCATATGAGGGGGTGTTGATTTTTGCATGGGCGGGTTGCAAGCAGTGCTCACTGTGCCATGTGATGATTATTATGCTTATAGTGCTTAATATTGTTTATTATCCCAAATAAAAAAACAGGGGGGGGAGATACTATAATGGAAACACTGAACATTATATTAATAGCCGGTATCTAATTATAGGGTGTCTGAGTTTAGCTTCAGAACTGCTTCAGTCTTGCTGTCACGCTGGCCTGAGATGTGTGTGTGTGGTGGAGCTTTGGAGCATTGTTTCAAAAGAAAAACCTCGAAAGAATTCTCTGAAGGTGGAAGTCAAATAATGATATAGAATTGATCTAGTTTGTACTCTGTGCTCCAGAAGGTTCCCTACAGATAACATTTCAGGTCTTGTTCATGAATTTGCTTGCTTGTTTGAGATACAGGAACATCATTAGGGAGCACTGCACACACCATAAATCCTGTACAAAATAAATAAATCTAATGTCTTTATATTTTGGCATACAGTTAAAGACCTACGTGTAGCATCCATTCCAACAAAATGGCTGACCATACTTTATAGAGCCAACGAGCAATGATAAATGTTAGGGACAAATGGAAAAAAAAATGCTGGTAGAATTTTGTTATATTTAGTTGGTTGGTTTATTATGAAGCCCTAAAAACTGCATTTGTTGATGTATCTCAAAATAAAGTTGGCATTGAAGTGAAGCAGTGATGCTCATTATGGTGCTCTGTGTAGCTTAGCTTCCAGGCTTTTGCGTTGTGCAAAAGTGTGTGTGTGTGTGAGAGAGAGTGTGTTTGTGCGTGTGTGCATCTGTACATCTGTCTAGACAACATTAACTATTACTTTTCATGTTGATCTCTGTGTCTAATGGAAGAGCCATTAATCTCTATACTATACTCTTTGATTGTGTGTGTGTGCATGCACTCACGTGTGTTGGTACACATTTACACATTCACACCATAGCAAGCTTGAGCAAATTATCGGTTTTGTCAAATTTGCCTGGGTGTTATCAAAACGTTATATTTTTTTTCCGTGAAACTTACTAAGAAATGTCTGCATTGTCATTGCTAATGAGTTAAATGTATAAAGCTGTTAAGTTTTTCATAGTGACGATGTAAAGGCAGCAAGACAGTAGAAATGAGATAATAGTGTTGGGAATATCAACATTTACCTCAGATCTATGGATAAACCGCTAAGAAAAGACTCTGCCTGACTGAAATGAAACTGCACCTCGCATTGACTGGCCAACTTCTCTGGGTTCCAACATATTGAGAAACATGTCTTTACACATTCCCTTATTTTCTGCACTATGACAACTTTACTAATGCATTAAAACATTTTCTTTTTCACAAGTCAGTTAATTTCAATTAGAGATTAGAAAGAAAACCAAACACAGGGAGTCTGTTAAGTTTAAAAAACAACCTGAATAAAAATCTTGAAGTGTGCTGGAAAATGACCAAGAACCGTATCTTAGTGTAATATCACAAACTTCATTTGATCATAATATTAATTATCTGTAATTACCTTGAAAAGCTGTTTTTTTTGGCTAACATACCACCACCACCACCAAGAACAAAAATTGCATCCGAAAGCAAAAGCTGGGGAAATTCACGCTGTATCAGTAATCTAGTAGTATACAGTAGAATTTGTAACTTTTTTTTATAATGCAAGCTGACTGAAACAGCTTGAAAATGCTACTTCAAATGTTCATTCAAGAATACTGTAGCAGATACCCAGCTCAAATGACATAATTCATACACATGCTGAATTTTAAGAGCTGGTTTTCTGAGACACATCATAAATTAAGTTGAGATATCTGCAGGCTATGCCATTAGGTGTCTGCAGGTCATTCAAATCCCAGTTTGTCTGAAATGACATTATACAAATAAAATGCCTTAATAGTTAATAAATTGTCATTTATTTATTTAATTATTTTTTAAATGTATTTGAATATAGATATCCTTAAATGTTATCTTACATATAAACCTAATCTCTGTCTCATACATCTGCAATGTATGTTCAACTACCATGGACAACAATTTCACCATGTTTCCCTGTATTTATACCATAAATGACATTTTACTCTGTAATCACGCTGTACGAGGACCAGGGTGGTGCCGCTTCCAATACGCTCCTGTGTTACTGAAGCACAGGAGTCACACTCTGCAGCACGTTTCACTTTACCCTCCAATGAATTTTAACCATCCAGCTGGATGTTAACGAAGTTCATGATATCAGCCATAACTAGAGCTATGGTATCATCTGGCCTTGTATTGCTTAACTAATAGTAGTCCACTTAGCACTTCATTATCAGTGGCACAAACATGATCTTCACTTAACTATCTAAACTTCCAGCCCATGGGAGAAACCTGTTTTCATATATGCTATAATACTTATAGTATTAAATATTTAATACATACAAATCATATACCAAATGCTTTTGATATAAAGTGTCCAGTATTACAGCTTCTTAACTTACACAATTAAAGAGCTATTTAAATAATTTTACTATGAAACTTACATGTTAGTTCTACACTCTCTCTCTCTCTCTCTCTCTCTCTCTCTCTCTCTCTCTCTCTCTCACTCCAATAAGAAGCGTACTAAATGGATTCTATCATTCTTATTCCTGCACAGCTTTTGTTTATGGGAGTACGTCTAACATTTAGAAGGAAAGTTAATAAAACTCTGTTCCTTTCTTCACCTGATGGTGCAGTGATGGACAGCATCTGATGAGGCTTTTCTTATTGGGTAGTTTTGATTGAATAGTTTGATCATTTTTAATCTACGGCTAGGTTTAATCTGTCTGGGAAACCGTCAATTTAAGGTTTAATGTTTCTTTTAATACTGAGCCCTAAATAATTCTGTATATTAGGGTTGCTTTAACTAAAATTACTTAGGAAACCATTTATCATTAAACCATTTATTTTGTAGAGCACAAGCTTCAGCATTTATTGCGAAGAGAAATTAACCACTAAATCAATTAACATTCACTAAAGTGTATTAACTAGTGTCCATAACTAAGTCCATACTGACCAATATGGGCTCATGTATTATTGAAAGTTAGCACAACAATGTTCTTGAATCTGATTGGTCGGAAGGTGTTGGTTAATTTTAAAAGCAGCTCTGACGGTAGTGCAATTTAAAGTACAGGCTTTATGGCAGATGATGCACATAAACAGTTTTTAAAAAACGTGTTATTTTTGGATGTGGTGATTTCTGTGAGGAGACATTTATTTAACACTTTTGGAAGGAGTCTCCAGTGTCAGAGGTAAAGTTGTAACGTTTTCCAACATAGCAGAGGCTTGAGGACAGAGAGATTTGCTGTTTCTCTACCTGCATTTTTCCCCTAGGGAATTCTAGTGAAAACAGGAAATTATTTGTTTTACAAAGATTCCACAATGTCTATTGTGTATCCACAATAAATGGATCAAATGTATGACGTTAACATGAAAATTGCTGTGGTATAGGAGGAAGAAAATACTTCAGGGTGAGCTATTACAGGAGAATAATCAGCTTCAGGTTGGTAACAGTTACTCTGCTTTGATTTGAGCCACATCTCACCATGCCATCGTTGAGTACTTTCCTGTTACAGCTTGCCCTATTGTACTGGGTGATACAATGGGTTATCGGTGTTGGTTGACACGTGAGCCGATGCCAGTGTTTAACAGGCATTAATCACCCATGCTGCATGGGGGAAAAGATGATAAAGGTGGCAGTGTTTTTTGCATAGCGCTGCCTAGAGCACATTCTGTGATCATATTATTGATTATCATGATATTTTAATAAGAAAATCTATCGTGATCATTATTTTAGATACCGCCCAGCCCCTGTCATGTTTTATCCCTTACTTATTGGTGGATAACTGGCAGCATTGATGCGCTATATGCCCAATCGTTTTTGGACACCTGACCATCACACCCATATGTACTTGTTGAGCATCCCATTCCAGATTGAGTCCATCTTTGCTGTTATAATAATCTCCACTATTCTTCTTAGAAGGCTTTCCTCTAGATTTTGTAGCGTGGCTGTTGGGATTTGTGTTCATTTAGCCATAAGAACATTAGTTGATGTTGGGTGAGGAGGCCTGTGGTGCATTCGGTGGTCCAGTTCATCCTGTTCAGTGGGGTTGAGGTCAGGGCTCCGTGCAGCCCTCCACTCCAGCCTTGGCAGACCATGTCTTCATGGAGCTCACTTTGTGCACATGGGCATTGTCATGCTGGAACAGGTTTGGGCGTCCTAGTTCCAGTGAAGGGAAATCATAATGCTACAGCACACAAAGACATTCTGTACAATTGTGTGTGCTTCCAACTTCGTGGCAACTGTTTGGAGAAGAACCACATATGGGTGTGATGGTCAGGTGTCCACAAACTTTTGGCCATATAGTGTGTATGAAGATGAGTGATGGGTTATGAAACAACTTTTGAATGAATATTTGAACAAGCGTTACACGATGTTGATGGTTTCTTAATGTTAACTAATGCAGTAAAATGTAACACGAACGTAAAGCGTTACTGTTTTCCATTACAGTAATAAAGCCCACTGGAAGGCTTTTCCACCTTCTTTCATAAAAACATGATCGATGGGACGTTTTCAGCTCATGAATATGTTGATATTTGTAATGTTGTCAGGATGGAGGTGTCATTATCGATATCGCCTTGTAATTAATCAGAGCTATGCTAACGTCCTGTGGGATTATTGCAGTTTCCACAGTAACCTGGCACTGCCACTGTTACTCCATTCATTATAATGGTAAACTATTCTCAACTCACTGCCTAATTGTGATTGCGTGGTCTGTTATTGTTTGTTGTGGGTGTACCGGTAAGGTAAATTCAGACATTTCTGTTTGTGTTTATCAGTGTTTTTTTTTTTTTTTTTTGTTTGTTTTTTTTTTTTTGTCGTAGCTGTGTGCGCATATGTGTAAAATTTCTCTATATAGAAGCATACAGTGGTTTCAGATAGTCTTAAGCTATGAGGATGTGTATACTGTGTGTGTGTTTGGTGTCTTATGTGTTTTCCTGTAGATTTATGTGTGTGCATTCAGGAACATGTTTAGCATAGAGATGTGTGTGTTGTGCAGATCCAGAGCTTAGGCTGTGACTCAGACTGATGAGCTGAAGCTGCTGCAGTGAGGGAGAAAGTGTGTGTGCGTGTGAGAGGGAGGGAGAACGAGAGAGAGAGAGAGAGAGAGAGAGAGAGAGAGAGAGAGAGAGAGAGAGAGAGAGTTACTGCACTAGAACCTCATCACTGAGACCCTCTCCTCCCTCCCTCTCTCCTTCTTTCTCCCCCTCTGTTTTCATCTCTTGCTCACTGACTGTCTCTCTCACACACACACACACACACACTCACTCTTTCTCTAGTTCTCTCTCTCTCTCCTCATCGTCCTCTTCTGTACTCCTTCCCTCTTCTAGCTGTCCCTCCCTTCGTTCCCTCGCTCCGTGCCGAAGATGACACGTCCAATTTCGAGGAGCCGGAGAGGGCCCCTCGGCGTGCGCACGCTGCCCAGCGAGAGCCCCCGCGCCCGGGCTTTCAGGGACAAGACCTGCCCTTTCTAGGCTGGTTCTTCAGCCGGGCCCTAACTGCACTGGCTAAATCCGAGTGAGTACCCTCACACACACGCGCGCACACACACACCCACACACTGTCGTTTTATAGAGAATGATTTGATTACTACAGTCACAGGTGGTAGACAAGATAGCACGATTGCCACGGTTACAGTCACTAGGCAACATTGGTGGTGAATGGCACTTATGCTGTAACCATGCAGATGTGGTAGCGGTGGTCTCTGTCTCTTTCTCTCTGTCTCTCTGTCTCTCTGTGTGAGTGAATGGGAATCAAGAATGAGAAGAGTGTGTGTGTGTGTGTGTGTGTGTGTGTGTGTGTGTGAGAGAGATGGAGAATACTGATTCTTTTTTCTTGTGCTTGTGGCTCGTTGTGTTATTTCTGTGAAAGTAATACACTGGGAATCCCCATCTCCCTCTGTGTGTGTGTGTGTGTGTGTGTGTAAACTCCTCTTTGCAGATCGCTCCTTCTCACCGTCATACTGTCTGACTCCAATCCCCTTGTTTTTAATGCCATGTGTGCTGCATCGGTGCTCGGTCTGCATGCACATCTGCATATGCACACGCGTCTGCATGCACACGTATGAAGATCTCGATGCGCTCGTGGCTCTGCTTGTGTTTGTGTGCGATCTGATTCGTGGTTCTCTAAATAATCCGAGCTGTACAACTAGTTTACCGTCCGTGTTTGTTTAGACGGTGGGAGCAGATCTCAGCTCAGCAGCCTTCCCAGTGTTTGACTGACAGCATGCCCCCTCCCGTTACTGCACTATATGGCTTTAAAGCAAGGACATGGGGGGGTGGGGGGAGAGAGAGACAGAAAGGAGATGGAGATATGATACAGCGGGGGAAAAGATTTCAGATTTGGACACAGATCGGGGGAAGAAATGCATTTCTATGGTAACCAGAGGGAGATTCATGTTCAGTAGCTACATTTACATGCAAGCTAATAATCCTTAAAGAGAACATAAATAGTCTGATAGTGTTTAAGTTAATTTAGGATAATTCCTTTAATAATAAGTTTAATAGAGGAATAATTCATATGTAAACTATTAAATGTGTTTTTCACATTTAGAATTCTTGCATACATTTTGCAGATGTTTGTTTGCTTCACATTAAAAAATAAATAAATAAATAAATAAATAAATATATTGTGAAGGAGTGAAGGAAATATTTGTAGTATGAATCGAAACATTACATTTTGTTTGTTTGTTTTTCTTTTGCTGAAACTGATGTCATTCAAGACTTGTTTAAATCATAAACAAGGCTTGGCAAACATGCAGAACCAATGTTGTCTACTTTTTGCGATGTGAAACGAGTCGTACGATCCTGGTTGTTATGGTAACACTGGCAGGAAATGCTACTCTTTACATGCGCATACATTTTGCTCTTTCTTTTACTGCGTTCCTCTTCATTCTCTCTCTCTCTCTCTCTCTCTCTCTCTTTCTCTTTCTCTCTCTTTCACATTGCACACTAGACTTTGTGCTCTGTTCATACTATGACAAGACAACTGTGTCTTCCTGTATTCAAGTGGGGGGAAAAAAAAATCCCAAACAAACCCACAATTCCAATTCTTTTCTCTCTCATCTTTCCCCAACCCCCCTTTTTAAAGCTTCTATCTCTGTCACCTTGCATAAGTAAATATGCGCGTATTCGCACAGTGAGTGTGCCATGCCTTAAAAGACCATCTCGTATTCATCCACACACCCCTCACATTGGTTTCCCTGAATAACGCAGCCACATGTTTTTCATTCATCTCTCATCCTTTCCTGTGCTACCGTCTTTTCCTGGTATATTGGTAAATCACACTGAGCTAACGGGTCTCTGTCCTTCTAGTCCGATCTGTAAGCAGCAGCACGACTGAGGACTAGGCACGCTGCTCAGTTTGCCGTCAGCTCTGAGCATATCTGCGCATCAGATCTAAGCATATCTACTCTCAGCGTCATAACTACCAACAGACGTGTATACAGTACAGCCAGAACCACCTCATGCTTTCTGTCCTGTGCCAGAATATGCGTTAGTTCCTCTCTGTTCATCCACAGGGTGTTTTATTATGTGCTGCATCGACTAATGCATCTAGTTATGGAAGGGTTTTATTTCCCCAATTTCCTCCTAATTTAGTCAGAGCCTGTCCCCTCGAGCTAGCGGGTAGCGCTTTTCCAGCTGACAGTGCGGTATGTCATGGTGCAGTTACTAATGTTTTTATCCACGTAACTGTACCGATAAACTAAGGAGGAGTTCTCTGGAGGTAGGTCATTGGGAAAACGTTTCGGACTTATTTACTCAGCATTTGGTTTTATGTCGAGAAACAAAAATCCAGGTTTTCCCATTGAAGTCAATGGGAATGTTATCAGACTCTTCTTAGGGAAAAGGCTAGCTCTAGCTCCTTTAAGGGCTCTTCAGCTTGTCATCCTTGTAGAAAATAACTATTCTACCATTCTATTTAGGGAAATCCTCTGAAGATTCTATCGAAGATGATATCATGTAGAACCTCTTTAGGATGAAAAGTACCATATCCAAAGAACCCTTAGTGGGTTTTTTTCTTACAATGTACTGCTGAAAATTGCTCTGGTGCTCTATCTGATAGAAAAGCCATTCTAGCTAGTTTTTTGTCCTTATATTGCTTTGACCAGGCACTGATTTGTAGCATTTTTTTTTTTTTTACCTCCATCCATATGTCCTCCTTTTGAGTAAAATAAACCAATTCCACATAAGTACATTAGTTACAGTACAAGGGTGGACAAAGGTTAAATTCTTTAGCTATCCCACTGAGCAAGTAAAAGCTCCAGCGTGCTGCAATGCTCCCTCTAATTTTTTTTTCTTCCTGAGCAAAGGCTATTTCTATTGGCCAAACCCTTCTGCTGTTTGAGCAGAAATAAGCCATGAGTTGTACAGATTGCAGCTGCTCTGCCCCTGCCTGGTTAGAGTTAGCTAGCTAGCCTGGGAGAACAGTTATGCTTTCAAGATTTGATAGGTCATTGTCCAACGGGTTGAACAGTTAACATGGCTTGATAAGCTTACAGGTAATGTAGCTAGCTAGCGATGTTTGTCATTGGGACTGACCTGGCGAGGAAGTGTTTTGATGCGCATTCTTGTTTGGGCTCCTTAATAAATAAGCAAAACACAGTGACGTTATGAGAGTTTAGTGTACCTGTGGCTGGCCTGAACTGAACTGCAATCATTTGTCAGTTACTCCAATTGAGAAACTTTATTTATGCACATTTTTGTGTCCGTGTTCTGCACTGATCTTGTTTTTTCCTGCATGGGAGCATCATCAGTAGTGTGCGACCATGCATGCAAGCAGCTTAGAGGGAGCAGAGGTGTGCTGCCCAGTGACTAGGTTATAAAAAGTGTTAGCTATTATAATATATTAACATATAGCAAGCTAGTAGGTTTGGGAAAATTGACAATAGTATTGGAAATCGCCTATAGATTCCAACTATTGCAACGGCTGTCAAGTTGGAGGAACGGTTTAAATGTCTGTTGGAAAACATGGGGTCTGCAGGGAATGATTCCCTTCCAAGGTTCTAATGTCAAGCATATCGTGTTTGTGCCCTCAAGAAAAAGTCACTTTTGTCTTTGTTTATTTATTTATTTATTTATTTATTTATTTTTATATAGGCGTTTTGACCAAGATGTGGTAAAAGATGTCCGTAAAAGATGATATTCCACTCTGGTTAGCATCTACATTTTCAGTCTACATGTTTAATGGTGAGGTAAGCAGGAGATTTATATGACCGTTTTGTACCAAACCTTATTTTGATCTTGGTTTTGTTTTTGTCAAGACTTCCACATTACTGCACGTTCATGATTCTGAAAAGTGTTAGCAGATAAATATGCATGATAAAAAAATAATTCGACCAGGTGGTCAGAAGAATTTGCACAGTATTATTGAGGTGCATTACACCACCATGAAGCTCATTAAGTCTAAATATAGCTACATGCCATGGGACAATGTTTCTTGTTCTGAAAGTCAATGAGAATCGCACTCTCTAGTTAAAAAGCACTAATAAGTATTTTGTACTGCATGACAGCTACCAATCATGTGCTTCCTCTCAGACCAGAACATTTGAACATCCTTGATGAAGTGTGCTAACTGGCAGAAGCAGTTATAAACGTGATGTTGGGAAATCTTGACAGTAGGTAACGATGCTTGGACAGCTGCACCGCTCAGGAACCTGTGGCAGAAGTGTCGCGGTGTTTGCATGAGTCTCCTCACGTATCAGGCGGAATCAATATGACCGAAAGCTTTTGATTTATCCGGCAGCCCATTTTTTCCACGGTGATTAGAAGCTGAACGTGAAGCGCGGACGTGATTAGTTTGTGTCTGTGGACCCTGAAGCTAAATAAAGTGCTGCAGCTGCATTTTGAAGCTTCAACATAAGAAGCTGTGGCACATTCAGTTTTATCTTCACCTTCAAATCTTTCAAAGTGATGGTGGGATGAATTTTACATGCGTTCTCTCTCTCTCTCTCTCTCTCTCTCTCTCTCTCTCTCTCTCTCTTTCTGTATCTTTTACTCTCCACCTTTTACCTTTCTTTCCCTCCTCTCCAAAGTCGGAGTAAAAATAGACTTCCAGCTAGAACGAAGTGAATTTTAATACTCTGATTTTTGCGCTCATATCATCCTGCATAAATAATGCGACAAGAGCTGCGAGAACGAAACGGCCTCAGGAAGCGTGAGCTCAGTTGGTGTTAATTGCTAATCATAAAATCCCAAAACAGGATGTTTAATTAATGCAAGACTGCAGCATTGTTTGTGAAAGAAGCGTCTGTAAGTTGCTTTGGATAAGGGTAGTCTGCCAAATGCTGTTGATGTAAATGAAATCATTCGTAATCGCAATGTTGCTCAATTCCTTTCTGCAGAAGGCTCTTTACTCCTTGGTAACGGTTGGTTTCCTATGTGCTTGCTGCGGTCTCTAATTGGCATATGAGCGAAGTTGGTTCCCGCTGTAGGGTTCACTGTATAACAGCCATTTCAGTGACACTTTTTAATGACCAACTAGTGTGTTACTTTGTGCTATTTTGACATAACTGCCATCGATGCGGGCTAGGTTGAGTTCGAAAACAGTGTCTAAGTTTGCAGTTTGAGCTCTAATCTTTGTTAAAATCCACACAATGGTAGGGTAAACAAATTGAACACTGATGTGTTCTCTGAGCCAAGCTTAAAATAGAAGAGACTGTGACTCATTCACTTGTATCTTGCCGAGGAATGTTTGGCTCTTGTTAACAGCCAATCTTATAACAAGTGTGAGCCGTGTTAAACCACTGAGACCAAGGCTGCCCAGTATTTATCTAGCAAGTTTTTCCTTCGGGGGCAGGAAGTGACCCGAATGCAATACCATAAAATGTTACTGTGTTTAGAGCTGTTGTATAATCTATACACGGTCTTCTAAGTGCATACTGGTGCTTGACGATTCTTTTGTTTTGAACCCGAGCTACAACCCTAATGTAGCTAACAGCTAATGGACGTCTGTCTCACCTGAAATCTTGTCTGTAAATATGTGCCTCAAACAACCTCCACTTTTTCAGAAATGTCAGACAGACATCCTGGTGTGGTTTAGGACAAAGTGTGACTTACTTGTAATGTAAAAATCAGTCATTATGAGAGCGTAATTTTTGAAAATCCTTGGACTGTGATTCATTCTGAATTAATCAAGCCTAAGGCCTACTCCCTTAAAGTACTGCATCTTGACAACACAGGCATAGTGGGGAGCTTGTGTTTGAACCCCCGAAATATATTCCAAAATAGCACACATACGGCACAGTTGATTTTGTACACCGACATTAACTGACAGGTGAACTGAATAATATTTGATTATTTCAATATAATGGCACCTGTCAAGGGGTGGGATATATTAGGCAGCAAGTTAACAGTCGGGTCTCCAAGTTGATACGATGGAAGCACGGAAAATGAGCAAGAGTAAAGATCTGTATCATGTGGACGGCCGTGTATGTGTGCGTCACTTACCTGAGGAAGAAGTGGAACCAGGATGCACTATGGGAAGAAGGAAAGTGGGCAGAGGCAGTGTGATGCTCTGGGCAATGTTCTGCAGGGAAACCTTGGATCCTGACATTCTCGTGGATGTTACTTCGACACGTAACACCTACCTAACTATCACTGCAGACCATGTACACCCGTATATGGCAACAGTATTCCATAATGGCAGGATAATGCGCTCTGCCACACTACAAAAATTGTTCAGGAATGATTTGAGGAACATGACAAAGAGCATCTGTGGGATCTCAATCCAATCGAGCATCTGTGGGATGTACTGGACAAACAAGTCTGATCCATGGAGGCCCAACCTCACAACTTACAGGACTTAAAGGATCTGCTGCTAAAGTCTTGGTGTCAGATACCACAGCACACCTTCAGAGGTCTTGTGGAGTCCATGCCTCGACGGGTCAGGGCTGTTTCGGTGGCACAAGGGGGACATACACAATATTAGGCAGGTGGTTTTAATGTTATGGCTGATACATGATAAATAACATTTTTTTGCATATTAATTGCGCTATAATGGTGTTCAAAAAAGGTCAACAGAGTCATCATTATGATTTTGTATTTAACCTCCCCAAATGTTAAATGCTTCCCCCCGTTTCTAGCAGTCCACCTTTGTAGTGTCCTGTGTAGGTTGCTCTGCCACTTAGACCCCGCCACCTGAAGTTTGAATGCAGAAGCTTACTGGAAAGCCGAGGGATAGTATGGTGGATGATGTATGTAGTTTCAAATTGAACTTAGATTCATATAAAAGGATTTTTCAAAATTGTTTATTTAAAAACGTATGAAGCTTTTTTGTTATGTACATTAGTGTCATACATCCAGTGTAGAACTAAAGGTGCAAATGCCAGACCAAGTATTTTTATTTATTTATTTATTTATTTATTTATTTATTTTGGAAACCATGGAATTCCATTAATCTTATCAGATATTAACTCCACAAACTTTGAGATGTAATTTTTATGAAGACCCATGATTACAGCTGAGATGTATACGGGTTAGGGAAGTGAGGATATCAGAACTGAGACAAAATTAATTAAAAATGGTAGCTGTGAGCTCTCTTTGGGGTCAGTTGGAATCTGCCCCTTAAACAAAATATGACATTTTATAGAACGTGGTTTACTTGTTATTGCAGAATTCAGAGCGCTGAGACGTTTTAGTGCGAGTGCATTAGTGCTTGTGTGAATTTGTGCATTAGCTTATTCTAATGGTATAATTATTTAGTAATAGGTATGATAATCTCAAGTAAATGAATAGATTAAAAAAAGTCCTTTGGTGTGGGGGTGTGTCTGCAGTGTGCATCATGTTTAGAGAGGAGGATGTCCGCTGGAGTGTGTGTGTGGGAGGCCCTTTTGCCTGATACAGAGCCAAGGAACGATAATGCGTGGACTCAGCAGGAAGTATTTCTGAAACTGTGATTCATAGCTGGAGAATGTTAAAGATGCAGGCTTTGCCTCCTGTATAGCCATTCATTCAGCAGATTCTCATTCATTCATCTATTCACTGGGTAGTCATGCTAAACCAGAAATTTTTGTTCTCATTGCTACCCTCAGCCAGCTCTCCCCTATCATATGAAAGCCACCAACCAGGGAGGATAAGGGCTATCACTTCTTTCCTCCAAGACCCCTTAAGGCAACCAGCCAACTGACAGTTCAGCGTAACACACTGGTGAAATGCTTCAGTCTGGGAAGGGTTATAAAGCTTGTTCAAAGGTTTTCGGACTCCAAAGAACCACAGTGAGAGCCATTATCTGCAAATGGAAAAAAAACAAAACTCTGCACAGTAGTGAACCTTCCCAGAAGTGGCAGACCTTCCAAAATTCCTTGAAGAGCACAGTGACGACTCATCTAGGAAATCACAAAAGAGCCAAGGACAACATCAAAGGACCTACAGGCCTCTCTTGCATCAATAAAGGTCACTGTTCGTGACTCCATTATCAGAAAGACACTGGGCAAAAATGGCATCCATGGAAGAGTGGTGAGGTGAAAACCACTGCTAACCCAGAAGAACA
>JANDJT010000167.1:11645548-11656531 GCA_024331685.1 Stegophilus panzeri | reverse complement strand
ATTATACATTATAACACAACCTCAATATACGGCCTCACACATCCTCATTACACATTATAACACAACCTCACTATACGACCTCACACATCCTCATTACACATTATAACACAACCTCACTACCCGGCCTCACACATCCTCATTACACATTATAACACAACCTCACTGCCCGGCCTCACACATCCTAATTATACATTATAACACAACCTCAATATACGGCCTCACACATCCTCATTACACATTATAACACAACCTCACTATACGACCTCACACATCCTCATTACACATTATAACACAACCTCACTATACGACCTCACACATCCTCATTACACATTATAACAACCTCACTATACGACCTCACACATCCTCATTACACATTATAACACAACCTCACTATACGACCTCACACGTCCTTATTACACATTATAACACAACTTCACTATATGACCTCACACGTCCTTATTACACATTATAACACAACCTCACTATACGACCTCACACGTCCTCATTACACATTATAATACAACCTCACTATACGACCTCACACGTCCTCATTACACATTATAACACAACCTCACTATACGACCTCACACGTCCTCATTACACATTATAACACAACCTCACTATACGACCTCACACGTCCTTATTACACATTATAACACAACCTCACTATACGACCTCACACGTCCTTATTACACATTATAACACAACCTCACTATACAGCCTGGAATAACATGGAATAAGTGCTTTGATTAACCTTATCAGTTAATTACTGACACAAAAGTACAAGTTTTTTAAACCTTTGCCACCTTTTAAACATAACAGCTTCTTCAATGATTAAATGGCTTATGAATGCCCATGCGGCCGTGTGCATTTCACTTTGGCTTTCGAATTAGCGGCAATTCGGGGGCAGCAATTGCTTGAATGGTGGGTTCTTTATAATTCTTAATGAAAAACACAGCAACAACAGAACAGTACAGTGACAAACTCACTTATATTTAACATAGAACTTTTCAAATCAAATCTTCTGCCATCGTCTTGTCAGTCAGCTCGCCTCACTCTCGTCGCGTGATAAATTAAATCTGATCTGTGCTGCGACTCTGACACATTCGATTCACCCTGAATTGAGCAGACACATTCAGTTTTTAATTGTAGCGTCTGTTCTCTAACCGAACTAAATGATTTTTATTACTATAAAAAAGCAAAACAACAGTGGGGGGCCAAGTGATGTAATCGGTGTGTGGCACGAATGTATACGGTGTATAACACTGGGAACACTGACTATCACAGCAAGCCTACTAGAAAACATTCATGTGGCAAGAATTAACAATGGAAGTGTCATTCCTGAGCATTTCTTTCTAATAAAGCCAGTCTTAAGCAGAAAGAAAAAGAAGACAATACAATGCAGATATACAGTGCTATAGATATTCAGTATTTATTTACCTGTTTTATATGGTGCACTGTTAATATACAGTGTGTTACCCTGAATTGCATAACAGGAGAATTTCCATTGTATGGAATAAATGATATTTCTCAATTACAGTGGTAATACATGCTTACACTTTATTGCAATTCAGTGCATACACACACACACACACACACACACACACACACACATACACACACACAGATCAGTATCAATGAAGGACAAAGAAGCAAATCCTTTAGACAGTGCAAATGTATTCACTATCACTCTGTCACACTCTATCTTGCTCTCTCTTTCTCTCTCTCTCTCTCTCTCTCTCTCTCTCAATTAATCTCTCATTCTCAGTTTCAGTTTTCAGTTTCCATGTGCTTTTTTGGCATGACAAATAATTGTACATTTGTATTGCCAAAGCAAGTAGAAAGGAAGGGTAGTGTAAAAACAAGAGTAAAAAAAATCTCTCTCACTCTGTTGGTCTCTTACTTTCTTTTTCTGTCTCTGTCTTTGACTCTCTGTCTCTCTCTCAGTTAATCTCTCTTCTCTCACTCTGTTGGTTTCTCGCTCCCTCTTGCTCTCTCTTTCTGTCTCTGTCTTTGATTCTCTCTCTCTCAGTTAATCTGTCTCTCTCGCTCTGTTAGTCTCTTGCTCTCTTTCTCTCTCTGCCTTTGACTCTCTCTCTCACTCTGTTGGTCTCTCGCTCTCTCTTGCTCTCTCTTTCTGTCTCTGTCTTTGATTTTCTCTCTCTCTCTCTCTCAAGTAATCTCTTTCACTCTGTTGGTCTTTTGCTCTATCTCTGTCTTTATATCTCTCGGTCTCTCTCTCAATTAATCTCTCTCTCTCACTCTTTCTCTCTGGCTATGGGTCTCTCTCTCTCAATTTATTTCTCTGTCTCTCTCTCTCTCTCTCTGTCTCTGTCTGTTTCTCTCTCTCTATCGCTCTCTGTGTTTGTGTGTGTGCATTATACAATCAGTGGAGCAGAGCTGATTCAGCAGCAGACTCGGTGAGACCTTCAACTTTTGGTCGACATTCAACACACACACACAGTGCTGCAGTATAGCTTGGATTTGCTTAGTTATGGACACCTCAAGTCTGAACATGGCCTCTGAAAATGAAAATAAATACTTGTTCAGTCTCTTTCCAATTTAATATCATGTACTCACAAAGCAAACAAAGCTGCATTAAATGAAGGTAAATGGAGTCGTGACTGATGTTTTAAATGAGAAAATGAATGAGTAGAAGTGGATGTGTTGGCTAAAGAAGGAGTGTTTGCACTTATTTGGTGCAGGAAAAGATGAACAAAGAAAAGGGAAAGGAGGAGGAGGAGGAGGTTTGGGAGAAGGGGAAACAGCAGAATGACTCATTTCTGTCTGCGTGCTCATACACACAAATGCAGAGGCGAGCTTCATCTCCACGGGAACAGTCACAATTAGTGATTAAGAGGGTCGGGGTCGCGGCAGTGTTCAGCACCCTAATACAGAGTTTTCACTCTGTTCTGCACATAAATCTTTCACCTTATACCAACACACACTCACACACACACACACACACACACACACACACATACACACACATCAAACCAGTGCTCTGATCAAATTCTAATCAAACACTATGGTTAATTACTATACTGTGTGACACGATGGTATACTCTACTCTACTATACTATACTATTACCTACTCTACTGTACTATTAGTATAGAAACTCAAATCAAATACTGTGCTATACTATACTATATACACTTGAATTGAACAATTTGCTATATTGAGTTATACTATACTATAGAAACTAAAATCAGACACTTATGTAATTTACAATACTATATAAACTTAAATCAAATACTATAGTATGTTATACTGTTCTCTTATAACTAAAATCAAACACTAATATACAGTACCATACTATATAACCTTAAATCAAATATTATACTATGTTAAACTATGCTATAATAACTTAAACACTAATATGCTTTTCTATACTATATAAAATGAATTCAAATACTTACTGTATTGTACTATATCGTAATAGAAGAATGCAAATCAAACACTATACTGTACGAATTCAACTCAATATACTGTACTATACTTTACTATAGAAACTCAAATCTATACTTATACTATACTTTACTGTAAAATATTATATATATACTTAAATCAAATATGACCATTATGAACTACTATATTATAGAAACGCTATACTTTAATATGCTATAGAAACGCAGGCCATATATTGTACTGTTCAACTCTGTATAAACTCAAATTGACTACCATATTATATTATACTATAAAAAGTTGAACACTACTATACTGTACAAAGCAACTCCATACATGTCCCTGGGTCATTACTATAGAAATGATAATGCATTAGAATGAGCTTATTATTAAAGACTGGAGAATTCAAATGCAGTGACATGTAAATACATTTAACGGATAATGCTCCCCATATGCTATTCATGCTATTCCAGTACGATGCAACCAGCCAGACATCTTTATTGAATGTGTATGCAAGAAGTGTGCCTTTATCTGTCCTGTCTTATCAGTTAATCCACACAGTTTCTACAATAGATACCAATCTGCTACGCTCTTTCATTAGACACCTTCTATTTATCCATTTAGTCTTACTGTGTGTAAATGTAGACTCAAGATGGCAGGTCTTTAATTTGGACACATGGAGCTTTTTTAAATAATACGGACACACACGTGTTCTTTGTGTAATTTTCAGTGTGACTGGACTACTTATTTGTCTGTAATGGAGGAAGCATTAAGCAGCCCTATTTTCCTCGTTTGCCTTAGTGCTACAGTCATCATTTAAAGCCCTGTGTTTATGAGCCCCCCAAGTCTTTTTCATTCAAAGTAGCACATTTTTAGTGGGACTGTTGTGGCCTGTGGGTGGCACAGTGACTTAGTGGTTAGCAGGTTTGTCTCGCACCTCCACGATTGGGGGTTCGATTCTCATTACCGCCCACAGAGTTTGCATGTTCTCCCCGTGCTTCTGGGTTTCCTCTGGGTACTCGGGTTTCTTCTAAAGGCAAAGACATAATCTTTGTATATAATTGATGTAGTCATGCGTTGTAGGCTGATTTTTAGGTATTTGAGTGTGTGAATGTGTGTGCGATGGGTTGGCACCCCGTCCGGGGTGTACCCTGCCTCATGCCCTGAGTACCTTAGGATAGCCTAAAGGCTCCTCGCGACCCTGTGTGGGATAAGCGGTACAGAAAATGGGTATGTGTGTGTATATGTACACATACACAAACACACACACATTTACTTCTTCTCTTTCTGTGCTCATAGCCCCAGCAGTAACATGAGTAGTTTTTCAAGCAGATTGGAGCACAATGTGCGACTATAATTAAAAACATTAATGTTAAGACGTGCGAATCTTGCTGGGAGCTGTCAGGCTTGGCAACACTGAGAGAGATGGGAGAGCAGGGGGCCTTGTTTTAGAAGCTAATATGCCGGAGGTAAGCCTGAGGGAACAATACCAAAGCTGGATTTGGCCATCGGTGCTGATGTGCTTTGAGTGGGTTTCTGGCATTGTTGTTTGCACCATGGCATTTATGTGTGTCCCTTTCTAGACTATTGCAATTCTGCTGTGCTTCTGACTGGTGTTTGGTCTTCCCTCTTCTATATGTGCTGTCCATCTTCTTCCTTGATTATGATCAGCTAATATTCCTGTCTTTTCAGACTGTCTGTCTATCAGTTGTCCTTCCATGTCTCCCACTCCCTCTTTCCTTCAATCTGTCAAACACTCAGGCTGTGGTGAGGGTCATGTCTGGCTGTAGGGTGTCTCAGTTGGAACAGTGCTTAGTAGCTTGATTGATTTGCCATATGTCAGCGAGACTCTTGCTACTCCTCTCCCCATCCTTCTGTCTCAGTCTCTCTATCACCATCCTTTTGCCTGCTGGAACTGTCACTTAGCTCTTTTCCTCTCCTCTACTATTTCTTCTCCTTTAATCTTCGCCTTATCTCGCTCATTCTCCGCTCAATCCCTAGCACTTTTTTCCCCGTCCTCCTCACTCTCTCCTTCCACAGTCATAATTAAAAAAAATAATAATAATCCACACGGATCAAGCCATAACCATTATCATTGTGACTTACGTTCTGTATTCTTTCTTCACTCACTGTAAGGGTTTCTGGGGGTAAACACAGTACTATTTCATTAAATAAAGGTTTAAAGGTATAGTCAAGGATTTTGGTGGCTGTTTTGGCTCTAACACCAAGCAAATGCGTCTGAAAGCTAGTGCAAGACAGTGAAAGCCTTTTGAATGGATAGGATGGACGAGATGCCTCTTTGTTCTTATTGGTTGGATATTGGCGGTCCACATTCTTTGTTTTATCTCTCATTTTACGGAGCCTTGGGTGTCACAAAGATTTCTGAACACTTATTTTATTTAAGCTCCTGGAAAGGAAGAATAACTTCACAATAAATATTATCAAAAAAGAAACATCTGACCTAAAAACACTCACCATACTTTTAAAGGGTGCGTGCAATTAAAAGTATTAAATATATAATAAACCTCATTAAGTTAAACATTTCAGTTTGATTATTATTATTATTAATCAAGCTGTGAATAAAATTTGGATGCTGATAGTAGAGTGATAGTAGAAAGGCTTTTTTGAAGCTGGTGTCATCATAGTTCACTCTCGAGAATACTCTTCAGGATGAGGAGGCTGTACTTGGACTCTTAGAAGTAGTGGAATGATGTATAGGTTCTTTCTGTACTCTTCTAACATGCCACGAACTAACAAAAGCAAAGAGCAGGACTTCTTGACTGCCTTGAATATCCTTTCCACACAGAAACGTCTTTTTTTTTTCATGCCCCATACATCACACTTACGCTCAAGCCAAATTCAGAAGTCAGCCAAGAGCTCTGTTTACAACCACTGCATGAACATCGAAATGGACATTTTCTACATTTAAATGCAATTTAAAAAAAACATTTATTTTTTGATGATAAATTTCGAACACCTGCGAGTCCACTTTATTCATCTTAAAGGACATTTAGCACATTGTTGCCTGCATTAAAAACTGTAAATGTACAGTCAACCCGTGGAACATCAATTCTCCATCTATAATATCTGCAGCTCATGTGTGATTACCACAGACAAGATTTTCAGCACATTCCTTAATGAAAGATTAGGCGATACGATGTACAAATATTATTTGAGTCGACTGTTTAGCGAGTCTAGCATGTCCTAGCGTTTTTATTTTTCTCTCAATACGTTTAACTGCGAGGTGACCTATTTGTTTTGCTAACAGAAAAGTTATATGATGGCTTCGCGGTTTCATATTTTGCTCATGTTCCTGATTCGGAAAAGATCTCGTCTCTCGTCTTCCACCGTCAACCAGCTCACACCTCGGCGGCTGTGTGTAGCGCAGCAGGTGGCGGGATTCAGCATGCTGCAGTTATAGCACTGAAGTGTGTTTGAATATATGTACTGAAATCAATAAGAAGAGCTTTTTTTCCTTCTTCTTTTTTTAATATAAATATTTCTCTGGTTGTTGAGCCTACCTATCCTCCAGGCAATTATGAATAAAAAAAAAAAAACCAAAAAAACAACTAATATCCTAGACACAAAATCTGCTTTCCCAGGCAGCTACTGATTTGTCCACTCCTGCCTTCATAGATTTATATTCAGTGTTAAAGCCCTTATTAGTAATATTGTGCTTCTGGCATATTAGTTTTTTTGCTAACAGAACATTTTGGAGGCTTTCAGTTAGAACTAAAATGTGGGCTGCAGATCTACAATATAATTGTTTAGCATGCAAAATAGTGATAAATGCATAACGTAGTGATAAATGCATTCTTTGAAATGCATAAAACAGAGGTACACAGGTGAAAAATTGAATGTTGGCTGTAATTATTATAGTCTTCCATTAGATGTGTATAATTTATACAGCTTTAACTCTAAAGATTAGATCAGTATAATGTACTTTACTGTTAAATCCGACTGCGGTAAAGGACTGCGTATGCCTTTTCAAAAGCTTTATTAGTCACTGCTGAGTGCGTGCCACGATGCACCTGACTCCCTCTTACTTTCATTAACCCGGTTCGTTCCTATCATCAGGCAATTTCATACCATCTCATGCGCTTTTTTTTTTATTGCTCAAGTAGGGGAACGATTAATTTTGGCCTGCTTGAGCTCACTCTAACCTCTCCTCTAACTATTTGCTCTGTGACCATGCTCTGCATTGAGACATCAGTTAAGATTTAGAAGGCTTTTGTGATTACCCACATGCATGTCATGTATGAATGCCCTTCTCTTAACGGGAGCATGATGACTTTGTCACGCGTCATCTAATACAGTTATGCTAATCATTTTATCTTCGAATTTAATAGATTAACACGTTTCCCTTCTCTTATTGTTCAAGCTCATCTCAGGCCTTGTCTTTTCTTTTATGTTCGCGCATATCAAGTGTGATAACTCAATTGTCTGAATGTCTGGCTTGCAGGAGTACCACGCTCAGCTGGAGGAGATGCAGGTGACCATCAGGCAGCTGGAGGAGGATCTGTCTGCCGCCCGGCGCCGCAGCGATCTGTACGAAGCTGAGCTGCGAGACTCACGCCAGACAAGCGAAGAGCTCAAGAGGAAGGCTGCAGACTACCAGCAGAGAATCCAGAAGGTGCGTGTGTGTGTGTGCACAAGACGAATGGATTAGTGAGGACGCTGATGCTAGTTTATTTACGTGCTTCTTCTTAGTCAGTGGGAAACGTCATTGGTGCTGTCTCGTCGATGAGCGTGTGAAGGAGAATCGAAATTGCAGCAGTTTTTATTTTAACAGCATGACCTTTAAAGACCCAGGGAAGTAACATTTCTAATTAGGAAAATGTTGGTCTTGTGTCAAATTCAATATGCCAGTATTATTCATAATTGGTGGCTTTCCAGCATCTGATGTAAAAGTATCCCTTTTCAATTGGAAGTGGGTGTGGCTAAAATAAACCAAAGCTTGCATAAACTTCCCTCTCACAAATCACAAGAGTGATGCCTTTTTTTTTCCCCTCAACTCCTGCATAACCTTATTGAAACCTATGCATTTGCTCGTGATTAATCTGCACAAGCTAGCAAGCAAAATCTTACATTGCCTTCTGTCAGCAGATTCGTGCACAAACAAATTAAGGAAGGAAGACAGTTTGTTTGCATTTATTCCCTGGTATAAGATAGAAACCATCTAACAACCGCCTGGGATACCATAGCAACCATTTGGTACACCATAGCAACCACCTGCAAAAACGGCAACTGCTTACCAGTACCACAGGAACCACCTAGCAGCATCATATACACTGCGTGGAACATCACAGCAACTACCTAGCACCCTCCTAGAGCCATCTGAGATACAATAGCATCCACAGCAAACACCCTACCAACCACTTAGCACCACCAAGGAATTGCTGAAGACCATGGTTCTCAAAGTGAGGTCTGGGAACCTCCCAGACCTCATGATGCAGGGGTTTTGTTACAGCCCAACATTAGGAATGCTATTATACCAGTAAATAATATCAACTGGAATCTAATGACAATTTTAATAAAACAAGTTCTGTTGGTGAAAGGTTAAGAGATTAAACAAAGCTCTCTGGCTCCAACTACTAGCCAAAATATTATTGCGCATATTTAGATAATGTCTTTGATTTTTAAAATTGTTTGTATGTGAAATAAATCCATAACGAGAGGGTCAGTGATTTATTTATTTATTTATTTATTTATTTATTTATTATTTTCTTTTTACAGTTCAGAGTAAAAAGTTTGAAAGCTGTGCAGTCACTGTCATTTCTTCAGGAAATGTACTTATCTAGTTTTTAATTTTCTTTAAGGGTGCCAACAATTTTTTTTTCTTTTTTAGAGAAAGACAAAGAAATAAAAGTGCAGAATTTGCATCTTTGTACATAATGTTTATTCTTATTTTCATAAGGGGTGCCAATAATTCTGGAGTTGACTGTAGGGTTGAACAACCCTGATCATCTCCACTTGTACCTCTGTGTTTAGCTCTGAGTTGTGTAGCATGCTGCACGTTTTAGATAGAGGGATGTCAAGCAAGGTTACTCGTTAGAATATTAAGCCACGCCCACATTTGGATTGTTCTTGGACCAGGCAGTGGATTCAGTGGTGATGGAGAAGTGCTTTTATTATATTTGAATCTTTTTTTTCTCTCTTTTTTTTCTTTCTTTTTTCATTTGCTTTAAACTTTGCACTAAACTTCGGTTTGCCATTTAATTTGGTATTAAAGAAAAATATTTTAATCTTTAAGCTGAAGTGTGTTCACTCTAAAGCTTATAGCTGTAACTGAATTCTTGCTGATTTGTCAGCGAGTTTTAGAGACGAAAGTCAAACGTCCCCATCATGACCTTTTTTTTTTTTTTTTAATTTTATTTATTTATTTATTTATTTATTTTTTTAAGCTGAAGTGTGTGTGTGTGTGTGTGTGTGTGTGTGTGTGTGTGTGTGTGTGTATACAGGCAAAAGAGCAGGGCAAGACTGAGGCGGAGGAGTTGCTCACCAAGCTGGAGAAGGTAAAGCTCTTCTGACTCGTCTGTTTCAATACACTGCAGCACCACTTGCCCTCAGGAGGCCTATTGAGAGTGAGGTTTCACCATAATGCACCTTTATTTAAGCTGCTAATAAAGAGAAACGGTTTCATTGTCTGCGTTTCTCGCGTAAAATAGGCATAAATATTTGAGCATCCCTGACTTAAGCTGACCTTCAATCAGTCTCTCAAATACAATCAATGTGCTCTACTGCTCCCAAATGCTCATTCTATGTACCTTATAGATATTTCCTTCCCAGAAAAGAATATATATCACGTTACACCTAAGCAGAATAGAATTTTAGTGTGTGTGGGCGGGCGTCAGTAATCCCCGATCGCACGCCCTCACACTTTTTTCCCCCACGCAGTAAGAACACTTTTGGCTCGAGTTGCTTGAAGTGCCTTTTATCAAGCTGATCCTCTAATGTGATGATAGCCAGTGATTATATCTATTATATCATGATACAAGTGGTCTGCCAAAAGGACAGGTGACTTCCCTTGTGTTTATTAAATAATGTAAAAAGTGAGATAAATGAGCAGTGATGCATTATATTTTTGTTCACACTTCACACCAAAAGCAGCAGCCAAATTTCGACTCTTCATAACTAACCTGTCGACTCAATATGATGAATACAGAGAGGGGTATGATTAATTATGGATAAGGTAAATTGGACTCTGACTAATATATTAGTAATACGAATTTCGCTTCAGCTTAGATTACAATTGAGATGAGAATTGGTAAACTACGTAAGGAATGAAACATGATGGGGTTGCTGTTATTGAAAAGTAACCAACCAAGGGGTGGTGTAAATTAAAGAACTTGTCATAAATTTTATTCATTTATAGTTGTGACGTTAATGTTGTGAAACAGCCGCACAAACAAGTTAGTTCCTGGTATCACTTACATCAGAGGTTCTCAACCTTTTGCAACTAAAGCCTCCCCAAGCCTCTCCTATCATGTGGTATGACCCCCCCCAATATATTGGAGGAAACCAGGTATAATGATTATCTATTTTCTCTCTCTCTCTCTCTCTCTCTCTCTCTCTCT
>JANDJT010000167.1:11629618-11645134 GCA_024331685.1 Stegophilus panzeri | reverse complement strand
GATAGATAGATTAAAAAAAAAACCAAAACAAACAAACAAAAAAAAAAACCTTTTATGACTTTTATAAAACTATATAACGAACAGGTCAAAAATGTTTCTGAACTACTTTGAACAAGAGAACTAGTCTGTAATAACGTGGACTATTTTACATGTAAAACACGTTCATTCTATTTGTCTTGCATACTAAAAACATTCACATACAAATTATGCAAATTTGGGACGAAGGGCGTGTCTCGTTATCCGTGACATTGTTAAATCTCTGGCTCTCAGACACTCACTGAACAGACCAGACGCAGAGAGAGGTGAGAGTGCAGCGGGAAAGCAAGACCTCGCACTTGCAGGACAGTACTGGTGATCTTTGGAAAGTTGTTTATTTATTTATTTTTTGCAAAAAATAAGTCGCTAAAGGGAGCTGAAAAGTTGCTAAGTTGGCAACAAGGGTCTGCACTGACAGCTAGATAAAAGGCAGCTAAGCTCCGCCTCTTCTCAGCAAAAACAAAATTTAGAGGGAGAGGGAACGCAGAGTTTTTAATTTATGCACATCCTATTTGAAAAGCAATAAAATACACCGAGGACCCAAATGATGCCCTGTCTGTGTTTTTTTTTTCTTGAAAACAATTTTCCTTCCAATCTCTCTGCACGCCCCCAGGGAGGCCCCCCTGGTTGAGAACCACTGACTTACATTATAGAAGCAATAAATAGTCATTCCAACACCAGACTCGCTTTTCTTTTAATTTTTTTTTTTTTTTTGCTGACAAAAAAAATGCAGCTTGTTATGTTACAGACGAACACAAAGCGAAAAGAGAAAAAAGAGAAATAAACATTTCACCATATCAACAAATACACAACACTTTTTAAAAAATTTTTTTTTTATAAACATCCTGAACACATTCCAATGTTCTATATTGTGCACTAATTAGTGTTTATGCCATTATGCCATTATGTTTTGTGCGTATGTAGGGGATACAAAACACAACCATTTGGGATTCTGCCTTCTCTCTGATTTGTCTTTTTAATATCACGTTTATGGAAATAATTAAAAACTAAATACTAATAACTAAACACCTGATTCGATGATTCCATCACTGTATACACTTACAAGGTCTCAGAGTGTCTGCCTGCCCTGATGTTTTTATTTCTTGCCTCCCTTCTGTCGTAAATAACCACAAATTCAAGTGTTTACTAGCTTGTGTCCTTCAGCACAGCGTTCAGTCTGTGAGTGTGTATGAGAGACAAACGGTGCACTGTGCACTTGCTTGATGTTTTATGGCCTTGTATGTGTTTCAGACCAATGCAGAGCAGCAGTTGAAGATCCAGGAGCTACAGGATAAGCTGTCTAAGGTACACATATGCACTGATCCCAGATTGTTAATGAGCAACAGATGGGATGTTCTCAGATTAATATAGAAATAGGAGTAAATGAAATGTCAACAGTTGTGTCATGTGTACATGTTTTTACCTGTTAAGTGTGTCAGCAGTTATTCTAGCACCATAAACCTAGTACTATGAGGGATATCCTCTTGCCCTGCACAGGCGGTGAAGGCGAGCACGGAGGCCACGGAGCTTCTACAGAACATCCGTCAGGCCAAAGAGCGCCTGGAGCGTGAACTGGAGCGGCTGCGTAGCAAAACGGATCCCAGCGACACACTGCGCAGACGTCTGCGCGAGACCGAGGCAGGATGCATCACCGCTCACACTTACAGACTGTCACCATCACCGGCATTTAAGCCATCTGTTCACGTTATTCATTATTCATAGCTAACCCTGTCAGCAACAGTGATGAAATGCTTCCTTACGAAGGTGTTTTGAATTTTGTCAAGACACTATTAAGAACAAACTGGAACCTTTTGTAAGGTCACATGATCAGAAAACAAGGGTATTTCTGGTTTAACGTAAGGATTTGCTTATGTTATAGGTTTCTCATATCTTATGTTATTCATTTCTCATTAAAAACTGATTATCATTTAAATGCAATAGTATAGAATCACTTTTTTTTTTAATCATTGGATTGCAAACTTCTGTTTCATAAATTTAAGGCAGAAGGAACCTTTACTTTACTGTGCAGTATTTTGTTTATTAATACTGTTTAAAATGAGTTAGTATGTTCTGCTAGAGTTTGTCAAATATGCACATTTTGCCATTTAATTCTAATGGAGAAAAGTTAATCAATATGACAGCAGTCAAAATTAGAAAGGATATTTTATGTGAAAGCCTAAAGCTATTACAAAATCAATAAATAAATTGTGAAAATGAACACAGACCATATACACTCGTAGGTCACTTTATTAGGAACACCTGTGCATCTGCTTCTTCATGCGGTTATCCAGTCAGCCAATTATGTGGCAGCAGCGCAATGAAAGAAATTCATGCAGATACAGCTCAAAAGCTTCACTTCATGTTTATGTCCAATCTGTTTCAGTTTAACTGAATCTCTTGACCTGTGTCTGCATGATTTTGTGCATTATACTGCTGACACATGATTAGCTGACTGGATAATTGCACGAATGTTAAAATTAGGGGTACAGGTGTGCCTATTAAAATGGCCAGTAAAAGTGTGTGTATGTGTATATTTTATTTATGTATGTGTGTGTGTGTGTGTGTGTGTGTGTATATATGTATATATGTATGTATATGTATGTATATATGTATGTATATATGTATATATATGTATGTATATATGTGTATATATATATGTATGTATATATATATATATGTGTATGTGTATGTATGTGTATATATATATATATATATATATATATATATATGTGTGTGTGTGTGTGTGTATGAATGTGTATATATAGCTATAGCTGGTGAAAAAAGGAAGAGCTTAAAATAATTGTTTCTGTGTGTGTAGGAAGGCAGAAAGACTCTTGAGAACCAAGTGAAAAGGCTGGAGATTGTGGAGCGCAGAGAGAATAAACTGAAAGACGACATTCAGACCAAATCGCAGCAGATCCAGCAGATGGCTGAGAAGATTTTGGTGAGCCTGTTTCCTCATCTCTCTCTCTCTCTCTCTCATTCTTTCATTCTTTCACTTTCTTGCTCCCTCTTTCTCAATCAGTAACTCACTTTCATTAGTTCAGTTTCAGTAGTGAATTATAACAATGCTTCGTGTCATAACCACTTGATATCAGTATCCATAACTAATAGAAATTGCGTGTGTGTCTTTGTAGGAACTGGAAGACAACCTGAGAGAAACTCAGGCCACCGCCCAGCGGATGGAAGCCCACCTTGTCCAGAAGGAAAGACTGTATGAAGACAAGATCAAGGTAGTATGGAGTAGTTTCAGACCTGTTTATGGTTTATTGTCATGTATGTGACGCACATGGCTTAATAAAATGGTGGAAAACATTTCACAACAAGATTTCATCTGCAGATCATGGTTGACGCGCTGCAATCGTAGACTGATCATGTGATCACGTGTATGTATTTGTGTGTTTAGGTGCTGGAGGCTCAGATGAAGGCAGACTTGGCTGATAAGGACGTACTGGAGGCCAAGCGAGCTCAGCACGAAGAGGAAGTGCGTGAGAAAGGCAAACTCCTCAGCGAGCAGAAAGCTGTAAGAATTTCCTCACACCTCCTCCTGTCTGCGCAAGGATGTGTCCTCCACCTCTTTTTTTAATATTCGTTTTCCACCATTACTAGGAATGCATACATTGCTAGTGTGTACTGAGAACAAAAACAGGCTAAACTCTAGTTCTAGTTTATTTCTAGGGTTCTAGTTCTAGGTGAAACAGAACTATAAATGGATAAAAGGTACAATGTGTCACTGTCATACTTCATGTCAGGCTATATTCCATCACTCGTCATTTATTATTTTCCTAAAACAGCACTCCCATTGTCCCATATTTTATTCTGAATAAAGTACAACATGTCAGGATAAAAAGTACTTCATTATGCTAGTGGCATCACTCTATCCTGCCGTTCTATAACAGCACTCCCATTATGTACTAGTCCTTACATATTGAGTGTTCCACACATTGAAGGCTTAAGTAGTTTGACAGGTATAATTAATGTCTGGATATATTAAAAAAAAAAACAAAAAAAAAAAAACCTATGGCAGTATTTTTGTTGAAGGAAAATAATGAAGCAGTCACATTAATATTACCACAGAATAGTCATTTTACCCCACAGTGTTTTACAACAGTCACTAGTGATGTCACTTTCTGTTTAACCCATTACACTCAGAGTTATGATCCTTACTCTCATGCCTGTGTTTCTTATTCGTGTTACAGTAGTTGCTGAATAATACATATTATCTCCAATTTTTCTTCAAGCAAATGGCCTGTCTCCTTTCTTACAACCAGGTTTTATAGGTCTCCACTAGTTGAGTCACTCCACTTCAAGATAAAAAAGCAATTACTAACATAATATACCTGACTAAATGATTTTGTCTACAACAAATGAGAAGAAACACCTGCTACACTATGCCCCCCCCAATACACACACACACACACACACATTTTATTATAATAATAAAGACATCATAACTCCGGAAATAACACAAATGGAACTATGGGAATTATGTTGTGATAAAATAAATAAATAAATAAATAAATAATTTAATATTTTAGCATCTTCAAAGTAGACACCCTTTTAACCTAGAATTTCCAGAAATGTATTCTTGGCATTTTCTCAACCGATTTCTTCAGGAATTTCCATGAGATGCTTTTTAAGGAGTATTAAAGGAGTTCACACCTATACTGCACACTTATTGGCTGCTTTTCAGAATATTTCACTCCAAGTCATCCATTTAAAAAATATTTTTTTGTAAATAAAATGTTAGTTTTCTAAGAAAAAAAGGAATGAACATGTCGGCACGATTATTTTTTTGTCTAAAACACCGATTTCAAACATTTAATCACACACCTTCAGATCAAAGGGTTTTTAAGATCATGAGAAACGTTTCAGTCAGGTGTCTCCAAACTTTTGGCCGGTAGCGTAGATGCGACAGTTGATGCATCACTGCACTGTATAATTAATATAATCAGTAAAACATTAAATCAGATACCACACTCAGCAAACCAATTGCCATAGTAGAGACAAGAAATGAAACAATATAGACATCTTGGTAAACAGAAAAGTACATAATAAAACTGGAATCTGTAGCTGAATCTGATCCTATATCATTATGAAAATGTCACAGCCCTGATCTTCACTGCTCACACTAAGGTTATAAAAGAAATGAGTTGATTCAATTGGATATCCCACTACCATATCATATGATATGGTAATAATAATAATAACTCTATCCCTTTTTATCATGACACCATTATTCTCACTGTCAGAAAAATGGCAATAATATATTGTGCCAATGCAATGGCTTTATTTTTGCCTTTGTGTTATGATCATGCAAACATGCCCAGCTGTCTTCAATGACGCATGATGATGGCATTTATACTGACTCATATTTTCTTTTTAGGTTACATATTCTTTTAAATGACAATGCTATTGTATTATCTGTATCGAATTGTTTTATCGGCTGGGTTATATTTAATATGTGGGTGTGTGTATCATCCCCTTAGACCATCAATGCCATGGAAAATAAGATGAAGAGTCTGGAGCAGCGTATTGCTGAGCTCTCTGAGGCCAACAAACTGGCAGCCAACAGCAGCATCTACACCCAGAAAAACATGTACGAGACTAACGACTATGCTAGATAATACAAGATCAAATCAAATCGAATGAATCAAGAATGTAACTTTGCTTCGCTTGGCCATCCTATGTGTGTGCTGGGCAGGAAAGCGCAGGAGGAGATGATCTCGGAGCTGCGTCAGCAGAAGTTCTACCTGGAGTCGCAGGCAGGAAAGCTGGAGGCTCAAAACGCCAAGTTGGAGGAGCATCTGGAGAAGATGAGTCAGCAGGAGCAGTGCAAGAAGAGCAGGCTGATCGAGCTGGAGACCAGGCTGCGCGAGGTCAGAGAGGGCTGTAGGAGAGTTTGAAAGACAAATAGTGTTCCTTGTGTAGTGCAGAACAAGGCAGGATAAAAATTCAGGAAAATATGTTGGATATTATGACTCTAGATATTCAGTTGTTAAAATCACACTCAAGCTACTAAGGTTTCCTTAGAGAGTTTATTTATTTATTTATTTATTTTAAATTTTGCTTCTACACTGATGCAGCCACCGTAATGCATATAACACTTAATTTTTTCCCATTTCATGATACTGATAATGAGTATTAAAAATTAGCAGAAAAACTGAACATAAGCTTTAAAATCAGTCTTGAAAATGTGTCAAAGTTTTACCATGAATACATGGTATTCATCACCTTGAAAACGTAGCCCAGACAAACCAAGCTATTTTGAATTACTGCTATTAAAATAATACGTAAACTTTGCAGTGGGTTTGAAAATTATTCAGAATGAATTTGTGCACAAGAGAGGAACAGAATTGCCAAAATAGACTGAATGGCCGTGGAGCAATATTGCTGATGCTTATGCTCACAAAATCTTATCTGAGAATCTACATTCCTAATATAGAGCAAGTGCAATATTATGAGTGTTTCACTCATCCTGTTTGTAATAGTTTGGATTTGACTGGATGTTATTAAAATAAATGTAATTAAAATTCTGCTCATTTTTTTTATGCCATATGTTACAGAACACCTACACCTGATTACTTAATGGTTCTACTCTCAAGCAGGTGGGAGCGTGGGCTGCTTATTAAAATCACCAGCACCTTGTCAGAAACAGACAAATATACTGACGTAGAGAAGTGAGAGAGAGAGAGAGAGGTGTCTATGAATGGTTTTAGTCATCCAGGTCATGACTACGAATGGAATTAATCGGATAAACTAGTCCTGGATCAAAATAGGACAGTGACTAGAATTGTGTTATAATCTTATAGACACTTTGCCACTCATCTGAGGGACTTTAATAGTTCTCTTGCAGTTAAATCCGAATGTTTGACACCTAAGATTTCGTGAAACTTGCTAACTTTATATGACACTGACAGGAGAGAGTGGACTCATAAATAAAAGACATAGGGAAAAAATGAGAGAGAGAGAATGGTTATAGTCTCAGAAAGCTGGACAGGATGCGTAGGAAGAGGAAGAAGATGCACAGAAGATTAATAACTTGTATGTCGCTTACAAAATAAAGAGTTTTTGTTCCGAGTTACAAAAGGCTGAATAAATTGTGACTCCAGACTCCATTAGCTGTTTCGAAATGTAGCTGAATCAGCATGGCTTCTGTAGGCGATTAACTGATCGATTGTGCTTTTTGGTGTCGTGAATAGATGGGACTGGAGCATGAGGAGCAGAAGCTGGAGCTAAAAAGGCAGGTGACAGAGCTGACGCTGTCACTGCAGGAGAGAGAGTCTCAGATCAGCAGTCTGCAGGCAGCACGTCATGCTCTGGAAAGCCAACTACAACAGGCCAAGACCGAGCTGGAGGAGACCACGGCTGAGGCTGAGGAGGAGATCACTGCTCTTAGAGTGAGACAAACACACACCCATATACCATACTGTACAGTACATAGTGGAGGAAGTAATTTCATTGAACAGAGTGGGAAACCAAAATGTGTAGCGTTCTGACGGATTCGTTGGTGCATCCAGGCTGCGTCTGATTCGCTGTGCAGTATAACAGAACTCTGTTTATGCAAAAAAAAGTCCATCTGCCACACTGCATTAAGCCAGTCAGGCAAAGCTAGAAAGATGTTTTAAATGACTGACAACAAATCCAAACATATCATACAACAAAGCTTGCGAGAAACAATAATTTCAAATAAAAGCTGAACATATTAGGAAATTGAAATCATATGAAGTTGGTTAGGCTACTTGCTAGCACAGCCAAGTAAATCTCTTTTGTACACTTTTCTGTCCACAAGCTTCAGAATCTTGAAGATTGCAGGCTGAGTCTCTACAATCCTTTGTGCTTTTATTTTTAACAGGCAAACAAACTCGTGTGACAAAATGAGCTTTTTTTTTTTTTCCCCCCAAAAAGCTCATTTTCTCACCTGCATAGGTACTGGATTGAAAAATGGTCCACATCATCCCATTTTCAGAATGTTTTTGAAGGGTTTATTTGAAAGAGAAGGCAACCTTGTCTTGTGAAAATAGGTAGTTCTTAGCCACATCTATTAAAGAAATATACCAGAGGTCTGGCTCACGAGACAAAATCTTTGTCCTTTGTCTTTATGAAAATCCTTTGATAATAAATTACAATATAACAAACAGTAATTGTTTATGTCCATAATAAATGGTTTGATACCTATTGTTTGGACACCTATTGTAGAGTGACATACAAACTACTGTATATCAGTAATGTATAACACACACACACACACACACACACACCATTCTTCCATACTGCATATTATAGTGACGCACATACATACATAAACATGTCAACTGAATTCACAAAGTTGTTTTTTTCTCTTCATTCAGGCTCACAGAGATGAAATTCAACGCAAGTTTGATGCCCTGAGAGACAGCTGCTCGGTATGCAGCTCATCCATAATCATCCATAATGACAGGCTTACTAATAATTACATTATATGATCTTTGCCTCCTATATACATAAAAGTCAATTCATCTAGAAACCCGTTGACTAATTTCAGAAGGTTAAACTATTTAGCTGAACAGGATGTGATTGGTGTTGTCATTGCAGGTGATCACAGACCTGGAGGAGCAGCTGACCCAGCTGACCCAGGAGAATGCTGAGCTGAACCGGCAGAACTTCTACCTGTCCAAACAGCTGGACGAGGTGACGGACGAGAGCGAGGAAAGACTACAGCTCAGCCAGGATGTGGAGCGTCTACGCAGAGAGGTCGCTGACAGAGAGATGCACCTGAACAATCAGAAACAGGTAGACCACACACACACACCTCAGTGACCAGAATTCAAGGTCTTAAGAAATTTCCACCGTAATTTAATACTGTACATACCTTTGCACAAAGAACATCGAGACCCTGAAGACGACGTGCAGCATGCTCGAGGAGCAAGTGGTGGAACTGGAGACACTGAATGACGAGCTTCTAGAGAAAGAGAGACAGTGGGAGAACTGGCGCTCGGCCCTGGAGGATGAGAAGGAACAAGCGGAGCGACGCACACGCGACCTTCAGCGCCTCCTCGACAACGAGAAACAGAACCGGCTACGTGCTGATCAGCGCAGCACCGAATCCCGCCAGGCTGTGGAGCTGGCTGTGCGTGAGCACAAAGCCGAAATCCTCGCCCTCCAGCAGGCGCTCAAGGAGCAGAGGCTCAAAGCTGAGAGTCTGTCTGATACAGTGAGTCACCCACGTACACACTTTTTCCCATGTTTCATAAGTCTCTTACTGACTCACTAAAGCGCTTTAATTCCCACTTCCATTATTTTTTTCTCTATATAATTGGGAACATTAGTTATTAGTATTAAAAATGGAGTTTCTTCTCCTGGGTCACTTTCTGATCCTGAGCTGTAATTGATGGATGCTTAGCTAGTGCTGAGATAATTACGGATCCCAGGAGCTATTCCTCATTAAGCCTAGAACAGATATGTGGTATTTTGCTGCTGATATAAATGAAGTATTTACAAATGCCTTTATAATATTATAGTATAGTCTTTTGGTAATTCAAAATGCATAAAAACAGACTAATATTTCAAAGATATGTTTCTTTTTCTCAAATATGTGTAATGTTTCATATTTCTGTCTGCTCTGACAACGCAAATTCAAGATCATGGAAGACGGCAGTGTTTTTCAACCTACTTTGAAAGTTATGATGGAAATTTAAGGGCATTTGTTGAATTCTGTCTATAAATGATTGAATTACACAACTATAAAAGAAAATCTGAAACCACATTCAGTTTTATCCAACGTTCCGTCATTGGCAATTCGGGTTACTTACACTTTCCGGAAGTTTCGTGGCATCCATACTCTATCAAACCTACATAACTGGGTTGGTAACACACAACCACGAATTCCTCACTTTAAAAAAAAAAAAAGTAGTTCTGTCTCTCAGTGGATGAATTATACATACGCTACTGGTCAAAAGTTGTCTGGTCAGACACTCGACTGAAATGTTTCTCATGGTATTAAAAACCTTTTGATCTGAAGGTGTGTGGTTAAATGTTTGAAATCGGTGTTGTAGACAAAAATATGAATGTGCCAACATATTTATTTCTTAGTTTCCAAATACTTTTGACTTAAGGATTCATAAAAGCAATGTAGAATATGCATATTTAGTTTAAACTGTCTTAACAGTCTTGAAATCTTTTAGTGTGTTGTGTCTGAGCTTCATTGCTACTGTTGTGACTTGCAGTTGAATGACCTGGAGAAGAAGCATGCCATGTTGGAGATGAACGCTCGCAGCCTCCAGCAGAAACTAGAGACTGAGAGAGAGCTCAAGCAGAGGCTGATGGAGGAGGTTGGTCTCTCTCACACAGGCATTTAGAGCAGCATGATTTCACCTAGTGGTCCATTTGCCGAGCCGGCTTTTGACGCTATACATAACAACCAGCTGCTGCTGATTCAGTCATTGGATTCTTTGCGCACAGAGTTTGCATGTCTTCCGTGTGCTTCCGGGATTTCCTCCGGATACTCCGGTTTCCTCCACTCAGTCCAAAGACGACATGTGCTGTAGGCTGATTGACATCTCAAAATTGTCAGTAGTGTGTGAATGGGTGTTTGAGTGTGTGTGCAATTGCGATTGTGCCCTACAATGAGTTGGCACCCCATCCAGGGTGTCCCCCACCTTGAGTCCCCTCGTATAGGCTCCAGGCTCCCCACGACCCTGTGTAGGATAAGAGGTGCAGAAAATGGATGGATGTAACCTATGTGATGTAGTTAAGATGGTTGTCATCTATGTATCATCAGCTGTACAGTGGAGTATCAAGTCTATTGGTTAGCAGGGACCACTGCTAGCATCTTGTTTCTCTAAAGTTATCCAGCTTATTCTCAGGTTAGCACACACTAATGCAAAGGCATTTCAATAAAAGAATGCTTTGCACTCCTGTGGACTCGTAGATAGAGCCACAGAAAGAGTCAACTGAAAGTTTGATTCTTGAATGCTGCATGTAACATAGGAGACGTTATAAGGGCTCTAAACGTAAGTCAGTACCTGTGTCTATCATGTACTTGCTATTAACATATCCACACAATAAACTGTGCCATTCAGAAATCTTTTAATAGGTGTCAATATCTCTTACTCTGCTATTGTGGACCTTCAGACAGGACATAATGCAACACGTTCAACCATTGTTGTTTCACAGGAGGTGCAATTGCACCCAGGTTCACTAAAAGCGAATGACTTTTGAGTGTATATTTCTCACCTGTGTATTTGTCAAGACATTTGTAGTTAAAGTGATTAGTTCGGTTGATCATTGTACATGTGTGAACATCTCAGCAAGGAAAGCTGCAGCAGCAGATGGACCTCCAGAAGACCCACATCTTCAGACTGACTCAGGGTCTGCAGGAAGCACTGGACCAAACTGACCTGCTCAAGACTGAGAGAACAGACCTCGAGTACCAACTCGAAAATATACAGGTACACACACACTTCGGATCATCATTCAGTTTCCTGTATTGCATTCCTAGCTTGTAGTTGCACCATTTACCAACCTTTTTTAAGGTTGTATAAGTAACTAGGCTGAACAATCAATGGCTAATCAAAAGCACTTTGAGAGGCATGAATCACTGACGACCCCTCAGGGATGAATGCAATAGTAGACTAAGAAGTAGTGAAGCTGAAGCTCTGACTAGATCCTGATTCCCACAGTCTGAGTCCATGCCGTAATTATTCTCTCCTACACACGCTCAACTCACAGGATTAATGATCTGTTGTTCTTGCTGTCCTCTGCAGATGTCTCACAAATGCATCATATTTGCACACGCACTGACAAAAACAGTGGGATTGCGAGTGCATTTACAGAACTCTGACAGTACAGATGGTTTCTGGGCCCATAGAGCCATTTTAACTTCCTGAATGACAGAATGACTGATCGCCACTGTTAAAATGTCCATGCCCATCTCAAGATACTGCGTAGTGGTATATATATACCAAAAGTTATTTGTTCCTAAGTAAAAATAGCATGTACATTGTTTTTGTGCCTAATCTAGTAATGGTCATTATAATGGGTTACTCCCATTAAGAATGGTAGGCTACTGTTGTATCGTGTAAATATAAACAGTATTTTATGCTAAGCTGTCTGTTGATCCAAAGAATTAAAGATTAAGGTTAGTGTTGATGTCATATGATTGGCTGATCAAAGCTCCCTATACCCTGTTGTATTTAAGGGTGCAAAATCTGTACTTATGACTAATGTGGTTTTCACTTGGGAGGTAATTGATACTCAATGATACGTAGCATGTCTCTGATGCTTATTGGAAAAACATCGCCTGGTCTTTTTTCCAAGCTTCAACTGTCCAGTTTAGGTGAGCCTTTGCCCACTGTAACCTCAGATTCCTGCTCTCGACTGACAAGAGCGGAACCCGATGCGGTCTTCTGTTGTTGTAGCTCGACTGCCTCATGGTTCAATGTGCTTCTATATGTGTTTCTATGCTGAGATGCGTTTCTGCTCACCACAGTTGAAAAGCGTGGTTATTTGCATTGCTGGAAACTTCCTGAAGCTCTTCTCCTGTAGCTGCCTGATGTTTATGCATGGCTTGGCTGTCACACGATTTGACGATTTGATAATTACACAAACGACCAGGTGTACAGGTGTCCCTGTTAAAGCGGCTCCTGAATGTATGTCGCTGCCTTATTGTCACAAATGGCTCAGTTTTGAGGTATTCCACAACGAAGAGAAAAGTAAAGGATAATGATAAAGGATAAGTCTGTTATGAGGATTTATCGTAATATCAAAAACCAGTCAGAACTGTTGCAGAGATAACAGCGCCCTATATCTGTCCGTGTGTCAGTGTAAGAAACCGATACACCAGGATTGTACTGCTTATGCCTTTATCAACAAGGAGCGAGATTCGTTCCTTATTTATTTATTTATTTTGTATCAAAGGGCATCTGACAGATTATTCCATTCATACTTCAACCAGTGGAGCTCTCTCTACTCATACAGTTTCAGATGAAACTCAAACTAAGTGGCTTTCAATCATTTTCGCTGTGGTCTCTTCTTCTCCTCTCTAGGCCGTGTACTCTCATGAGAAGGTGAAGATGGAGGGCACAATCTCTCAGCAGACCAAACTCATTGACTTCCTTCAGGCCAAGATGGACCAACCCATCAAGAAAAAGAAGGTTTGAGGGATATAACAAGCAAACAAGGCTTATTACCAAGCTTGATTATCTTGGTGTGATTTGTTCTTTACCAGCTTTAAGGCTGGAGTCATTTATAATTGTCTGGCTGAGGGAATTAATTAGGCTTCAGAGAATGTTAAGTAGAAGGCCATTTCCAGGAGCATGATGGGATGGTCTCTCTGTGGCCCCGTGCTGTAGGGTATTTTTGGACGTCGACGGGAGGATATGGTTGCTGCTGGTAACGGGGCAGCAGGCATGGCGCAGGGGCAGCCAGCAGTGCCTATGCAGTACAGCGACATGAAGGCGGCGCTGGAGAAGGAGCGAGCACGGTGCACTGAGCTGGAGGAGGCCCTGCAAAAGATGAGGATAGAGCTGCGCTCACTGCGAGAGGAGGGTAAGGAGCAAAGCTTACTAGCTGTGTTTATCAATGTCCAACTCACTATACAGTGAACTGCAGGGTGTTCCAGAAGTCTCCATACGTAGAGGACTATGTTTGCCAGCATCGTGTCGGTTGTGCCTTCGTCAGTGGATGTTCCTGGACGTCCGCTTCTCAGTCGGTCCGCAACACTTCCGGTCTTTTTGAATCTGTTAATAAGTTTGGTAACAGTGTCGTGTGTGTGATGCGCTCGCCATGTTTCCTGTTAAAGTCCATCGCAACCTTACGACAGCATCCAGCCATGAGAACGATTTTAGTACATTCTTGTTTTGTCAAAGACATTCTTAAAGGCTATCTGAAAAAAATCTGTATATAATATAAACCAAGTATGAAAAAGTGTGGAAGACATTTTGCTAAAAAGTGTTCATTTCCCCAGATAATGTATTGAGACTTTTAGGACACCCTGTGTTTTCAGGGTCTCCCATTTTATAGTGCACAGCAACAGATAGTGTACAAATGATGTACCCAAGTGGTGTCAGAATACCCATAATGCACTGCATTGTTTGGTCCTCAGGCTTGATACAGTAAAATAAATGTGTGGATAATTAATTAGCTAACATTGTTTTTGCCACGAAATGTGATTAGTGTTCCAGAGTAATGAACAAACCCATGTAATGTAGTGTTGTGAAATTTATTTTCTATAATAGTGTTCTGTGTAGTGTATTCTTCTTTTTCTTCTTTCTTTCTCATCCATTTAGCCTTTCTTTTTTTTTTCCTCTCTCTTAACAATCTCACTTTAATGCATTTCCTCGTTTCTCCTGACTCATTCTGTTTTTGTGTTGAATCCATGTTTGTTTTCTCAGTAGGACGGATGTGGCACTGTAATCAGCTTTCATTCTTGTATTTTGTATTTTGCTGTTCGGCATTTGAATTTGATTTTCTATCTTAACGAATCAGCAGAAAAACAAAAAAAAATCACCTACTTTTTTTGCTGATATTTAGTTTAATATTACTTTTCTTAGGTGAATTTAGAAACTTAGATCCATGTAAACATCCGACATTTTAAACGCTTATTTTCTTCTTGGCTTCCCTTGACTCTTGGCTTCCCATGAATGAGATGTGCTCAATACATAGGATATAACAGTGGTGTTTTAGAACCTACTCTGTGTACTACATTTCCTATAAAAGGTCATTTAGGATTCACAGTTAACTGTGATATTGCTTTTAGGGCACACATTTTGCTTTTAATTTTTACTTGTAAAAATATATATTTAAAAAAAAAAGCATTTGTTTATTCAGACCACTTTAAAAAAAAAAAAAGAAAAAAAAAAAAAAAAAGAAGAAGAAGCAAAGACTAGATACCGTTTTAAAAAGAGATCTTAAATGTGAAAATTTGAAGAGTACCCTAACAGTGAAATTAGTTCTGGCAGTCTTCGACACAATAGCATGCCAAATGTCTTGTACTATATTTCTTTTTATGACATGCTATCTTTTATCATTTGTGTCTGCCTACAAATCCATTTTCATTCCGCTGCCTCTTCGTTTGTTTAGAATTTGACTGATCATGTTTGGATTCTCTCCAGCGGCTCACTTCAAAACCCAGGAGCACGTGGCCCCCTCCACCCCGGCCTCGGCCCGTCACCAGCTCCTTATGTCGGCCATCGTTAAGTCTCCTGAACGGCAGCCAAATCCCAGCAGCCTGCTAAACCCAGCCAGCTCAGCCCGACGCAAGGAGACCTCCACTCCTGAGGGTGAGGCACAGCACTCGATCTGGCAGGAAGTTTTAATTAATAGTGCTTCATTTTAAATTAGTCTCCGTAATTTCTGGATCCTAATTTGATATTTTCTGATTTGCTATCTGACACACCTGGTTAGATTTTGTCAGTCTGTAGCTCAAGGTGAATGTTTTTTTTTTTTTTTGTTTTTTTTTTTTTTTTTTTTTTTTTTTTTTTTTTTTTTTTTTTTTTTTTT
>JANDJT010000167.1:11583530-11616367 GCA_024331685.1 Stegophilus panzeri | reverse complement strand
CTACGGCACATCACTTCATCATCACTTCATCTGCTGCAGTTATTTCACTCTGACACTGCTATCTATCTATCTATCTACCTATCCATCCATCCACCCATCCATCCATCCTCTCTCTGTCTCTTCCTCGCCTTCCCATATCTATCTATCTATTTATCTATCTATCTACCTACATACCTATCCATCCATCCATCCATCCATCCATCCATCCTGTCTCTGTGTCTCTTCCTCGCCTTCCCATACCTATCTATCTATCTATCTGTATTTCTATCTGTCTGTCTTCTCTCTGTCTTTGTTTGTTCTTTGTCTGTATTGTATTTTTCTCTCTATTCTCTCACTCTCTGTCGGGGTTGTTTGTCTTTCCGTCTTTCTCTGTGTCTTCTCTCGGTCTCTTGCTTGCCTTACCCTATTGATGTATTGATCTGTATGTCTATCTATCTGTCTATTCTTTCTCTCTGTCTCTCTTGCACGCCTTGCCTGACCTATTTATTTATGTCTGTCTTTCTCTTTCTTTATTTGTTCTTACTCACTCTTCTTTTTTCTCTGTCTTCTTCTGTCTTTGTGTTCTTTTCTGTCTGTCTTTTATTTTTCTCTCTATTCTCTCGCTCTCTCTGTCTTTCTCTGTTTGTCTTCTTTCTCCATCTCTTGCTTGCCTTACCTTATCTGTCTATCTATCTATAAATTTGTCTGTCTATCCTTCATTTGCGGTCATCTCTCTCTCTCTCTCTCTCTCTCTCTCTCTCTCGTCTCTCCTCTCTCTGTCCTCTCTCTCTCTGTTGTGTCTCTCTCTCTCTCTCTCTCTCTCGCTCTCTCTCTCTCTCTCTCAGGAGATCGAGACCTCAGAGCCCTGCAGCTGTATCCACTTCACAGGTTACAGCATCATCATCGGCACAAACAAGTTCTACGAGATCGAGATGAAGCAGTATGTGCTGGAGGGTACGGCTTACACACTCACTCACACATCCATTTCCTCACTTGGCTCCTGGTTTAATGGGGTGTGTAATGCAGTTTTGATTGAGGTGTGTGTGTACGTTGTCATGCAGAGTTCCTGGATAAGAACGACGTGACGCTGGCCTCGGCCGTGTTCGCCGCCTCCTCGCACAGCTTCCCCATCTCCATCATTCAGGTGTCTTGCGCCCCACAGAAGGACGAGTACCTGCTCTGCTTCCACGGTACACAGCTTTCTGATTGAGAATGTGTGTGTGAGGGCTTGTGTTTCTGCCCTTGGTGAGGACCAGATGTCCTTAATTCCATCCTACAACTCTCTGCTTATACCTAACTGCAAGAGTTTTTTTTAACGAACGTCCCAAAATATAAATGAAGGAGTAAACACCGGTGGATTTTTTTTTTTCTCCCCTTTTTAATAAGGACATTAAAAAAAGCACCAATAGACTCTGGGTGGAACATTTTGGCTGCTCATCCTTAGACTATAACAAGCCAAGCGCAGTTAGACTGAACGTGGGCAAAGTTTCACTACAAGTGTAAAGATCTGTGTAGATATTAATTGTGCCCCGTGTGATTGGAGGGTGGTGTCCTTTTATTTTGGAGTATGGGGCAATAAAATAATGATTTCCTTTTGGACGCTGAGGTTAAGCGTTATCTAATCTTACTAGAGAGTCTGGGACATTTTGTCAATAATTGAAACCATCTGCAAAAATGTGAGACTATCTTCTTTACTCCTCATTAAGTGCTTTATACAAAACTATTTATTTAATAACGTAACGATGGGATTACATGTACACTTTTCAGAGCAGCGGCTATATGTCATTTGTTCCAAAATGCTCATTGTGTCAAAAGTATTTGTGGAATGTGGTGAGCCAAGCTTTATGTAACGTTCTCTATGCCATTTGCAGAGTTCGGGGTCTTCGTGGACGCGTATGGCCGCCGGAGTCGCAGTGACGATATCAAATGGAGTAGACTGCCTCTGTCGTTCGGTAAGTGTGTGTGTCCGTGTGTGTCCTTCCTCCGATCAGCAGCTTTCTATTTGCAGCATATAAATAGTCCTGAGTGACATCAGTGATTCTATGTTAATATTCTTCCACGTTGCAGCCTACAGAGAGCCGTACTTGTTCGTCACTTACTTCAACTCTCTGGATGTGATTGAGGTTCAGAGCCACTCTGCGCTGGGGTAGGACCCCGCCTTATATCCTGCACATTATATATAATCACTATTATACTTAATGTACTTCCTATAGCCTTATAGTATTAAGATAATGAACTGTGTATATATATATATATATGTGTGTGTGTGTGTGTGTGTGTGTGTGTGTGTGTGGATTAAAAAAAAAAAAACAGGCCTCACACCTACGCTCACCTAGACATCCCTAGCCCACGGTACCTGGGTCCTGCCATCTCATCCGGAGCTGTGTACCTGGCCTCTTCTTACCAGAACAAGCTGAGGGTCATCTGCTGCAAGGGCAACCTGGTGCAGGAGAGCTCGTCCTCCGAGCCTCAGAGAAGTGGCTCCACCCGCAGGTCAGCTGGTTATCAGAGCACGTTCATACACACACTCTCACACAGAGTTTGGGGAACTTGAGTAGCACTGCCAGGTTGTTGTGGTTGAGCATGTTGGTGAAGCCTGTCGGTACATGGACCAGGGTTGACGGTCAGTGTTAATATACACCTTTAATCTCAGGCTGCTGTGTAATTGCTAGCCCTTTTCCACCACCAAGATACAAGATAGAAGTGCTGGTGCCATTATCTACTGTTGCATGCATTTCCAGCACAAAAACTCTTGTTCTAGGAAAAATTTGTTCTGTTGCAGGACCAAAATATCTAGAACCATGAACCGGGTCACGTCAGGGGCTTGGTGATGGTGTCCTTGTGTCACCATGACAACCACGTAAGCAAGTGATTTGCATGACCACCATGAAAACAACCCTGCATTAATCACGTGCTGTTTGTCACTTAAGGACACGACAGTGTTACTTTTGTTTAAAATATATTTTATGAGAATACTGTGGCTTTTCTTCCATTTTTCTGAGTGCAGATGTGGTTGTATGGGGACTAAACACAGGTAGGAACTAGAGGTTCACAGATAACATGCAGGATTGTTCTGTGGAATTCACTGTGAGCCACTTTGTCTGAATTTGTACCTAATTTGCCTGGACTGAGAAAAATCTCGACTCAGACGTCACTTGACGCTCTGTATCACGGCTGTATTTCTGAATCACGGCTCTGGATCACACACTTGCATAGAAGATGAACAGCCGCCTGTCACATTGATGCCCGCTAGTGTGAACCCAGGGTTAGATGTAAAGATTCTGAACTCATGGTTTGAAGATGATTAATTATTGCAAGTACAGGGTGTCCCAAAAGTCTCCATACGTAGGGGAAATGAACACTTTTTAGCATGTAAATGTCTTCCAAAATTGAGTTTATATATATTTTTTTCAGATAGCCTTTAAGAATGACAAAAGAAGGACGTATTGAAATCGTTCTCATGGCCGCATCGGAAAATTGTCGCACGGTTGCGATGGACTTTAACAGGAAACATGGCGAGCACATCACACACACACGACACTGTTACCAAACTTATTAACAGATTCAAAAAGACCAGAAGTGTTGCGGATGTCCACGAACATCCACTGACGAAGACACAACCGACACGATGCTGGCAAACATGGTCTCCTGTGTATGGAGACTTTTGAGACACCCTGTATATTGTAAGGAATATTGTAACATTTCCATTCCAGCTATAACCGCAGTTCCAAAAAAGTTGGTACACTGTGTAAAATGTAAATAAAAACAGAATGCAATCATTTACAAATCTCATAAACCCATATGTTAAAAAAAGAAAAAAAGTTGCCCCCATCCCAAGTTTTTTGAGATGTGTTGCGGCCATCAAATTCAAAATTACCTTATTGTTTTTCTTAAAACGGTACATTTCCTGTTTGAACATTTGATATGTTTTCTCTGTTCTATTGTGAATAATATATGGGTTTATGAGATTTGCAGATCATTGCATTTTGTTTTTATTTACATTTATTTACATTTTACACAGCGTCCCAACTTTTTTGCAATTGGGGTTGTACAATGATGATGCAGTTAGAATGCAAATTAGAATAAACAGTTAAAAGCAGACGAAACAGGCATCATTCAGCATGTTGTCCATAGATGCTGAAGCATTTTGCTTGGACACAGACCATTTCTTAAAAAGATTAGCTTGTTCCTGAACAGCACTGACTCCGGCGCTGCGTGAGTGGAAAAGGGCTGATCAGGGGACATCACCTGGGTTTGTGCTTGTACTAATATATCACTCAGAGTGTGTGTGTGTGTGTGTGTGTGTGTGTGTGTGTGTGTGTGTGTGTGTGTGTGTGTGTGTGAGAGCACGTCTCTTGGTGTGTACATGGATGTTTGGGGTGTGTGATAGTAATAGCGGTCTGTGAGGTCATGTGGTCTGTGTGTGACACTCACAAATGCATCTGGTTCTTTACAGGAGGAAGAGCGCTTTTTTTATTTGCTCCAAGGAGTGAGGGAGGCTATTACTATTTTATGTTTATTTAATATAAATGTGATCAGCTGTGATGAACTGTAATATGAATAAAGAACATTTTTGGAATCCCTCATGTCAGTACTGCCACCTGTTGGTACTTTGGCCTGTTGCACATTGAGTCATTGTAGGGTTCTTTTTTTTTTCTTTTCTTTTCTCATTTCCCATGCACACGCGAACACACACACCAGCAATATTAGTGCTGTTTGAACAGATGCTTATAGTGAAAATGCTTTGTTTTAATAAATCATCATTCGTCTTAAGTAGTACGATGACACCGCCGCTGTGAAGATGTTTTGACCATCATTGAAGGGGTAAGCAATTATCAGAGTTGTGATTTTACACAGAGGTGGATTATGGGAAGTTGGGAAACACAGTCAAGTGTATGTCTGCGATGCGAATGATATAAATTCCCTCACTAGCACACTTCTTTGCTGTGTGTGTTATGAATGTTTTCAGTTATGTCAATATGCAATGCAGTTTATTAAAACAGACCAGTAAGCTGTGATGTCACAGTTTAAAGACTGACCTATATTTCGTCACCTGGTCTTTTTCTAATCTTCTGCTGTCTGCCACTGATAGCCTCAGATTTCTGTTCTTGTTTGACAGGAGTGGAAACTGTTGTGGTCGTCTTATGTTGTAGCCCTTCTGACTCAAGGTTTGACATGCGTGTTCTGAGATGCTTTTCTGCTCACCACGGTTATAAATAGTGGTTATTTCAGTTACCCTAGCCTTCCTACTGCTCACTAGATAATTTTCGTTGCCATTGTTTTTGTTTGCTTTTTTTTATACCATTCTATGTAAACTCTAGAGAGCGTGAAAATCCCAGGAGATCAGCCGTTTCAGAAATCCTCAAACCAGTCCGTCTGGCACCAACAAGCTCTTGAGCTCTTGTATCTGCCTGATTTTGTGCATTGCGTTGCTTCCACGTGATTGGCTGATTGGTTAATAATACAAGTCTTCCTAACAAAGTGGAGGGTGAGACCAAATAAATGTGTGTGAGAGAGAGATATGCAGAATTTGGTTTTGTTGATGGTTCATGTTCACAGGCTTCTGTGATACCGTGGTCACATTTATGATGTTTTGCAGGTTAAAATGCATTTTTGACTTGAGCTGAATTACAAAGTGTGGTGAAAATTTTGCTCTGGATAGTCCACAAACATGTAAACATGGCTCCCATGCATGTTGGTTTAGAAATATTTGAATTCTGTTTTGTAGTCTAATATTGCTGAGCCTTATGGAATTATGGAAAGAGATCAACCTGGGTTAGGAGCTGTAGTGTTCCCCTGCTCCTGGGCTAGATTTTGAAGACTCTCTCTTTTTTTTTTTTCTTTTTTTTTTTTTTCCATGTGTCAAGATTGTAACACAAGTGTAGTTGTTGGTTCTTGGTGTAGTTGCTGTTCTTACTACAACTGAACGAATACAGCATTTAACACGTCTACCTGTGTTTTTCCCTAGCAGCCCGAACAAGCGCGGCCCACCCTCCTACAACGAGCACATCTCGAAGCGGCTGGCTGCGGGCCCCGTTCCTCAGGACAGCATGCAGCAGGTGGCCACACCGCGCCGGTACCGTGAGGCTCGTACCGAGTTCCGCAGAGACGCGTCTCCATCCGGACCGCTGGAAAGGGAGAAGTCCCCGGGCCGTCTGGTGGACAGGGGCATGGATACCCGGCTCGAGCGTTCACCCGCCCGCGTGATGGAGCTGAGGAGGGAGAGGTCACCCGGTCGTGCATTTGAGAGGCTGCACACGGGCTCGTCCCGCACACCAATCAATGGTGTCAACAAGGTACCGCTGACCAGACCTGATGCACAAAAACCTAAACAATAACACGAGTGTGAAAGTTACACATAATCGACTAGGATATTGGTGAGCATATGACTTTTGTCATCTCGACTCTACTGTATTAACCATGCTACATTTTTGCAGTGGAATATTTCTTGAAATATTTTGTTCCTCCTATAGCTAAATAATTGTGATTAAATAATTGGGATTTCAGGGCAAAGTATATGCATGTGTGTGTATAAGTAGCATGTTTTGGGCTTGTGCTTGTACTTGCGGGGGGGGGCACGGTGACTTAGTCGTTAGCACATTTGCCTCACACCTCCGAGGATGGGGGCTTGAAACCCGCCTCTGCCCTGTGTGTGCGTAATTTGCATGTTGTTTCTCCCTGTGCTTTGTTGGTCAACAAGAGAAGTAATGCAGCTATTTATTTGGTTTTTATTTAATTTACTTTTTAAAATATTTGCTTGTTTGTTTTTGTTTGTTTGTTTGTTTGTTTGTTTTTGTTTGTTTGTTTGTTTGTTTTGGCGCACTTTCTCCTTCAGTGTTTCCATACTGATGTGTGTGTATATATATCTCTGTGTGTGTGTGTGTGTGTGTGTGTGTGTGTGCATACAGGTGTGGGATCAGTCATCGGTGTAAGTGAGGGAGAGAGGAACCTAGCCCATCTTTTTATTGTATCGTACCAAAAAGAAGATTGTCGTAAGTCATGTCACCCAGGCAACTACCCCGTGGGCGAAAACAGAGGCGCCGTGTGAAACCCCTGCACAGTAACGCTTGACACAGCACAATCTCTCACTCTAGACGCCTTACGTAAGATTAATATTATTGACACCCACCTGGCCAGCAGTATGTAGTGATACTAACATTTTGAAACTTCCTTGGAGGGGTTGCTTGGTTACATGAGTATTTTTTCTTTTTTTTCTTTTTCGCCTTGTTGTCAATTGTCAGAAATGTACAAATGGAGGAATATGACACACATGAACCTTTACTTTTCTGTCCCTTATTGCCTGAGCCTGAAAGCACCACGGGGCAAAGATCATTACGAGACGGTCGAACGAGCACCCCTCCGAGCACTGTCTCTAATCTTCAGCATGATCTTAACACTGTGATGCTTTTTGGAAAGCAGGCTCTGCACACACTCTGATGTCTGTCTGTCTGTCTATCTGTTTGTCTCTCTTCCTTCCTCTCTACCCACACTATACAGCCCCTGTTGAAGGAACAGGAACTTTGTAACACTTCAGGATGTCATGTGACACTTGTATATAAGCGGTTTCTTTTTTAAAAGGGAATACTAAGGCTGGTTAAGCCATGTCTATTTTTGTTAATGAAAAAAAAAAAAAAACGAGTGAGAAGCTCATTTGTAAACATTTCCTCTTGAATGTCCAGACGAACCATGTGGACCATGTATGACATCCATGCATATGCTTCAAAGTGGAACATTTAGCTTGGGTCTGTTTTACTGGTGTACGTGATCATCTTGTTGAAGCAAATTCACCTACTGGCTCTCAAGGCTCCATCATTTTTCTACCATTTTGCTTCCCGATCAGCTCCGTTAAAGTTGTAAGATATGTATCTATAGTGTTTAACTGTTGTTTCTCAGAGCACTAGAAGACAATTATAAAGCATTGTGACAATGTTTGGGTTTTTTTTTTTTTTTTTATGGCACAGAAAAACGTAACGACAGCGACGGTGGCTCGTTAAAGCCGTATATATAATGGAAGGTCCTGGTTTATTTACTCGAGCCAGCATGACCTTTGACCCTCAGGATATGAATGAATGAACGAATAGCAGAACTATGAGCAGAGTACTATTTCTATTAGAATGAATGCTATACTGACGATCAGCTATCCATAGTAACTTCTCAGTATACCGTTCCAGCAGTGAAGCACCGAGTCACTACGATAGCCATTCGTACCGTGCCGTCTCACTCCATAGCATGTAAACCGTGTGAGGAACAAACCAGAACACACTTGTTCTGTTACGGCCTCTCGTTTCCTTTCCTTGTTACTTGATGCACTTCCTCCATTGTGCTCTTAACACTGATGTCCAACACCTGCTGACAAGTAGCTATCTTTGTAGTTTTTACTTTTTCTTTCTTTCTTTTATTTTTATTTTTAAATGTCATAGCATTAAGTATACTACTAACTATTAAAAGAAGCTCTATCTTTCTTTGGGGTGTGTTGTCTTTCATTTATGTTTTGAAGTCTGAATATTTCTAACAGGAAAATCCTAGCAGGCAGGAAAAACACCTAGGGTATATAATGGTGGCCAAGACCGCTCCCAAGGAACAACAAGGCAAACATCAATAATTAAAAGCTCATCCATTTTTTTTTTAACCAAAGAGACCACAGTCATGCCCACTTGGCTTCTACTGGCTCCCAAGACCAATGCTCGTGAATTAGCAGATCAGACTTCACCTTGAGAAAGCAGTCACAAAGCGAAAGTAACTGTCCTTTCCCTTATGTATCCATAACCAAAATTTTTTTGGTCTGTAAATAAGTTGAGCAGACTATTGACCCCCCCCCCCCATTTATATTATGGGCTGTTGTGTAGATTTCTGACATACAATCCTGGTGAACATCATTACTCTTTCTTGGCATATTTCTAAATTAAGACAGACTTTTCAAGCCTGATTAAAACACAGTTAGAGCCTGTAATGTTTGGCTTGGCAGTGTGTTGTGCTTTTATTTTATTCACTTATATGTTTCAGAGCTTCAATAACTCCAAAAGCAGCAGCAGCAGTACAGGAGAGAGAGAGAGAGAGGTGGAAGTTATAGCTTTTACCAGTACACACACGCACATTGTTTTCTATCGGCAGCGAATAAACATGACAATGTTTGAGACGTTAATCAGGTGTGATCTGTTCCTGTTTGTCTCCTCTTAGGCTTGTTGTGTATTCAGTTCATCCAGCAGTCCAGCAAAAAAAAATTCCAGAAAGACTTCAAAAAAAAAAAAAAAAAAAAAAAGTGCTTCATTACTCAGATTGAAAGATTTTAATTTCAGCATATACACTGTGCTCTTCTTTGACTGTACATGGCATTATATACACACATTTGCTATTCACATGAGCACAGATAGTCATTCTCGAGAGATCCACATGGCTTTATATGATGTAGTACTGCATATATAAAGGCCTGTGTTTGCGCAGCTTAACATTAATCTAGAATCCACATGGCGAGAGACGACCACTTCTAAAATTATTAATAAATTATGTTAATTATTTGATTCCTTAGTTTTGGGATTTAAATCTCCGTTCTGCTCGGTGTCGGAAGTTTATACTAATCTAATCTTCTCACATGAAGCTGATTTAGTTAAGATTCCTACAGGAGAATAGAGTCGTTGATCAGCATGTAAAGGGTTCTGTTCAGTTGGAACTGGCTGTAATGGGTTTCTCCAGCTCCAGGTCAGCAGGAGGCAGCACAGGGGGCACGGCCGATGGGCGAAGGTGCCCGTAACAGGCCTGGCACACACGGTTAGGTTCGTACAACTGCTGACTCGTTGCCTTGTGGTCACAGCAGCTGGCGCAGAACACGTTCCCACAATTCCTAAAGGGGCGACAGTAAGGGGGCAGGACATTAGTCTGTTAAACTCAACCAAAATAAAAATCAGCAGCTTGTTGTTTTTAGATTTCAACAGAATCAGAGCTTTCTACGTTTTCTGAAGTTAAGTATGCAGTCATTTAAAGTAAAGGGTTTTTTTTTTAAGGCAGTCACAGCGGTGCCAACATCTACAGTTTAGGGTTTTGACTCCTTGAAAACTGCTTTTTCAATAAAATTCACCCTGTGGAAAAGCTGGCTTCTTGTAGCAGTTCCTAGGTCAGGAGTGTCAAACATACAGCCATGACAGGTTCAATAAAAGTTCCACAGGTTGTGGACCACATTTGAAAACGAAGTTTTTTTTTCCCCCTTTGGGGGGGTAGAACGAGTCTCTGTTACTCCACTTGGGGGCAAAATAGAGCACTGCATTCAGGGCAATAAACTCAGCTACATAATCACATTTAGGGCTATTTCAGTTCCACTACACAATGTGGAAAAGTTTTGTTTTTTGTTTTTTTTGTGTTTTTTTTTGGTGGCGGGGGGGCTGAGTGTGAGAATATTTATGCAACCCAGTGTATTTACAGAATTTGGAAATTTGCATTCAGAATGTAAATACTGATAAAAGAACACATTTAAGAGTTATGTTATATTATTGGTCTATTAACTGAGGTTGGGGTCTTTTTGGTTTGGCCCACTTGACACTGGAGTAACTAATGTGGCCCATTACCTAAAATGAGCTTGACACCCCGATCTAGGTGAACTTCATGAGCCTTGGTCTTGTGAGCCAATAGAAAACAAGAACGTGTGTGTGTGGTTTCTTTTATTGAAAAAAAGAAAGAAACAAAGAAAAGTGGAGGCGTTTCTTATTATTAAGTGATAAGTGGTAAGTACATCAGACTTCTGTCTCTCTGTTTGTGGTGCACATCTGAAAAAAAGAAATGAGAGATTATTATGTGCACCGATGAACACACCCCCCCCCCCCCCCACTTGCTAGTTATGTTCTTGTTAGCAATGTTGGCACCTCTGTTATCATTGGTGGATGAGGACAATAAATATGACCAGTAAATATATGTCTGCATGTGGAATACAGATACATATATAAAAGTTCTTCTTTAGTGTAGGAATGGAAAGGAGAGAGAGGGACAGACAGATGGAAAAATACAGTGCATGCGTGAAATAAGAGGGGAAGAGGAATCTCACCAGGCTTCCTCAACAGGTTCTCTGGCACTGTAGGGAGAGAAAGGGAGGAGACAGAGAGGACAGGATGAAAAGTCACAAAGAAAGAGAGAGAGAGAGAGAGAGAGAGACTGAGAGGACAGCAGAAGGCCTTAACTGACTGAAGAACCCAGCTTTGTTCATCATCCGAGACTACGCTACACTCAAGGTGAATGCTTAAAGAAAAACGTAATCACTGTCCACATCAACTGCAGCGTGTGTGTTTACCATAGACAAGAAATGACAAGTTCCCTGGGGAGGAGGGGGAAAAAAGTCTGAGGGCAGTCGTTAAATTCTCATGTTTGACTGTAATGTTTTTAGTTCTGAATTCTCGTCACGATGCCACACTTTCTAAATATTTACTGATTGAACCGAACAACTTCCGTTATACACGAGCTTTGTTTTCGATGTCAGGTTGTTGTTTTTTGCTACAGGGAAACGTTCAAGTTTATGCCTGTGGTAAATCACACGTATTCTAGACAAGTGATGGATAGAGATTAGATTGAAAAACACTTTTTCTTTAGCATGGCCAGGATTAGCAAACAGGAGTGTGCTCTGAGGTGCAACATGTAAAGGACAAACAGAGAACATGTATTAGAATGAGATCAGACACTATCTTCACCTGCACTGCTGTTTTCGAGCAGCTAGCCAGAACTTGCTCTCACATCTGTAGCAGTGTGTTGGAAGGTGATCGGGATACCACTGAGGGACCTGGAAGCGCAGAGAGCACACCATCATGATCTCTTTACTACATTACAGCGTTTGGCAGATGCCCTTATCCAGAGTGACTTACAATTATCTCAATTATTACTTCACTCACTTTGTCAATAACAGAAAACACAGAGCTTGTTACAGAGAAACACTTTCCCCATGTCTGAAAAGTTGTTCCAATTCTACCTCTGACTGTTACAAAGTGCTGACACTGGAGACTCCTTCCAAAAATGCTAAGGAGTTAAGCATATCCTCACAGAACGCTTCACCATGAAAAATGTGTGTATACACATGTAGGTGTGCATTATACGATTTTAATGCACAGGTTGGAGGCAAAGAACCAAAGAACGTGGAGAGGCAAAGAACACGGTTGGCTCTGCGGTGTGCGTTGAAATCGTGTACCGCACACCGAGCCGGGGTTTATCCCCCTTATACTATGGCCAGTTGCCGGCACTGACAAGTTAAAGCAGTCATTGACGTTTGCAGTGCAAAATTTGACTGAACGGATAAAAATAATTTATCATTTATATAGTAGATCTAGAATTATATAGATAGAGGGGGCGGCTGTGGTTCAGGTGGTAGAGCGGGTTGTCCACTAATCGTAGGGATGGTGGTTTGATTCCCGACCCACATGACTCCACATGCCAAAGTGTCCTTGGGCAAGACACTGAACCCCAAGTTGCTCCTGATGGCAAGTTATCGCCTTGCATGGCAGCTCTGCTACCATTCGTGTGTGTGTGTGTGAGAGAGAATGGGTGAATATGAGATTGTAAAGTGCTTTATTTACCATAGAATTCTGTCCGCTCTAAATCATAAACAGAAATAAAGTAGTGCGATAAGATTGCATTTGTTTATATAAATTATAATATAGTTATTAGACAGAGAGAGAAAGGTCTCTACTAATAAAAGCTGTGAGTTTAGCTACTGTATTCTATTGTAACTGTTACTATGGCTCCAGTTGCTTATAAAAGCAACACGTTAATTTAGAACGGTGATTAAACTGACTGGAACTACATGTGCATTACACGGTTTGACTGCACACCTTCCGGCCAATCAGAAGAACACTTTTTACAAATCTGTTTACTGTTATGTGGAGTTGTTATAACATATTTAAATGACTGCACTAAGTCTGTGAGTTGCCTTAAAGTTGGAACTATTGTCAACTGTGGTTACAAGATACTTTTTTTTAATTATTATTACAAAGAACTCTCCCATTAATGTGCTGTAGTTTCTCATCATAAATAGCAGTCACCATGTTTTTGTTTTACACTGGGGGGGGCGGGGGAAAGAGGGGAAATAAGTTCTAGTCTCCTTCCTCCTCAGTCCAGCTACACAAACTCAAGAATTTACTTGAAAGCATATTCTTAATTGAGCTCTTATTCTTACGGTGGTAAATGACTCACTGAGCTAAATGACTCCCACTGCTCCACACTACAGTTCAAACTGAAAAGAAGTCGGAATCACTTGATCCTGTGGATCTGGAGCCAAGCACAGGAATGCATGCTAGGGTGGAAAATCTAGTTCAAGGCAGGGCACACCATTCACGCACAATTTAAGAGTTGCCAATACACCTACTGGAAGGTATTTGGGAGGTGGGTGGAAACCAGAGAACTTGGAAGAAACCCATGTGGAAACAAGGACAACAACATGCACAACTCCGCACAGACGGTAACCGGACTCCCTGGAGCTGTGAAACGCCAACGCTACCCACTGCACCAGCCGACAGATATTAGATTTGAACTATAACACAATTCTTAATAATATTAATATTTAATATTAGGAGGGCAGGATTTCTTCCCAGTAAAGTCGAGGTGTTCATATGGAAGGGCAGCCAGGTTCGTTCTGTGTTGTAGTGGAATATGATCAGTGGTGCAGTGTCTGTAAAACTGATATCTATCAACTACATCAACAAACACATTAAGCAATAAAAACATCCTTCACATAAGAATTCTTTGGAACCAGACCTACCTATAGTCCATTATCTAACTCTAATCACACTCCTCCTTTCACTGATCCCTCGCTCTCGTACCTGTTTGTCGTGCTGCTCCTCGTTTTCCCAGCTGCTCTCGGAAAAGAGTTCGGTGCCGCAGCGAGACAGATGCACAGCCTCCACGTTATTCTCCCCGTCTGGTACAGGAGTCTGGACAAAAACAGTGGTTTATATCTCTGTTCATGTGGAGCTATTCCTTAATTAATGAACTCATCAAACAAACAGAACAGAAATATCTAGATCAGTATTTTTGCCTCAGAATTGTGAAGCATGTATTAGTTTTGTGTGTATGTACTGGTTTAATAGGAATACTCCAGTGTTTTCAGTCACAGCTCCATCAGTTGCGCATGTGTAATTGGCACAGACAAGATTTTCAACACGTTTTTCCGTACTGGGAAAAGAGCAGGAAACCTGTTTGCTCGCTTATAACGTGAGTCTAAGGGCGGCGGTTAAACTCGGGGAAAAAATAAACAAAACTACACTTGAACAATACAGTCTCAGCATGAGACAGACATCAAAGTTTTGATGAAGTTCTGTACCACAGCACTGTTGAATTCTTGAGTCTGATTAATTTTATATATCAGCAGCTCTGACAGTATTTCCAGCTGTAGTTCAAATCACAGGTTTATATCAATGTTCTAACAATGATATACAGTGCACATACAGGACACTCCATATAATCGAAGGCTACTAATAAATGAATATATTTAGACACATTTATGAAAGGAGTCTCCAGTACCAGTGCTTTGGAACAGCTAATAAAAATGTTTTCCACAGGAGACTTTGTGCTTTCTGGAGCCTGTACCATGAAGCCGGTTTAGGTGGCTAGCCAGGTAAGTGTCAGTTTAGTTTGTGCCAACCCTGGGTTTTTACCATGAAAGTGGCTCAGCATTTACCAGTGTTCACAGTGTTCATCACCATAGTAACTTGCGTGCCATGGCTGACCTACTCCAGGGCAAGTGATGTTCTGGGTAAGAGAACTCACACCCAACTTGGACCAATCAGCTGTGAGCAAAGTGACACATAAGTGACACAGCTAATTCAACTCCCCAGCGCAGACTGTAAGAAGAGCGCTTCGCAAAGAAACATTTAAATTTAAACAATTGACATGAAAGATGTTGGGGTTATAAGTTTTCAATCTTTTTATTCTCATGGTGAGCCTATAAAAGTAAACGTGTGCATTTACACAATCAGTAATGTTTCCGAGCTTTGGCAGCCGCAACGGTGTTGCTTTCTGTGGTTAGTCTAGGTTTAAATTCCTCATATTTCCGCAGGATAATTTCTTGCTTTTCAACCGGAAGTATGCACACCTGCTCCCGACCCCCCCCCCCCGGCCCCCATGTTGAACGCTATTGACTGTTCAGTGCTAACGTCACGCGTTTATGTGCACGCACTCGTGGACTAATCATAGCTTAAGGATCAACACCTGAGTTGACAGAGTATGTTGATAACCAGCGTCACGGTACCAATAAAGCCTGATTGGATTGATTTGGTTTTGTAAACTCAAAACTAATCCCATAACCCTGAGTTTATTCAACAGGCCCTCAGTTTCTCATTAACGTGATATTTTGTGGTTTAATAACAAAACTTTTGTGGTCTTAACAAAAATGTAGTGGGAAATTCCACAACATTAAATGTAACAAAAATGGTTAAAGGTAAAGATGGCACAGATCCGATACTGAATATTAATTTAGGGCTGATACCAGCAATAAATAAATAAATAAAATATTGTTTTAAATGGTGGAACGGACATCGGAGAAAACAAATCGGATCCTGTAACAAATGGCAAGGATTAAATTTAGATTTGGAAAAGAAATGTATTTGTGGAACTGGAAATGTTTACATATAAAGAGACTTGACTGTTTATTCTTTTTGTTTGATTGCAATGATTTGATTTCATTTATACGTTAAACCTTAATATATTTATTATACTTGTAATGCAAGTAATTTGTGTGTGAACGCTTCAGTTATAAAAGTTTAGTAGTTTTTAAAGAAAACAATATTGGATGAGTTTCAGTATCGGTATCAGTGTTGGAAAAGAAAAAAAAAGTGGTGTCACGCCATCTGTAGTTAAAAGCGTGTCATTCTTTACTAAATTAAAAACTAATCATTGCCAAATTTATGTTGTATAAGAGGAATAAAACACTTCGGGATGTGCTGTTATTAGAAAATAATCAGGGGCGGTAACAATAACTCTACTTCACTTCAGGTCTCATCACACCCACTCTATTGTTGTTTTCCTATAACGGCCCAGGGTGTTTTATTCCTTCGATCCCAGCAGAGGACATCCAGTTACTTTTAAAGCACATTCTGACCCACACATTACCTCAAAAAGCTCCCTCTGGAAAAAAAAAAAAAAAAATAGTAGTTCCATCCCTGACAGGATGCATCATACAGAGTCAAAGATTAATTTACAAGTACCTTTGACTGAAGACTTCAGGAAAATATGGAATTCTGTTAATAAATCTTTATTAACAGTTTGCAACATCTGCTCACTTCTTTTACAAGTGAGTTAAAAGTAAAACAGGAACATGGGGGAAAAAGTGATATTTCTTTTCTGTGGTAATCACACACATGCTACAGATAATAGATAGGTAGGTGTGTGTGTGTGTGTGTGTGTGTGCGTGCGTGTGTGCTCAAGTTCTCACCAGCTCTCCACTGACGTGCAGCTTGTTCCACAGCGCCTGCACTTGTCTTTTCAGTGTCTCCACCTGCAGCTGATGGCCCGCCTCCATCTGCCTGAGCCGCACCTGTACAACGTCTCTGTGCACGCTGAGCCCGTCCTCGCCCAGGTGAGCGCCCTGAGCCAGCACTCGCCCAGGACAGCCCAGTTGTAGGGACCCGGCACTCGCTGTGGACGTCTGGCGGCTCAGGGAGTTTTGTGAAACGGAGCCGTTAACGCGAGGATCTTCGCTGTTACACACAGAGCTGTTGATATTCGGCTTTGGAGACAGAGGCTTCGAAGGTGAGTGGAGTGAGCTGGGTGTGTTTAATGGTTCTGTAGAGTCTTCTTGTGGTGAAGCGGGGTGAGATTTCAGGTCATTAGCTAAACAAAGAGGCTCTTTAGCAGAGAAACATTCCTGGCTGTTAGTGACGTGTCCAGGAGGCGACGACGAAGAAGCGATTGATTGGCCCGAGGAACGTTTTAGCACTTCGTCACACACCGAATCCTCACCGTTCTGTTCAGGGACCTCGCTGGGCAGCTCCGCTACAGCGCGTGTGCTAACAACTGGGTCGGAATCCACACCCTGGTTCGCTAAAATAATCCCGTTTTCTGTTTTTCTGGAGTCCGCATGATCCACCCCGTTGAGTAATCCCTCATTTGGAAGCCTCTCGTCCGATCCAGTCGTTTCAGGATGATGGGTATTACAACAAGCTGCTTGCTCAAGGTTCTCCTCTGGTTGTGTTTCTGCCGTTCGCTCCTCTGATCGAAGGTGCTCCTGCCACGTCTCGTTGAGGTTGGGATCGCTGCAGCGACGGTTCGAAGCCAACAGATTTGTTCCCTCGCAAGCCGTCAGCAGGTGGTCATAGGAACGAGTCTTTGGCAGTCTGTAGGAAGTAAACAGATCTGTTGAGTTCATGTATAGAAGAGTTATCTCTCAGATATGCCAAAAAAAAAAAGTCAGCTCCATTATAATACAATTGGATGGCTGACTCTCATTCCTTATAAACTTGATTTGAAGCATTACTGATTTGGAGGCTCAACGTACATGAATCAGTCACAGAGTGGTGCCCGGAAAACTGAACCTTCATCTATTTAACTTGGTTAACATTTGTGATAAAAGAAATGATATTTTATTGTTATGGTTTACCTCCTTGGGCACCTGGGACAGACTCGGGATCTGCTACAACCCTGACCAGGATAAAGTACTGAAGAGGAATGAATGAAATGTTCTGGTATATTAGGACAGGCTTGGCTACTGTTAAATAAATCTTTAAGGACATGACACTCAGAACACTAAGGTCCCATTCATGTCTACAAATAAGCTAGCAACTAAATAACTAAAATAGTAACTAATAAATACAATAATAAGCAATTAGCTAGTCAGCCATTGGGATAATTGGGAAAACAGCAGGACATGGTGGTGCTTCAAATGAGCATTTTTTACAACGAGAGTCAGCATGCAGAGATATTCCTAAGCCAATTCTTGTAGTTTCTTGGCTATTACAATATATATTTGAGAATATGTCAAACTCAAGGCCTACAAGCCAAATATGGCACAAATAAATAAATAAATAAATAAAAATACTGGAGCTAGCAATAGCGATAGTATTTTCGAATGAAACTAATTCCAGTGTCAGTAAATCAAGGGATAGAAATAGCTGATGTTGGGCCAGCTGCGTTTACAACACGGGTCGCATAAAATGTAATAAAAGACAGCGGGACATAATAAACCACAGTGCATGCTTCACTTACAAGCACAAGCAAAAGACACAACAGGATGTTCAGGCTCGTGTTTGAACATGTGTCTTTTACACGGCCCTCTCGTGGACTGAAACACTAGTTAAAAAGGATGCACATCTTGCTGCGTCTTAAAACTTCCAAACGCATCTGGGGTGAATTGACCTTTAATATAACGATGGACTCCGAATGCTGAAACGCATCAATCAGAGTAGAAAACGACAAAAATGTTAACCAGATGACCGGAGTGGTGAGAAACTGAGGACATGTATTTTTATTTTCTGCAATGGTCCTCCATCCCTTTACGAGATATTTTGTATTTATCCTGCTTATACCGGTCTCTACTCAAGCAGGACAATATGTATGATGAGTGGATTCAGGACTTTGCAGATCCTGCAATAGTAGAGTAGTAGAGCATGGAGGAGAAAAAAAAAAAACCAAACACAAAATAACAAGAAAGAGATTACTGAGCTACTGGTGCACTTACCTGCCAGGAGGTGTGTCCTCAGGTGAGGCTGAAGCAGTGGAATAAGATGCACAGGACTCTTCACAAAGCAAGGAGGGGGCAGAATTAGGCAGGTAGACTGCACTCCACAGCATTAGGTTCCTCACGTGGCAAACCGGGTGTAGCACCTGCCAGGGCACGGACCAAACAGACAAAGTGTGGACGGGTTAGAGCGACCGCACGCTCCTTTTGCTTTTAACGGCCACCGTAAGCTCAATATCACTGTAGAATTTCTAAAGACACCAAAAGGAACTAGTTAACATCTCCAACATGGTCAGCAGTTCGACAGCAGATCAGATTAGTGCATTTCCATAAAAGGTCAATTCTTAGATTGTGCCTTATTGATGAGATACCAGTTTAATTCCTAGTGATGCTTCAGCCAGCCTTGGCCAGGAGTCAGTTCAAAAAATGGGGAGAGGAGAAGAGAAGAGGAGAAATCATGCCTCAGCGCTCACTCTCTGCAAGAAGGTGATTTGGCGGTGATGTCGAATATGGGGACAAAAACAGACCCTGATGTTGAGGAGGAGTGCAAAACAAGCTGTGCAATTACTGACTGGTCCATACTTGTTTTGTTTTTTTGTGGCTTTTCATTTATAGCATTTAGGAGACAGTCTTATACAGAACGACTTACAATAGCGCACTGAAATCTCTGTCGAAAAACAAATCCTCACAACAGTACAAATACGCCATGGTCTAAGAATATCATTAGACTTAGTGTTACATGGGAAATAATGCGAGTTAGTACAGCAAATAAATAAGCTGTGTAGGTGTTGTGCTCATTTAAGTTTTTAGTGAAGAGGTTTGTAGGGTCAACAGCCAGGGGAAGTTCAATCTTGGTGACTGGTTTTTCATCACAAAGCATAAATATGGGGATGTACAATAGCAGAGACAGGGCTAGGATAAATATATCTCTAATCTATGGAAATAGGACTTAATCATGACTACTGAAAGAACAGAACTCTTTAGTCATGCAAGAACAAGACTTAACAGGTTTCAAACTATTTTTGATCACAGCGACTATGATCCCGATGTTCACATGACACAGAAAACAAAAACAGCCTCAAAGCACTGTGTAGGCCTACTCACTACAATCCCCTGCCTAGACGTGCAACAGTTTTGCGAGTGTTAATCTGTTAGCTATGTTGTTATTTTTGCTGAATGCTATGTATTTAAAATGTTCTACAGGTGTATCTCATGTATGCTGTCCACCACTGAGCAGAGCCATTCTATGAATACGCACACTAACACACAGCGAAACAGGTAGAAATGCAGAGCAGACGCAGTACCGTCTCCGAGTGCGGCGAGTACAGGATGTTGTGGAAGGTTCTGTTAGACGGCTGAAGCAGAGACCAGACGGAGCAGGTGTTCTCTAGTACACCTCGCTCCTCTCGCTCTTTCCCGCTGTTGCACAGGAATGTCCCGAACAGACACGAGTAGGTGTGTTGCACCAGCTTCACCTGCATAACACACACCGACAGTTAGTGCCAAGTAACAACCGCTACTTCCAGTATCTTCAGAAAGAAAATCCATTTGAGTAAATGCTTTATTTTATTAAATGTTAAGTAAATAATCTGCTCCTGAATTAGGTGCCTGGTGCAGTGCATAGTTGGAACAGTAGGTGGCGTCTGGTACCAGAAAGGCCTCGTTGAACTGAAAAGAGCAGGGAAACTGCCTCTGCAGCTGGTGCACGCAGTCCAGCCACTGCAGGAAGACAGGACAGCGCTCGTTCACGTCCTCGGCATTTTCCCCATGTCCACAGCGGTCCGCAAACTTATGTCCGAAATCCAGCCACTCAGTTTCCACCAAAACTTGGAAACCCTACAGAGATTAAAGAAAACACAGTCACCGAGTTTGTTTACTAATGAGTACCAAGACTAGAAGGTGTAAATATATTTAAGGAGCTTTTGGTGTGCCTCTTCAATATTGTGTTGTCAAGGAAACCTTATAGAGTAGGGGTATACCCCGGTGTCCTGGCGAAATTCCCCCATAGGCCTTTCTCTATCATGGCCTCCTAATAATCCCCATTCCTGTTTTGGCTAGATCACTCTCTCCTCTCCACTAAAAGCTGGTGTGTGCTGGGCATTCTGGCTGCCGTCGCATCATCCAAGTGGATCATACACACTAGTGGTGGTTGAGGGGATTTCCCCTCCCCGCCCCATACTATGTAAAGGCTCGAGTGTCTAGAGAAGTGCTATATACATGTAACTGTAACTAACTAACTTATCACACATGTATTAACTGGTATGACGTCGCACCACTATGGTCAAAAACATTATTTTTAAAACAGCCAACTCCTCTTAGATGAATGATTGAGACTCAGATACTGAAATTCCACTCGTGTCTATCAGTGACGTTATACCGGCACTTGAATATTGTATATTCACAAAGTCTGGCATTTTTCGATGTAGAGATGCTCCCGGGTAGTTTCTTGGTCATTAAAACATAAGCAATTATTTCAACTACACGTATAATGTTTAGTGGTTTAATGAGGTACTTGAGTAAAACTGTTTAGTCACTAAAAACAACTTTCCCCTACTATAGAGCTGGGCAAGAAGATACACGAAAGTATGTTACAGCACACCACGAATGGAAAAAATGCCAGGAATTCGTCCACACCCCCGAAGGCTCTTAAAGGCTTATTTCAATATGTTACCTCTCTGCAAGGTTCAAATGTTCATTTAACATGGTCTAGTGCATAGTAGCTGGCTGACAAATATGCATCTAATTAATTACATGATTAAAAAGAGCAAAAGTACATAAGAAAACATGAGACATGTCTAGGATCTGTGTTAAGATTTCTGTCTAACTGTGTGTGTTTGTGTGTCTCCTCACCTCCACAGTTCTGTAGTAGGGATCAAGCAGCAGTTTGGACAGAGCCACTATCTGCGGCGTGCGGTCCCAGCCATCAGAACAGTGCACCAGGACGGGCCTGCTGTCCCGATCCACAGCGTTCACTACTAACAGAGACGCCTTTAGCAGCAGAGACAGATGCTGCAGCCATTTAGTGCCTTCTAGAGCAGACAGCCAACTGAGAGAGACAGAGAGGTAGGAAAGAAACAAAAGAAAGATTTACACGCACAGTGGGTTTCATAAGTATTCACCAACCTTGAACTTTTCCACATTTTGTAGTGTTACAACCTGGATCTGTAATTGGGATTTTATGTCATCAGTCTACACGTGGCTGCTTCTCTGACTTCTGGTGGATGGCCTTCTTTCACAGAGTCGTAGTTGTACCATATTCATTCCATTTATCAATAAATGACCAAATCCTGCTTGAGCCTTTCCAGAATTTTGTCCCAGACTTACTTTCATAGTTCTAACAAACTCTGGTGTATTTTTATTAAGTTCATGTGATACTAATTACACACAGGTTGACTCCATTAAACTATTTATGTGACTTTTGATGGCAACAGGTGTGAAAAATTACACAATCACAAATTTTCCATTTGTAAATAATCTTGCAACATATATTGATTTTTCCCTACTTCAGTATTATGGTTTATTTTGTGTAGACTACAAAATGTGGCATATTTCTAAAATGATAAATACTTAGAGAAGCAACTGTATTACATAGGGAATGTGGAATTTGTATTACTTCAAATAATTAGTATTTAATCATGTTTGAATTTTAAGCACTGACTTCTGTGTGAATAAATGTATTCATTTGTTGATTCCTTGCAAATATGAAAAAAAATTTTTTTTAAATCAAATAGCATTCAAACTATGCAATCTGTTTGCATGTATTCACCCAAGTGTATTCCAGCTCTTGTGGTTTTTGTTTTTAAGCTGTAGGAATGTGAAGGCAGCACACTCACTTGGCAGGGTCTGGCACTTGTGCACAGAGAGCCCTTAGGCACTGGAAGCTCCTCCTGATGGAGTGGATGTTGGCCATACCCATGAACATCACCTCACAGTTTGGATAGTACTCTGCACAAAACAGATCGGAGTAGAATCGTTCTCATAGTTCACCTTCGAAATAAACTCCGATTCAGAACATAAAATGTTAATGAAGTACAGAATATTGTGAAAGTCTGTATAGTAAAGTCAGTCCTCCTTCTGCTTGACCTGAACCAAGCTAATGATTCAAACAAGGATTTGAAGTTGCTCCAGCTACCACACATGTATTCCCAGAACAATGCTGACGACACCAACCTCGTTTACGACTGCTTCTATGGTAACGGTGTTCCTCAGACCACATGTTAAGCCAAATCCCAAATGGCTTCCCACAAATGTGCACTACATAGGGCAAATCATAATGGCTTTTATATTACGTGTAGTGCAATACATGGCCAACAGCAGAGCATTTCAACCCTGAAGAGGAATAATGTTTAGTCCTGCTGAAGGTGGAGGGAGTACACAGTGAAAAACACATGCTATGCTTTTGATATATTACTGATATACAGGTACATCTAAAAAAAAAAAATTGAATATCATGGAAAAGTGATTTTTTTTTTCCCTGTAATTTAATTCAACAAGTGGATCTTTCATATACAGGGAAAAAAAGTAACTTTTCCACAATGTAAAGATTTTTTGAGCTGCACCTGTATAGTGATGTTAACTATCAAACAGATTGATCGATTGTATTTCACATTAATGAACGCAAAACATTCTCCATTTACCTTGACAGAAAGTGAAAGTGCTGCTCAGTGCAGGGAAATTTTGTGAGCTAAGGGGAAGGGGCGGGGCTTCCAGAGGGTGTCAGTTAATATTAGAGTTCAGAACACCTATGTAATTGTCAATAATTGTTGACTGGTTCAGCTTTTAGGGAAGAAAAAAAAAAAAAAAGACAGCTCTTTTTGCATATTTCTGAGTAATAACTCATACCAGTGTTAAAATAAGGAGCTCCTACGCAAGATGAATGAAACTTGTCAAGTCTGTGATAGGAAGCCATTTAGGATTCACCCTGCAGCTTGGCTTTTTAGCTAGCTTTCCTGAAGTTTAGCATAAGTATTTAGCCAGAGTGCTGCCTTTAAATGAATATGGAATAAGGAGCTCATAGTCTGCACTATTTTCAAGAATAATTCCATGTAGCTAATTACCATTAAACGAAATTTCCTCTGTAATAATTTTCTGATAATGCGTCAAGATAACGTAAGGAACTGTCACAGAGACAGCGGTGCCCTCTATCTGTGCATGTCAATAAAACTGGATTTCCTCCAGCTTATGCTGGTAGTTTGCTCTTTTTTATTAAGGAGCAGGACTAGCGTAAAACACTCGCCAGGTTGAGTTACAGTTTATCCCGTCCATATGTCCGCCAGTGAACTGTCTCATACAGTCTATGATATCGTGCAGTAATAGCAGTACACAAAACACAAGTAGGCGTGTGTACCTGGGCATTCACAGCCACCTCCTTTGGCCCGATTGGCCACAGCGGCAGCGTATGACCTGGCATCCAGTATCAGTAACTTTTGAGGAGGCGGGGTAGTTGGCTCCTCTTCCTCATTGCCATTGGTTATGTCAGGATCTAAGACATACCAGAGAAAGTCAGCCAGAGTTCAACAGCAACCAAACATCGATCAAATTAGTGATAAGAAAGCAGCTCCTACACGCACCTGAACTGTTGTGGACACAGGAGCCGTTGCTCAGATGTTTAACAGCTGCACGGTCCATGCCACAGGCCTTAGCGATGGACTGCACCAAGTTCTCATCATCTGCATTCCGCCAGCCCCACCAGCTCACCTCAGGCTGCCCACACCGACCAATCACAGCGCCCGTGCTCTGATGTCTAGGGCAAAATGAAATTCAGTATAAAATGCAGGAACTGAAGTCATCTCTGCGGTGATAAAAGAAATAAATAAAGGTTTCAAATGAGCAACACACACCTATAAACAACAGCTGGAATTCTCTTCCAGGATCGGAATGCAGCCACGTTCTCTAGCTCTGTGTCTGTGACCCAGCTCGGCACCAAAACCTTCTCAGGGTAACTGGCACAGAGTCTGAAGAGAGAAACACATTCAAGACACACAATACAACACGTACAAGAAATCTCCCTAGTTAAACATATATTCTGTTTATATATAGTATCATTTATAACCTCTCCATTAGTGGTGGAAATCTCTAGACACCTCATGATTCCATTTAATTTCATTTGAAGAATAATCCATTAAATCCATTCTTTCTGCATCTCTGATGTAACCCCTGTTATGGTTTTAAAACTTTTACAATATTATCATTTTTATCTTGACTTACTGTTTTTTTGTTAGGGCTTTGGTTATGAGGTCACTGTTCAAATACTATTCAGGTGTTCATGATATTTACATATTCAAATTAAACCATTTGAATGTCCAACACCACATTTTGCCTATCATAACTTTAAACATGCTTCTTAAACCTTTTGGTTAAACAACACCTTGTGTCGAAGTATTGTGTCTAAAAATGAGTAGTCAACCATTTCCAACAGGCTCTTATTGTACTCGATCTTTTTCTGTGGCTGAATCCCAAGAAACAGAGGGTTTGCAGTGCGCTACGTAGGATCTATAATGTGATCATGCTGTACCCTTTGTAGTGAGAATGTACGCACAATAGAAAGTCATTTAAGTTTTGCGTGTGCGAATTATTCCTGCGTGAATATGAGTGGAAAACAGTGTTGTTTCTTTATCCACAGAAATGCAACATCTTCCTAAACGTCAATTTTATTAAAAAGTAACGATCACCTATTTGGGATTTCTCAACAAAGTGACAACCTTCTGTGCTTTACATCAATAGCTGCTGCTAAAGTTTGCTCTGTAACATCAGAGGCTCACTTACATTTGAATGCTAAACCTTTGTTGTCACTACAGTTCCAGTTTAATTGAAAAGGATTTTTACAGCAGTTTATTTTGCCGTAAGAATGTTGGAACTGTGAATTATTGAGGAAAAAAAATAATAATTTCATGCATAAGCCTTCAGACATATTGACATTTTGTGCAATGATGCCGAATCTTTAAAGTAAGAATGTTTTTTCTCCTTATACAAACCTCTCCACTGAAATAGTGACCTTTTGAATGAGAAAGAGAGTCACCTGTAATTGTTGTTAATGTCAGAGATTCTCCAGGCACTGTGGGTGTCGAAGCCCATCCTGCACACTTCGTACTTAAATCGGTTCCTCACGTGTTCTCCTGGAGGACATCACAAAAAAAACCTCAATGAACCAACAAGGGTCAACTTCCCAAATTAGAGCTATGAATCGAGACTAAACTCTTTCAATAATGCAGCGATTCCCTAGGCGGATTTCCTCCCAATAACCCAAAGTGAGAGAAATCAGTCTAAAGTCCTGTAAATCTGTGTAATTATATAAGCGTGTGTGAGCTGATGTGTTGTGTAACCTGTACCAGCGTGGCAAATCTCATCATGCAGGTCTCGCTCAGCTGGTACGCTGGCGCTGCAGGTATGGAAGGCGAAGGCGAAGAGCTCGTCGAGGCGAATGGGAGGGTGTAGAGCTGCAGTGAGACGCCGCAGCCAATCCTGAGCCTGCTCCGACGAGCTGAACTCACACCTGAGGACAGACAGAACCGTGTTCAGGTTCATTCTAGACACCACACACAAAACCTTTAGAGACATGACTGAACATTAACCAGTAAGTACGATCCCAAAGTCCAAAAAAAATCTGAAATATATATTCAATTTGAAATGCTCTTTTAAAACAAATACTGAATCCGAGTATAAAATAGACGTCAGCTAAACCAAGACGCAGGGAGTATATTGATCGATTATCTGTGCACATGAGCACTGAATTTCCGGTCAAACTTCTTACCAAAAGACTCTAATGCTATAGTAGTGCTTGAAAGTTTCTGAATAAATAACCAAACAATGAACTCTCAATGCAAAATTATATACTTTTTCAATCGTTTAACATTCCTCTATAACGTGTAACGCTCAGTTTCCATTGTACAGCATGACCCAAGTGTTAATAATATATGCACGAATAATTATTTTACCTCAAATGATGTTTAGTTTTAATACTTGCAATACTCAGCTAATAATATTTAAAAAGTCACCCTACTTAAAGAAAATTGCCACAAAACTGATACTCGATTACACCATATTAAACATGCCCTTTATCTTGCTCTCCTAGCTGTTAACCAAATAACCATTCATCAACACTTACAGCAAGGGTTTTTTTTAGCCAGTGACCATTTTAAGGGCACAAAATTCTCATAACGCTCACTAGCTTTAATTCACAAATGAATTTAGTTTTTAAGTAGCTCTAGACCTATGATATCCCTACTACTTTAAACACAATCTATACAATGTTAGGTAACTTTCTTAAATTCTTCAAATTCATCTGAACAAATCACTAGGTATAATCTTGCACATGTAGGACAACACATCACATTTAACTATCATGAACAAAGAGGAGAAAGTTCACACTTAGGTTCTGTTTTATACATTTTGTAAAATGGTGTATTTTTTTAGGCGACAGTTGAAAGGTCAACATCTCAACATCTAAACTAGATCAGCACTTCGATACCAGAACACGATTCATACGTCAAGTATGCAGGGCATGAAGCGTATACTTCTTTGCATTGTCTTAGTAAATATAATGTGCACCAGTATCTTTATTGGTGGTCACTTTACACTTGGTGACGGATCGAACTCTCAAGAAGTTACAAGTTCCAGAGCGGTACTGGGTTACAGTCTGAAGCACCATGTGCCCATGTGCTGTTTAGATTATCGGTATACGCTGAAAAATACAGCACGGGCAATCTATTTAGTAAAATTTGTAGCCACACATGGTACAACTCGAGTGCAGAAATGCAATTGAGAGTTGTAATGTTCTTAATATTAAAATATGAATGGCGGAAGGCGCTAATACACACCTGATAATCTTGCAGTCCTTACAGGTGAGGTGAAGCTGAGTCAAATCTCGACACTCCACACTCTCTATCAGCTGCAGAGGGACCTGAGAGAGCGTGAGAGGGATGGAGAGCGATAAGAGAAGAATGTGAGCTAGAAGAGGAAGTCGATATAAAGGTCACATACATTTCGACATGACAGACTCAATAGGAGCGGATTTGCAGGCTTTTATAGAGACGTATCCGTCTGATGAATGCCATTTTCGCACCATCTGCCTGGAGCCTTTCAAAACGTACAAAATAAACCAAAAAAATAAAAACGTGCTCCGTCTTTCCCACACATTTAGCAGTCCGCTAAAACAAAAACCACAGACATGAACAGAACAAAGGCTTTTGAAAGAGAGACTCACGTTTACAATGTTGTCTTTGAACTTGATGTGAAGGCGGTAGCTAGACAAGGCGATGACGACCTCCTCAGTGTTTTCCACATACTCCACACACTCGCCGTGCAGCACCGGGAATGGGACCTACACACACACACACCCATCACACAACCACATACAATGATTAAAACAGAATGTTCAGAAAGATGAACATATGTATTTACACTCGCCGTCCACTTTAATAGGAACACCTGTATGCCTGCTGATTCCAAACAGGAATCATGTGGCAGCAGTTACAATGCACACAATCATGCAGATACAGGGCAAGAGCTTCAGTTAACGTTCACATGAAACATCAGAATGGGGAAAACACGTGATCTCGGTGTCTTTAAACGTGGCATGGTCTTTGGTGAGAGATTTCAGAAACTGCTGCTGTAAAATTTTGTTATAAACTCTAGGGACTGTTGTGTGTGAAAATCCCAGGAGGTCAACAGTTTCCATTTCTGTACACAGGTGTTCCTATTAAAGTGGATGGCGAGTGTATATCTGCTTGCAGACGTTATCTTGCCTGCAGATGTTCCTTTTCCACATCCGGACTCCCAGCCTCCGGGCTGGGCTGCTCCTCTTCACCCTGAAATGCACGTACGTGTAAAGATACGCACTGTTTTCCTTAAGATCCATACGTATTAACGCATGATCCTGATTCAGCATAAGGAGCCCGTATAGAGTTCACACTCACCATGGCCCCTATGAGGGAGGAGGGGTTTGGAGAGGAGGCGTTGCTCTCCAGAGAGTCTCTCTGCTGGATCTCAATCTCGTGAATATTCGTCAGCACTGAAACACACAAAAAGAAAAATCATCAATACAGAAAGATGTAGATTAAAGAAAGTCTTGACATGGCAGAGCATGAACTTCAAATGTGGTCATTACACAATCTATATAAAAAGCTTTACACATTCTGCACTTAGGTTCATGGAATAATTATCCTTATACCCAAGTATGGCTGAATTCTCAAATCTGATTGGTCAGTCAGTTGTAACATGAAAGGTAGATTTATATTAATAGGCTTGTTTGTAAACATTGGATAACGCATACACAGGGACTTGTATAGTAGACATGCCACGCAATCTAAGCCTAATGATAAAGATTTTAAAAGAAATATGGTGGTGTTTTACACAAAAAAACGTGGTGGTGAAGCTTATCGTTAGGAGGCATTTATGAAAGATTTATGGAAGACGTCTCAGGTATCAGTGCTTTGAAACAGTCAGGGAAGTGTGTAAGGTTTCCCAGCATGGGAAAGAAAGTCTTCAGGACAGAGGAGTTTATGCTCTCTGGCTTCTCTGTAAACTGACAAGCTGTGTCTTTTGTCTCAAAGAAATAAAAGGAGATGCTGTTCCGCATTGTTATAACGTAAGTGTTAAGAGGACTTGTCTTGCAGATGTTTCACAACATTAAATGTAAACCTTTAAAAAGCATTATGTGCCTTTCGTTAAGAAGTAAAAAATTATAATCGTTGGCAAATCACTGTGGTTTAAGCAGTGCAGCACGTTTCAGACTGTGCTGTTATACGAATACAATACGTGGCGTCATAGCCATATCACGTTTACAATTGGCATTTGTACAAGGTTAAGGGCCTTGCTCAAGGGCACAACAGTGTCAGTGCTGGGATTTGAACTCACGACCTTCCGAGCAGCAGTCCAAAGTCTTAATCACTGAGCTACTACTGCACATCACATCATCCCTGCGTGTATGGTCCATGAGGTGTTATTCCTTACTATTACCTTTTTCTTTAAAAGGAAGTCCTGTTCAGCTAGAGGTTGTGGTGGAAATCACTAAACCCAGTAGCACTATTCTTTATTCCTAGCTGATAAAAATCCATGTGAAGAGAAACTACACTGCTGAAGGATCAGCATACTATTTCCATAATAACGCTGGTTCGTGATAAGGAACGATTTATGAAAAAGACTCGCACCATTATTACCCGAAGGCAACGAGTTATTTAAAACATTCGACTGTTGAATATTCGAGCAGATAAAAAACGGAAAGGAGAATACAAGTTATTTGATAAGACAAATCATACCGTCAGCACTAACGTCAGTGGCATATGTGGAAATACTGAAGAATGCGAGCAAAATCAAGAGCGGTCGCGAATAATATCTTGAACCTGCGATGCAAGGACAGAACAAGAAATCTCACAGCCAAAGATTTTTGCCAAATGATTTGCTGACTTTTTGTTGCGGGCACAAACTTTGTCAGAAGAGTATAAATAACCATAAACTCATTCATTTCCCTTAAGTCTGTATTAATGCACTGGCTCAGCATATGATATTATATTACGTTAGCTACTTTTTAGGCAACTTTATCTCTCTCAGTGGGTTAGCTAAAGAATTGATCATGTGTGCATATTAGGACTTTCTTCATAACACTGCGTCTGTGAGACACACTTTCCAAAGTATCATGTCAGTGTTCCCACGCTCCAATTTGCTTTATTTGTCTCCATACAAATGAAGGCAGCCTCAAGCTCTTTATACACAGCTACATTCTGGCACAGAGTCCAACTATACCAAGCAGACTGAAAAAATACGATCAAGCTACTAAGGCCGAAGAGATTTCGCACCCGTGTGGTGTGTTCACTCAAGAAGCACTGCATATACCTTATGTATCTTGTCGCTGCCTTAAAACTACAAGAGACCCAAGTGTTTTGCTGTAGCACTGCAGTGGGAAACGACTGACCCCGGAGCAGACCTGCTGGGCTGAGCGTTATCTGATCTGATGTGAGATGCCAGGTGAGTCCCAGAGGAGATAATGTCAACATCAGACATGCACGTGTAGTAGACCTCGCATGCACACACGGCTGGGAAAACACAACTGTTCCCGCTGGTGGAGCTGCAGAAATCTCAACACGTTGGATAGCGGAGAAACTGATCAACAGTCCCAAACCATCGTTACTGTCTTAGTGCCATGATTCACCAAACAAGAACCGCCCAAGATAATCACATCATGCCTTCTGTACCGAGCTGTCCCAACAAGAAGACCAGAGTGCGATTTTCCAAAACTCAGATTGATACCTCCATGAATCCACAATCTTTAAGAAGGTTCCAGTTCTTAAAATGCATTGAGAGTAATCAAGAAGAGAGGAAGCATCTAGAGCGAAGACACAAGTGTTTCGTATGCAGAAGTCATTTTTGTTGCAGTGTGTGAGGTAAACCTACGTGCTAACCACTAAGCCACAACAGCACAAATAAAAACTTTCGATGTGCCTGAATTTTCACCAATGATCTGCACCTATGAGAAGTCCTAGTAAAATCTTGTACAGACTAAAATGGTGGTGCAGCGAGTCCAGGGTCCCAGTTCAATCTTGATTTTGGGTTACTGTCGGTGTGGAGTTGCACATATTCTCCCTGTGTCCATGTGGGTTTCCTCTGGTTTCCTCCCTCCTCCCCAAAACACAGCAAGTACACTCGTCCTCAATTCCTCCCGTCCTTGTTTTCATTCGTTGCACTCTCAGAAACGAGGAAAGGAAAGAGTGAAGTGAAATGAAAGAAATTAGAAGCATTCACGGATTATCCCAGATTGCTTACTACTATACTCATATATTGAAATAGTTGCCTGTCTATGGTGTACCAGAGATCTAGTATATATGATACAACTGTCGTTTTCATCTCAAATGCACTGGTCAAAACTAAAACAATTTCACTAAAACAAAAAACAAAGATAGAGCTACCTAAAGCAGAAGTTGCCTTGTTGAGTATCTTTTGCTCGTTTCCATTTCTCTTTTTGTGCACTGAACAGCCAATCAGAAAAGCCACAGTCTTTCCGGTGACCACTGCTGATTCAAACACTCAAACTGACTTTGATTAGCACCAATAGTGCATGACACAAACACACGACACATGAGGAGGAATTCCTGCAGAGCATGACTTCCTATAACTGAACCATGATGACCATATAACACTAACACTGACCCATGATCTTCGAACCTGGACTTCCACTAATAAAGCTCCATCCTTGACTCATCATCAGACAAACAGAGCATGTCTAATTCAATGTGTCACAGTAATAAAAGGTTAGTCTGCGCAGGGAGCATGTTTAGATGGGGAAAAAAAATAATACACAAGCATCTACATCTCATAAAGCAACACCTTGGTATTACAATCGCACAAAACAGATATGCTGCGAAACAGACTTTAAAAACAAGCCTCACCATGTAATATTCTCTTCCAGAAATAAAATGGCTGCCGCGACCACAAACACAGATCACAGATTGTTGATTTATAAAATGCCATCCAGAGAAGCAGTCGGTTTAGCATGCGAGTGCTCGTAATACAGAGGAGGGCTTTAACCAACAGGATCATATGACTCTCGCATTAGTGCTGAAGTGTGATAAAAGTCTGGCCTGCATGATAATTAACCCATCAGTGACAGTTATATTCTGTATGCTGCCAAAAACAAAAAATCCTATTTCATAAACAGATCACGTACAAAAGTTTTTAAATTAGAAAGTCAAATTCCGCCTCTGCCCTGTGCACGGAGTTTGCATGTTCTCCCCATGCTCCGGGGGTTTCCTATGGGTACTCCAGTTTCCTTCCCCGGTCCATAGACATGCATTGTAGGCTGAATGGCATTTCCAAATTGTCCGTAGTGTGTGAATGTGTGTGATTTGTGCCCTGCAATGGGATGGAACCCGGTTCAAGGGTGTCCCCCACCTTGTGCCCCGAGTTCCCCGGGATAGGCTCCAGGCTCCCCATAACCCTGTATAAGATAAGCAGCACAGATGGATGGATGGATGGATGCTAGGCTTGGGACTAGCAGCATTGGCAGATTAGCAAAGCAAGCAAACTGTACTAGCTATGTACACTCACCACAGGCAGCAATTTTGTGCGACTTCCTTTAACACATTTAACGAGAGGGTTGCATATAACAGGATAAGACTAAACGAAACCACGGTTACAAGTTCTTCTTACTTTTTTGTGCGTCAAACAGTAAACCGTTCCCATTGCAAGTAGGAACTAAAGTTGTGAGTGGGGAATTAAAAAAAAAATATATATA
>JANDJT010000167.1:11556217-11574875 GCA_024331685.1 Stegophilus panzeri | reverse complement strand
GTAATGTGCAATAACACACACACACACACACACACACACACACATATATATATATATATATATATATATATATATATATAATGAAATGTAATTTATAATATTATTTATATATATGTAATTTATAATATTTTTATATATATTTATATATATATGAAATGTAATTTATAATATTATATAAATATAATTTATAAATTCTTATACTGCACCGTTGTTGACGTATTGCTGTTAGTGGGTTTTTTTTGTTTTTTGGTTTTTTTTCCCCCCTCTAGCTTTCGTATCATTGTTGTTCAACAAATGTTAATCTTCGTAAAGTCCTCGATCACAACTCCATACATTTTCAATTAGGTTAAAATACCAAATACCTCTTTCGAGTAACCAGTGATTTTAAAAAACAAATGTTGCTATTTGACCCATGTAAGCTGAAGTTCAATTGATTTGCTCGCCTTTCAGTTGTAAGGCAGCGTGCTCACTGCCCCGTTTAGCTCCACAGAGTTATTATTGCACCCAGTGAACTAAAATATGAACTGCACCAAGCACTAATAGAGACACATTGGGACAGGAATCACTGTGCTCCACTAACATTCTCTGTAAAGGAGGAGAAGCAGACAGGACAGTTAATAACAGAGTTGCTGCTAGCGTCAAGGGTTTTACACCAAATCGAGTTAATTTAAAAATGCTCTGTCGCTGCAGATATCTTAATTTATAGCAAATAATCAGAATGAAATCTAATCCATTTCCTCAAACATAGAAAAATTATGTATTGCAAAGATTGAGAGCAGGAAAGGAGGGTTACGGTGTGGGTAATGTGCGTGCAACAGAAATGCATGTGCACCATGGTGACTTTGTTGCACGTGCAAAGGCTGAGGAAAAAGAAGAAAAAGGTGTCTCCCTTTTCCAAAGCATGAATTCTAGTGCCTTTGGGCTAGTTTCAGGTCATTTGTGTGGTTTTTGAGATGTAGTTGTGCTGGATATTTTGCTGAAACTTGGCAACCCTGGTTAATGATTTTTAGCTCTTGTGTGTGTGTGTATGTGTGTCTCGATGGTGACAAGAAACAAACCTGCTGAATGAAACGCTGTTGGATAAAAAGGTGTTGCTCAAAACAAGCTGCTAGACTGCTGGATGTGTGTATGTTGTTTCTCTTCAGCTGCCTGTTACAGGATTACTCTTAAAAAAATCTTTAGATAGTAGTATCACTGTGATAAGCCTCTCAAATTAATTTTGTTTGAGGCTGTTTTTATAGTTGTATTTAAAGTTATGGAACATCTGCATAACAAGTTATTTCCTGTTATCTGTTTCCTCAACACCCTCTTTTTTTTTTTTTTTTTTTTTTTTTTTTTTTTCCCCCCCTCCCTTTCTTAAAGTTGATGTCATAAATGTCTTCTTCCAGAAATTCTCTCCCTAATTTAGTCTTGCCAATTCCAACCCACTGGCTAACTCTCCACTATTACGCAGCTACTAGCAATCAGGGAAGGTGAGGACTTACAGCTGCTTCCTCTACCTCTTTTAAAAGTGCTATCTGCCCCTTTTACACATACATGAGCTCACAGACACCCGCAGTTGGTTAGCGTCACTGTTGTGATTGACAGGGGAGAGAGAGTGACGCCATCCCTCCCACTCAAAGAGCAAGGCTGATTTTTAATTAATATTTTTTTTCAGCAGATTTTGCAATTTTGTGAAACGAACACACAATCAAGCAAACTCCTTAGTATTCAGAGGAGTTTGCAATTTTTCACAATTACTGCAGATTTGGGCTGAGACGAGTCCTTACGACGTACGTTCAGTCAAAGCCCTCTTCGATTCGTGTGTGTCGGACGTGAATATAGCTATAAGGTCTCACTTACCAACAAACGTCACTGCAAAAGACTGTGCAGAACAATTCTGTGCAATTGCTGTTTCGCCGATTCAAGTAGTTTTCCACAAAAAACTCGAATATACGAATTGTAAATTTTGAAGAAAAAAAAAAGACACAGCAAAATCACGCATTTTTCACAAAAAACTCCCTGAAATCCTGTACGTTCTGAATGATGCTCTCTTGACTCCTGGCCACAGACGGCTGTGTGGATTCATACTCGTGATATCCTGAAGATGGGTTAAACGCTTTTCTATTGTGCCACATGGGAATCCTTTTTTGAGTAAATACAAACTACCACCTTGGTCTAATTTATTTCCCTTTACATGCATAATGTGTGTACATGGAGTTGTGTTTGAATGCACCTTTGTACAGAAGATGATCAGCAGTTAGGCTTCAACATAGGCTTTATCTGTCATGGTACTAAGATTACTTAACTTATAACTCGAGGACAGGGGACATATTCAGCATGTATAATAGTATCCAGAGTCAATGATGCTACCTAATACATTTTTGTAGGGCGGCTGCTTGCGTGGTCTGCCTGAGGGTGACCTGCTCGACCCGGTGTTCCAGCAGCGGCTAGACGACGCCCGTGCCTTGCTCAGGCAGGAGATCCAGCGAGAACTGAAGATCAAGGAGGCAGCAGAGCGCCTGCGGCGTGCTGTCACCAACAAGAAGAGTGCCGCTGATGTGGAGGATCAACTACGCGCTTCCACTCGCAAACTGGAGCAGCTTCACTGGGAGCTTCAGGAGCTGAATGCACGCACCATGGTTACAGAGAGAGAGACCACCACAGGTGAGGTGTTGGGGATATATAAAATGCCATATAAACTGATCATTTTTCAATACGTAAATCCAAGTTGCCAGTGCTGCAAATAACCTTCATTCTGAAAGGAAAGTTACACTCTTACAGCTATTTTTCTCTTTATAACTAACGTCTCTCTACTTCGCTAATTGTGTCCAGCTGGGTTATACAATTAGCTGAAATATTTTTGGTTGGCCATGACATACTGAACACATTTGATAAACACCACCACTTGAGGAAATGGAATAAATACTGGATACGTATACGTGCTGAATACGGGGTAGTGTGTCATGACCACATTTCCCTTTTTGAAATGTCATAACTCTCAGAACCAAACAATTATTTGTGTTTGTACTTATTTAATGTCTGCCTTGTAGTTACCCCAGGGAATAACAAAAGCAATACTCTTTTATTGCTTTCATAATTCAGGGAATGTTTTGAATACGGAGTTATACTGATCTAATCGAATTGTTAGTTTTGCTTAGGACTCAGTCATTATTCATTTACAACTTCCTTAGAACATCTTTGCTTGCCTGTTTCATTCGTTTTTTTTCCCCCCTAGATACTGCCCTTTCTCCAGACCCATGCCACTGGGAGGATTCCACTTCTCCTCTGGGCCGTCGTATCCGCACCCTGAGGAAACAGCTCAACATGGAGCTGAAGGTGAAGCAAGGAGCCGAGAACATCATCCAGATGTATGCCAGCTGTTCAGTCAAGGTGAGGAGCTCCTGCAGCACACTTGTTTAATCCACTCAGGACTTCAGTGCCCTGATGGAAAGAACATGACCATGCTCAGGTTATCAGCCCTGGGTTGGTATTAGACATTAGTATGTTAGCATGTTTTACGTATTTTCTGCCTTTATTGTGTGTGACGTCGACCGACATGACGTTACGATTAGCAACGCACGTAAACAGGATCTGACTCGTAGTAAAGCATGTATCAACAGGTCTGAAATGTTTCTCCTAACTGGGCAGCCGAAGCTTGCGGAGATGAAAGCTCGTATCAGAAATGGAAAAATCTTTCCAAATCAGAAATGGGAACGTTTAATCGGTCCATTCCTATTGAAGTTTTTGAAATGTTCATACAAAAAACCTGAAACAAAGAAATTCCATAAATCTGAGAAAATCTTTATTTACACTTGGTTGTGGTAGAAAAAGAGGGTGAAATTTATTTATTTATTTATTTATTTATTTTTTTAATTTTTTTATTTTTTTAAATAAAGGTTTTCAGTGTTTGACAGCCACAAAGGGGGGTTGGGTTGTTCTCGGTTACCATGGTAACAAAATGTCCAAAACTTTATTCGACAGCTTTAAATAGGATAGTGAACTATGACTATGGCAGCTTATTCTGGTATGCTATATTTCAATGTAGTCCATGACTGATGGTCAACACTGTTTTTTTATATTTAGAATATTCATATAAATAGTAGTTGTAATCACCCCTCCCAAGGAGTTCATTTTTTTCCCTTGCGCTTAACATTTGGATTCAAATATACTTTATTATGCATACTGTTAATTTATCATAACTGGCTGAACCAGTCCTATTAGTTTTGGCCTCATGCCTGAAAACCTCATGCTTCTGTTTGATTACTATCTCTCGTCCTCCTCTATTTCTTAAAGGTTTTCTACACACCCTCCTGTACTCTCTTGTAGTCTGATGGACACATGACCCCTAGTAGAGCAGAGATTGTGCTTTACCAGTCTGCACATTCCTGTCTCCCTTACTCCTGCTGTTGTTACTGCTGCCTTCTTAGTACTAAATGTCCTGGCAGGCTCTGATTTATGTTTCCACTGCCATTCTGGAAGTATGCAGCACTGAGTTCAGAGCCTCTCTCTCTCTCTCTCTCTCTCTCTCTCTCTCTCTCTCTCTCTCTCACACACACTTACCTTTAACACGTACCTCCTGTCCTGGGCCTGGCGACAGCATTGGGCCATGTGACTCTGAACCAACCAATGCTGCAGCTCCCTGGTGTGGGCTAGCCAAGCTGGAGAGAACAGCAGCACACAGCTATATAACTCTAGTGAAGAGAGCGAGAGGGTGGGAGTGTGAAGAGAAGGAGTGAGGGACATAGCTCTATAGAACAGGCAATTTGAAGGAGTGAGAGAGGGAGAGAAAGAGGCAGGATGCAAGGACACTAAACAATAAGAAGAAGGTGAGGAATGGATATTCAGACAGTGATGTCGGATAAGATAAGAACTCGGCACCTTGACTCGGGGCACAAGCAGCCCAGCAGCGTGACCGGGTATGACTAGAAGGACACCAGCAGCAGGAGAGAACATCTGATGGGGAGAGTGAAGGGAAAAGGAGATGCCATTCAGCAGTCTAAAAGTCCACCAAAGATGACTGATGAGCTGTTAAACTGCATAGAAAGGGGGAGAGCGCTGTGGACGGTAGTGTTCTTTCGTATTTTTATGCAGTGTTTATATGCCTCTCGATTTGGACTCGTTTTTACGTTACGCACGGTACAAGAAGGATCTAGGGACAGTAAAATATTAAACGATGGTGAAAAGTTCAACAACAAAAAAAAAAATTGAACCATTCTTGTGTGTTTATTCTGACCTCCAGACAGCTGTTTTACCTCCTGCAGGAAATCCTGTTGCAATCTCTTCCGTTCCATTCAGACCAGAAATTGCATGCGAAATAGCTGAATAGGCACTGAAGGACATGCACCATCCATCTCATATTTCATATTCCAGCTTTATTTACTCTAGGCTTTCAGAAAATAAGGGCACTGTTCAGAGCCTGCAGATGAAGGTTGCATTCACATTTACACTGGCTTTGCTTAAAGCTGCATTCTGTAATAGTTCAAACACCTCCCTCTATATGTAATACATCCCAAACAGTGCATGATGTGTCATCTGAGCAGTGCTGTTTCTCATTATTTGTTCACTTTGAATTGGTTTTTACTGCGAATTGCATCTTCTGTACTTTCTAACTTGAGTTAATTATATTTATAAAGTTCTGTCTTGTTATTTATCATGGCTAATAAAACTTTGCAGTGAGAGATGTTGGTACTGCCATGCGGTTTGGTCTTCTAAACACCTGACTGGCTGCAATGAGTGTGATCATAGAAAATAATGGGAAGCTATAAAAGGGCACAGCAACTGATCTGCTTGTTGATCATATTACTGGAGGAAGGTCATGCTCTGCTTTCTGATCTAATATTATTCTCTCTCCTATTTACACTCACTTTCACTTGTGCACTTTTTCTTCCTCTCTTATTGATTGATCTCTGTCTGTCTATATCCATCTCTATCTCTCACTTCCCATGTCTTAATCTTTCTTTCACTTATCCGCCAATCTCCCTGTCCAGGACCGAAAGATGCTGTCCACAGCCCAGCAGATGCTGCAGGATAGTAGGACCAAAATCGAGCTGCTGCGCATGCAGATTGTTAAAGTGACTCAGGCCAGAGAGGGAGAGCGCGAGGCCTCCGAAACAAACGGTGAGCACAGACAATCAAAGACTCTCCTTCAGTTCTACATTACAATGTCTACTACAGTGGAAAGCCCCTATAAAGCCGGTGACTATAAGAGGCAGAATTGATTGGACAAAACTTGCAGAAGGGGACATAATGTCATTCTGATCTCTTGAAATCCAGTCGCTAGCATTTCTTTACAGCACATTCAGTAAAGAAATGTATGTTCAAATGCTGAAAATGCACTGAAGGTCCACGTAATATCTTAAAATAGGCAGATACATATGCAGTATCATGCCCCAGGAGCATCCTGCTGTCACTCCCACGTCATTTTCTGTCAGCTTTTTGTTTCTACTTCATGTCAATGATGGATTTGGAGGATGAGTTAAAGTGCTCAAAATTTGCTCATTAGGTGGTGTTGTTTTTTGAATAGGCACATTAATGTGTTAATCTAAAGTCAGGTTTACACTGTTTTTCTGCCCAATTATGAAACCACAGACGTAAAATCACACATCGTGAAATAATTCTTTGGTCGTTATTAGATTCCATAATGCGACATGGGAGAATGGCATAGGATTATGTGAAATTCATGGAACATGAATTAATCTGAGCAAGGAATCAGTTAAAATACTGACTTAATATTAATATAACGTTACAAGCCTACAACTTACCCATCCTCGACCAGCTACAAACTTCTCTTCTTCACAAAGTGCCCTGAAGTGTTTTCTCTACGCATAATATTTCCACTATTTATAATAGTTTATATATAGTTTCATAATATTTATAATATGGAGGGCTTGTTTCTTTTTGTGGCCCCATTTTCTGCACAAGCCCGGATTATGCTGGTTGGTGGTGTAGGCAGAACATGGTAATCGTCTTCAATCTCAGGTCTATCCTGAGGAACTTCATTGTATAATCCGACATGGAGAACACATGTTCTCACACGGTCTGTTATAGAATTCAGCCAAGATGTCTCATACAGCATGACGACAAGTAATAATGTTACAGACTGCTGAAATTACAGTGTCCAAAAGCACTCTTTACTTTGCAAACTTTACTTTGCACTCTCAGGTCGTCCTTCGGAGACCATCAGCCCCCTGGAGCTGAGGATGGAGGAGCTTCGGCACCACCTGAGGATCGAGGCTGCAGTGGCTGAAGGGGCCAAGAACGTGGTGAGGCAGCTCGGAGGCCACCGAGTTCAAGACCGCCACGCCCTGGCTGAGGTGATCTTTTGGAAAATTTTAGGTCTTTTAATTATGTTCTGTTAAGCAGAGTTAAAATTCTTGCATGTTATGTATTGTTTTGCTCCATTATGGGGCAAAAGCACTGCTGAGAATAAATGGTTCCATGTGGTTGTGCATTTATCACACCCAGTACCAGTTCTTGGTGCTCTGTGCTTTGTACATATTTTTATTTTTTACTAATACTCCTTATGTAATAATTATAAGGCTGTTCATAAAAATGTGTTGGACGTGCAGGATATATACATAGGATGAAGTTTGTAGTAGTAGTATTATGAGCTACTCTTCCTAATCCCGGGCATATTTACCGGCTAGAATTGTTAGTTTTATGAGGATTATAAGAGCGACACACATGACATTTCCATCAACAGTACACAGCTTCTTAGGTTCTGCAGACAGTATGTTAAAAAAAAAAAAAGGGATAATCATTCATAAACACTTTGCAATACTTTCCACGTTTTAAAATGACTTTGTAAATCATTGCTGCTAATCTTACTTGTTCTGTAGTTGATCCTGCCACATGCTGAACATTATAAAGACACTTTATTTGTTACCAATTTATTCAAAGTTCCAGTATATTATAGTTTAGTTAATTGTGTTGGGTTTTTTTTTTTTTTTTTTTTTTTAAGGTAAAAATAGTAGCACACATTTTTGGGTAGGACTGTAATGTGGTGTTCTGCACATTACTAAGATCTTCATTTCACCCATTTGTTTGGAGTCTGTGCTGCATTTAAATGTTTAAATACGTGTTCAGGCTCAAGCTCGTCTGCAGGAGTCTTCTCAGAAGCTGGATCTTCTGCGTATGTCTCTAGAGCGGAGGCTCATGGAGCTTCCTCCAGACCACCCCAAACTGGCTGAGATTAAACAGGAGCTGACTGTGGGTACCTCGCCCAGCCTGGGCCTGCACAGGGACCGCCAGCGTTCCTCATCATCTGCCTCCTCGTCTTCATTCTTCAAACCTGCCAGTCTTACAGGTATTGTTGTTGTTTTTTTTTCTTTTTCTTTTTCCCCCTTCACAAAGTTCTGTATCATGCATTTGATTAGTTATCTCACTGTGGACACGCAGCTTCACATAATTCCCACAAGCTGTTGCATAATTAATCTCCAAACCATCTCCATATTCGAAGCAGTTATACAGAACAATCCCACAGTACAAAGGAAGGTCTGATGAGACCACTCCTTCTATTTGAGAATTATTGTTTGACTTTTGATTTGAGAATTTTCTTACATAATACATAATAATTAAATGCTAGAGAAGTATCCGACATTGTGTTACTGTAACCGATTGCAGATATTTTAATGATTGTGACTGTGTGTGGCTGCATTTGCTGAGAATAGTTGATGTGCATTTGTGTAGGTCGGCTGGAAGTCAGATTAATGGGCTGTCAGGATCTGTTAGAATCTGTGCCAGGCCGCTGTCGCGTGGCCTGTACTTCCTCCTCCCCCAGCAGCCCCTCTGAAGCAAAGTCCCTGAGAATGCGGACTGGCCTGTCCACACGCAGCACCAATGGCAAGATGGCCAAAACCGACGAATTGTCCAGTAGGTATTGTGCTGATTAAAACCACATCAAGGCATAAACTGATCAGTTTAAGAGGTATGACCTCATTGGGAACATATGATAAAACAGCTTTTCTGACCTTTTTTTTTTTTTTTTTTTTTTAAATTGTTGCTGGAATTTAAGCTACTGTGGTGGTACAGAGTTGGTTTTAGTGGATTTGTTGTTTGAAAGAAAAAAAAAAAAATTTGTTTGTTTTGACCATAGCGGAAATCAGCGCAGTGTTGAAGGTGAATAACCGGATGGTGGGTCGCACACACTGGCGGCCTGTGGGTAAAGAAGCCTGGGACCAAAGCTTCAGCATCGAACTGGAGAGGGTATGTGATGCACAGATTTTGTTTGATTTGGTTTAATTGTGGAACTGATGAATTGACCCTCAAGCCTGTCTTTGACTCAAATTCCGACCAGGAATTGGTTATCTAATCAACCCTTTCTCCAATCAGCCAAGTCCTGCATCTGAGTCAGCATGCCACCTGTCTTTTTTTTTTTTCTCCCCTGTTTTCATGGTAGAAATTCAACTTAATAGTCATTTTTGGAACAGAATACATTAAAATGTTCAGTTAGGGAGAGACAAAATGGTCTCATACATTTGAAGTCAGCAGTTTCCTCAAGTATTGATCCATGCACAGTAGATCACACAGAAATGAAAGAGCTGGAGTGTTTTGGTTTTTTTTTTTCCTGGTAATGCAGTGAGATAAATGTTCGATTATAAGCATTTCAGAAATCACATTTAGTGTGAATTCTTAATGGCTATGGTAAACATTTACAGTGAGTAGACAGCTTCTCAGTTTAAGATGTTCAGTGTTTTCTCCCAACATTCTTCCAGCGTTTAGTCATTGCCAGAATCTATTTGCTAGCTAGTTCCTCTTAACACATGACCGCTACCGGGCAGGGTGAGGGCGAACACCTGCTTCCTCTGAGGCACATGATGCCAGCCCCTGCATCTTTTGGAACTGCGTCTGCTCATGATGCATCACAGGGCAGTATAACACACTGAGAGGAAAGTGCCTAAATATCCTTTTCCTCACACGCCTACGTTAGGGGAGAGAGTAATGCCATCCCTCCCACCTAGAGAGCAGGGCCAATTTATCTTGGACTCCCAACTATGGATGGCTGTCTCATCATTGACATTCGAACTTGTTATCTCCCAGCGATAGAGTTAAACGCTTTTCTGTTGTGCCACTCGATTGTGTTCACACAATCCACAATGTTTAATCCAGATCCTATACCTACTCTCCTCCTGTTACTTAGGTAAAAAAAAAATTCTCTGCTCTCATTTTGGGATTTTTATTTTTATTTTACTTATTTATTTTTTTTAAACCAGTACACCAATCGTATGCATAGTGATGTCCTGAAATCTGAAAGCAGTTGTTCTTGTCCTGACCTCACTAGTTGCAGTTAATACAGTTTATATGGACGTTGTCTTGCCTTTATTAATATGACTTTGCTAACAAAGTGTAATCAGCTTCTCAGAGCCTCACATTGTCTGCTGTAATCTGTAACTTATCCTGTACCATTAATCTCCTATTGGCCTCGGAGGCTGAGAAAAGTGACTGGCTACTTTCAGTTTTGGGTCCGAGGCCAGCCTCAGGCTGATTCAGTTGTGTCTTTGAGGATTGAAAACACATTTTTCAATGCGATGGAAATCTTTACTCCAATGATTCAGCAGACAGTGATCCAGCCCACTGGAGATCAGTTGTTCCCTGTAAAAGTTACAAGTAAGAAGATGAAAAAAGAGGATACTGCATATTGTCAAGTGTGTACATAATGTATGTAAATAAGGATTAACATGGTAGCCTGGAACAGGATTTATGGATGTGGTTTAATATGATGTTTTGTCCTCTTACCTTACTGAGAGGATAATGCCTGCAAAACACCTGTTTGTTTTTTTCCACTAACACTGTTAACAAGAATCTGCTTTAATGTCTAAAATGGAATGCTGGAGCCAAAAAACAAAAAAAATAAAGTGGTCATGTAAGTGTCTCTGCTTTTGTAGTCTCGGGAGCTGGAGATCGGTGTGTATTGGCGAGATTGGAGAGCTTTGTGTGCTGTGAAGTTCCTGCGCCTGGAAGACTTTCTGGATAACCAGCGGCATGGCATGTGTCTTTACCTGGAACCACAAGGCACACTGTTCACTGAGGTAGGACATTGTAACTAAAACAAACTGCAGCTTAGCACTGCTTACTCTGAGTATTTTGTGTTGCATAGATTTTCCACGGTGGATAAATCAGTACCTCGGGACAAGCAGCTTTTGTGTCCAGGCTATTAGTTACAGATTGACAAGTAGGCTCAAAGACCAGAAAAAAAACTCTACTGTACTACTTATTGACGTTCACAAAACAAGAATTTTCATTTGGTACCATTATGCTGTAACTATAGCGCACACTTCCAAATCCCACCACCTTCCACACGACATATGATGGCTGGGATGCAGTCTGGTTGTTTTTTACTAGGCACGTTAATTAGCATGCACAGACGACGATCTCTTCAGAACGAGGAACACGCAAGTATCGAAACAGAACACAATAAAGTACAGCACAAAGCAGTCCTATAACTCTCCTGCTTCATCTTGCAATTAAACATATCTAGAGGAAATAAAGATGCATGCTAGACTCATATGTTTTACTTGTAATGTGGGGACATAAAAAATGCAGCACAGTCAAAACTCTCACCAGTGATTTGGTGCCTTTTTGTCGACATCACAGAACCATTTGCTACATCATAGACGTATCCGGAGAGGATAAGGTCTATGGCTACAAAGTCGTCTCTTGCATAGAATTCATATATTCCTTCACTTAATCTGTATTAGCTACCAACTAGCTCGCTATGATATTTCATTATGTTAGCTTTGTCACACATTTTAGCCTGGTCAATTATGATTCCTTGCAGTCAAAACATGGGACTGAGCAGCACACTAGAGCTATTTCTTGCCTTGTGGGCTAGCTAATGAATTTCTCATTTGTCCATTCCTGATATTGCTACGTGGCTGGCCACTTAGTCATTGCTTAAGTAAATCAGATCCAAAGTATCTCAAGTATATTTTTTATTATTATTGTTATTATTATTATTATTATTATTATTATTATTATTTAAAATGTTTTTATTTATTTATTTATTTATTTATTTGTATCCATTTGTCATTGGACTGCAGGTGAGATTCATCAACCCTGTTATTGAGCGGCACCCGAAGCTACAGCGACAGAAGCGTATATTCCCCAAAGAGAAAGGTATATTTATTTATACAATACTTATTAGTTGTACACGCTTCCTTTGTCGCAGTAGCTGTGTCTAGTAGCACAGTCTACCAGTAGACTTCCAGTTTTGCGTAAACATACATTTTTGTTTCAGTACAGGGAAATGTCCAATCATTTGTCTGTAGTAATCATACATACACTAGAGATACACTGGATGGAGATTAGGCTGAAAACTGCTGGAGTATCCCTTTAAAACATTCTAACACATAGCAGCCTTAAGATATTTACATAATTGATATAAGAAGTTTTATTTTCCTTTTAGGTAAAAACTTCTTACGGGCAGCACAGATGAACATGAACTTCGCCACATGGGGCCGACTGATGATGAGCGTGTTGCCACCGTGCAGCAGCACTATTACTGCTCTGAGCCCCCCGCTGGCCTCCACTGACCTGCCCTCTCCACCTCCACCCCAAGAGCCTGATCTCACCTCCCCTCCATCTGCAGAAAAAAACTCTACAAACTCTACATGCACCCCTCCTCCACCAGGGTGAGTTCAGAATCCTGTTCTTACAGCTGTTTTTTAAATGAGCTAACGTGCCATCATTCGTACGGTTATCAAAATATAACATGCCATTATTTCAGATTTTTTTTTCCACATTGGTTTATCATCACACTCCTGCTGTTGTACTGCATACTATATGAATATTGATCCTCTTAGGTTGTGTGATTGGCTAAATGCTTTCTGCTTTTAGAGACTCGGCAATCATCAAACTGAACTTCAGCGAGGAGCGACCACCCAAACCCCCTCGTCTATACCTGCCAAAGGCAGAGAGTCCTGCGTCCATGGTAAACTCGCACTCATGCGTTCGCTGGTTTTAAATATACTGATTAAAAGTGCCTCGTACTTGTTTAGGATCAGATATGTCACTGTTTTTGTATGTTTATGTAGAACTTGAAGGGTAACCAATCTGAAGATTGTAGAGGCAGAGCTGTGCTGAAGCCCATTACTAAGTAAGCACCATCTGTACAACAGAGCAAACTGTGTCTCTGTCTCTCACATTCACACTTCCACTTTTTCCTCCTATACACATTTTATTTCATCACTTCATCACTCTTCAGTTTATAATACCTTCCTTTCTGTACATCTCAACTTCAGTTCACACAACCTAACGGTCTGTCTCCTGTTTCTATTTCAGGCAAACACATGAGCTGCAAATGGATGATTTTTTCTGGATCTCTGTCCTTGGTAGAGGCCACTTTGGAAAGGTATATCCTCCCAGCCCTCAGCTAATCTTTTCAATGTTTAACCTGTTGTTTTCAGGACCAGCGCAATGAAGTTTTCCTCTCGGTGCTATTATTTTTAGGTGCTGCTAGCAGAGTATAAGAGCACAGGGAAGCTGTACGCCATCAAAGCCTTGAAGAAAGGGGACGTGGTGACACGTGATGAAGTAGACAGGTGACTGAACCGTGGTCTCTGTGACGTTACAGAAGTGTAGACTCCATCAAAAACATATAGATAGGTTAAGAATACTATCAAGCTACAACCCTAAAAAAAAAAAAAAGTACAGTGACTTGGTACAGCAACAAAAAAACAATACAAGTGAAGTTTTAAAAAATAAATTGGTGCTTCGTAAAGTGCATAGTGAAGGATTAGGTCTTCAGTCTTAATTCGAAGGCAGTCAGAGACTGAGCTGTTCAGAAATCCAGAGACAGGATAGCAAAGAGTCTTGATGCGTATTTCGACTGATAGTCGGTTGAGTCGAGCAATGCTAGAGGCTCAAAGGGAACATGTTGTAGAGCTGGCCATTAGGTAAGTAGTGGTTGGTCTGTTTTTTTTCGTTTTCTAGGTAAGCATTAGTGTTTTAAATCTTATGGGGCAGCTACAGGAAGCCACTGGAGGAAAAACAGCAGTGGGGTGATGTAGGAAAAATGTAAATGAAGGTCTTATTAGTTGCGTTGTTAAGCATTGTTTGTGATTTTCTGTAATTGCTTTTCTGAAAAAGTTTCTTGAAAGTTTGTGAACCCTGTAGAATTTTCTATATTTCCTAAGTCCTAAAAGTAGATAGAGAACCCAATTAAACAAAAGAGACAAAATATTATACTTGGCTGTTTACTTATTGAGGAAGATGATCCAATATTACATATCTGTGAGTGGTGAACGTATATGAACCTTTGCTTTCAGTATCTGGTGTGACCCCCTTGCGCAGCAATAACTGCAACTAAACGTTTCCAGTAACTGTTGATCAGTCCTGCACATCAGCTTTGAAGAATTTTAGCCCGTTCCTCAGTACAGAACATCTTCAACTCTGGGATGTTGGTTTGTTTCCTCACATGAACTGCTTGATTCAGGTCCTTCCACAACATTTCTACTGGATTAAGGTCAGGACTTTGACTTGGCCATTCAACCAATCTTTGGTAAAACAACTTGTGCTTAGGGTTGTTGTCTTGCTGCATGACCCACTTTCTCTTGGGATTCAGTTCATGGACAAAGGTCCTGACATTTTCCTTTAGAATTTGCTGGTATAATTCAGAATTCATTGTTCCATCTATGATGGCAAGTCATCCTGTCCCAGATGCAGCAAATCCGGCTCAAACCATGATACCACCACGTTTCACAGCTTCCTCATTCCCTACCTGAATTTGGGAAAGTGTTACACTAAGGTTTTCATTTTATTTCTTCTTTTTCTCATGTTTCTACGATAATATTTCAGTAAGTTATAAGCTGAAATAGACTGAAAACATCAGTCGCATTGCTGACGAAGCAGTCGTCCCCAGGGGCAGTGGCCAAATCTGACATTCATCAAATGGCTGTGAAGAAAGTATTGAAGCCTGTCATCAAAGGGCTCAGTCACTCAAACTGGGCACATGTGACGTCAAGCCATAGAAATCCATTTTTTCCACTTAATTTTTTTATGAAGTAATGTTTCTCTTTGTTGCATTGTTTGATACAAGAGACATAAATATAAACGGGCTGAGTGTACATGTTTCTTATTCATTTAGATAGGCATCAAAAAGGTACGCCTTTGGATGTTTGATATGTCCCACACTGTGCACACAAACGTACTACTTGTCCCACAATTTGGTCTGTTTGCATCTGGTCACCTTAACCACGCTCTTGAATTTCCTCTATTTGTACACAATCTGTCTGACTGTGGATGGGTGGAGTCCAAACTCTTTAGAGATGGTTTTGTAACTTTTTCCAGCCTGATGAGCATCAACATCTCTCTCCCCCCCCCCCCCCCCCCCGAGATCCTCAGAAATCTCCTTTGTTTGTGCCATGATACACTTCCACAAACACGTGTTGTGAAGAGCAGGGATCCATCACTCACACCTGATTTGTCATCCCAACCTGAAAACACCTGACTCTAATTCCACCTTCAAAAATTAACTGCTAATCCTGGAGGTTCACATACTTTTGCCACTCAAAGATATGTAATATTGGATCATTTTTCTCACTAAGTAAATCACCAAGTATAATATATTTTTTTTGTCTCATTTGTTTATTTGGGATGTGCGTGTCTACTTTTAGGACTTGTGTGAAAATCTGATGATGTTTTAGGTCATATTTATGCAGAGATGTAGAAAATTCTAAAGGGTTCGCAAACTTTCAAGCACCACTCTATAACTAAAGTTTTAAAATGCAGCTTATTTCTGGTCTTTTCTCTTGTACAATACAAACGCATTAAATAGAATTTTTTATTGAAAAGTGCTCTTAATTACTTACGTGTATTTGATTTGATTTTAGCACTTTTTTTTTTTTTTTTTTTCTTATTCCACTGTTTTTATATTTGTGGCATGTTTTTTCCCATCAGTCTGATGTGTGAGAAGAGGATTTTTGAGACCGTTAATGCATCCAGACACCCATTTCTTGTCAACCTTCATGGCTGCTTCCAGACCAGTGACCATGTATGCTTTGTTATGGAGTACTCACCCGGAGGTGACCTGATGACCCACATACATGCCAACATCTTCACTGAACGCCAGGCCCGGTATATATTATACAAACGCGCTTAAATGCAGCCATGCATGCAACTACTTCTACATACACCTTTATCCACTAATGCATATCTAAATGCTGTGTTATTACATACCTGTGCATCTCACGTCAATAAGGATTCTATTATAAATAAATGCCAAATAAAACTTTTAATTACCCTGGAGCTGCAAGGCTAATGGAGCTAACAAATAAATAATAGAAGTAAATCTCATCCAAAATCTTTTCTATAAATATATGGCTCAAAGTACATCCAGGTCTTCAGTAATTTAACATAAGCTGTAAGAAATGTGAATGTTAATATAGTTCCATTTTGAACTTAAATGGTTAAATGTGAACTATATAATATTCTTATTAAACAATAAAATTATGGAGGAAATGGTATGCAAAATTGGGACTTTTTTTATTTATTTTTTTAATTCAAAAATATTTGGGAGAGTTAGACTTCCATTACTTTTTAGCAGCTCACATCTCAAGTGCAAAACTGAGCAAGCAAAACATCAGACAGCAAACGTGACATGTCTTGGCAGGTAGAATACATTTGAAGTAATATTTTTCTACCTTAAAGCAGAAAACCACTGTAAACAAAGTAAAAAAAGGTGCTAATATCACTTTCTTCACATGTGATCCTATGAATCACTAGACAACATAAAAATAGATCTGTTATGTCTGCGTTTACATAACCAATCTGACTTAAAGCTTCCGTTATGTTCCGGTCAGATTTTATGCTGCCTGTGTACTCCTGGGTCTTGAGTTCCTGCACCAGAACAAAATTGTTTACCGGTAAATATTCTCTTTATGGACTTTTTTTTTTTTTTTTTTAAGTAGCCCGAGTCACTTTAAAGTAAATGCTGAATTCCATTACATCCTTCAACAGGGACCTGAAACTGGACAATCTTTTAATGGATGCTGATGGCTTTGTGAGAATAGCAGATTTTGGACTTTGCAAAGAAGGTAATGCTAATCATTGCTGGATTGGATTTTTAAAAAACGTGTTTGCATCTCAGAAGGTTACAACACCACGTTATAATGTATTTCTGCCATGTAACAACAAATAATATGTATTGATAAAGTGAAAGTATGAGGAGTTCTGAAAAATTTTTTGTATTGATTTTCATATTGTGCCAAAAACATGTAGGTCCTTTTTTTAAAAAATTTTATTTATTTATTTATTTATTTTATAACTATGTTGCTCACCTAGATTTCTTTTGATTTCTTTGTTTTAATTCTTTTATATAAGCTCATCAGCACTGATACAGATCGAGTGTTGCATTAAAGGAGAGAATTCTACAAAACTGGTCATTTGTATTCACAAATAACGTTTTTATGGAGAAATTGGGCATTAGTGACCGAGTCTCGTTTTGCACTCTCTTCAGGAATGGGACACGGCGACCGTACGTCCACTTTCTGTGGAACTCCAGAATTCTTGGCCCCTGAGGTTTTGACGGACAGCACTTATACCCGTGCTGTGGACTGGTGGGGCCTCGGCGTGCTCCTCTACGAGATGCTAGTTGGAGAGGTCTGTTTAAAAACCAGATTTATTTTATAAATAATTAATATAAAAATATCAACAGTGTAACACTGACCATCCAGCGATATGCAGTCTAGCTTCAAAATTAGCTTTAGATGAACGTTGCCACAAAGCCACAAATGTTTGCCACATTTATTTAGGAACAGTGAACTTTATTAGACTTCTAGATGCTTTATCAGTGCTTTATCTCTGTTGATAACGGAGCTGAAAATGGCATTTACAGCTTCCTCTTCAATTTCTCTGTAATCTGAGCAGTGCTTAGTTGAAAATGAGATTCATTGCAGCAAAATGCGGTTAGGAAACTAATAAAGAGCCATATGATTGGGCCAAAATTTACTTGAGGAAAGGCGCTGTTGTGATATCATGTTCTAACTAATTTGCATGAAATTGAGAAGATCCCACTTCTTTATTGAGTGTTGTGAACATCCTTACCAACCCTTAAAGGGTTATTGTTAAAAAAAAATTTTTAAAAAAAGTGTATATTATGTGTATATAAAATGTATATTTAAAAAAATTTATAATTGTAAGGTCTAGAAAGGAAGTCATAATATTTGAGAATTGCTGGTTTGGTTGTTTGGTAGTCTTAAATCTGGCAATAAACAAAATAGTGAGCAAATTTAATTACTTACCATTCCCTGAGAGAACATGGTTATCGAATAACACTCCTCAATGCTTTCTGGTTGGATGCGAGTTTAATTCTAAAAAATACTAAATGAAATCCTGATACTGTAGAGTGAGTAAATTTCATATTTATCATATCTGATCATAAACAGCTTCGATGTGACTTTTATTAATGATTCTGACGGCACATGTGGTGTCAGCCTGGCTAGATAAAATATAACCTCTTTGAGGGAAATGAATGTGCTGGCAATAAAATGCATAGTCACTGCTGAAAAAAACATCACTATCTGACATACATAACCATAATGCCATAATTAGTCCAGGCTCTTGTTATCTCAAAACTGGACTACTGCAACTCACTACTCTCGGGTCTCCCGGCCAGCTCCATCAAACCCCTTCAAATGATTCAGAATGCAGCAGCACGCCTCGTCTTCAACCAGCCCAAGAG
>JANDJT010000167.1:11539836-11556117 GCA_024331685.1 Stegophilus panzeri | reverse complement strand
TATATCGCTTTGCTTGTATTTTCTCATTTGTAAGTCACTTTGGATAAAAGCGTCTGCTAAATGAATAAATGTAAATGCCAGCTATCCCTCTGTTCCTCCCTCTCAGTCTCCGTTTCCAGGGGATGACGAGGAGGAAGTGTTTGACAGCATAGTAAACGATGAAGTGCGTTACCCCAGGTTTCTCTCCCCAGAGTCAGTCTCCCTCATTCAGAAGGTACGTGTGCATGTTCATCTCCTTCTCTTTTCTGTAGCATCCTAATACTTTCAGACAGGATTATAAAATGGCAAGACTCCCCAAATAGTATTGGGTTTTTTTTTTCCTCCCAGAGATACAGATGATATTTACTTATATGCTCCATTTAAACTGTTACTGCATTTGCAAAGCCTATGGCAGTGTGTCTGATGATGGCAATGAAAGCATAATATGACTTGTTCTAATAGTTTGTTGTTGTTGTTGTTGTTGTTGTTGTTGTTTTTTTCACTGCCTAGTGGTTCATTAAATTAAGGTTGTTTTTAGTGGCATTTGCTCATCTTTCTCACAGCTGCTGCAGAAAAACCCAGAAAAGCGGCTCGGTGCTGGAGAGCAGGATGCTAACGAGGTGAAAAGGCACAGATTCTTTCAGGTGACGTTCCTGCACACTTGGTACACACCTTTTGTAAATAGTGACTAATAATAGATCATATCGGTACACTGAGTCGTTTTGTAACCGCACAGGGAGTGGACTGGGAAGCCTTGCTAGCCAAGCGAGTGAAGCCTCCGTATCTGCCGAGCATCAAAGCCCCGGGTGACGTGAGCAACTTTGACGAGGAGTTCACATGCCTAAAGCCTGTACTCACCCCTCCACACACCCCCTTCTTCCTCACAACCGAGCAGCAGGAGATCTTCGCAGATTTCGACTTCTCCTCGCTTCACTGACTGCCTGAGACTTGATGGCCAAGCGGAACCACGACACATCGAGACTCTGTCCTAATCCTGCCCGAGCCCTTTCTTTTCTTTCTTTCTTTCTCTCTACCTATGCAGTTGAACCAAGTGAAGCTGATTTACTGTCACAAGGCTGTGTGCTTTTCTGCTACTGGCTGCTGCACTAGTGTGCTTGAGCTACATCTGAGTTTCTTCTGATGAAGGAAAGCAGCATTTGGAGTGTTGCTGTAACTCGCTGCTGTTCTGCTGCCGAAATGAAAGAGAACCTGTCATCACTGTGAGCTAAGCTTTTTCCTGTCCTGCAATGCATTGCTACTGATTGCCTATATATGTATGTGTGTGTGTGTGTGTGTGTGTGTGTGTGTGTGTGTGTGTGTGTCTGTCTGCTCTTATAGAAGAACAACCATGCTGAATGTAATTTTCACTTTTACTTTTAGCCTCCACAAAGGGCTGGTGTGCCTGCAGGTTTTTGTTCCAGCTCATTCAGAGCCACACACAATAATCAACTATTAGGTGTGGATCCTTCTTGGTTGGTATGAAAACCTGAGCTCTGGTGCACTAGAGTCTTGTACTGTCTGCACACATGACCTCAGTTTTGTTCAAACGAAGCCACCAGTCATTACTCGTTACATTTATCCTTTTTCAAATTCATCATAGATTCTGCAGTCAGTGCAGGCGGAGGTCTTGGAGCTGTAGCGCTTTAACGTGCTCTTGCGCTGAAGCTGAGTAGAAAATGAAATGTTGGTCATGTATGTATTTGTGTGAGACATTTTTAAGGAAGGAAGCTTTGTATGTAGAAGCACCAGATGCTGTATATGGCTATTATGACCAAAAGGTAAATGTAATCTAAACTCACCTCTATCCATTGCATCTGTAGTGTATGTGAGATTGACCACAGACAAGACGTTTTTCTGTACTCTTTACTGTTCATTGGCGGCAGAGTGACCTAGTGGGTAGCGTCACCCTCTGCACAGCTCCAGGGTCGTTGAGGTATGCAGGTAGATGGATTATATATGCATTAGCTATGCGAAAATTTAAACACCCCTTGGTGTTTCTGGGCATATCTCCAGATCCACAGCAACCCTGACCAGGATCAAGCAGTTACTGAAGATTAATAATACCTTTATAATGGAAGCCTAAGGACAGCTGTTGAATCCTGAATATCTGTATAACTCTAAAACGATTAATTATACTGACTTATAACGTCATTTCCAAATACCCTTGACTGAAGGTTGCATGAAAGTGTTCTACATTTCGCATAAATATTTATTGACAGAAATCAACATCTGCTCTGAGACACTTTTTTTTTTTTTTTTTTTTTTCCTTCTTCTTCTCCCCCCCCTGTTTTCTCAGCACAGGAAAACATGTATAAAATTCTTGTCTGTAGTAATCTCGCACATACAGATGGTGGATGAAGTCTGTCAGATATCCAGTTAAGAACACAGAAACTTCATTGATTTCAAAATCTTAGTGTACCTTTTAAACCTCATGATTATCAGGATGTTTAAGTGCATACAAGTTGGGGTTTTTTTTTTTTGTTTTTTTTGTTTTGTTAACTGGGATTACGTGCTCACTGGAATCCAAAGTAACCTAAGTACTTTTTATCCAGACCACAGTATAAATAATCACATGACTGTTAGAACATGCCATAACTTTATATCGTACCTTTAGGCCAATTAAATCGAATAATGTTGTCCACTGATGCTGTGTGTGTGTGTGTGGCATTTACAATCTAGCTATGTTTATTTGAAGCATCTAACGTGTTTGTGGCCTCTCGGCTGTGAAGCGAGCTCTGTATCTTTGCTGTACTCTAAAATGTAAACATCCTGTAGTGCATTTGTCTATATTTGTTACATTTTTGCTGTTATTCTCTATGACGCAGAGTTCTGAAGTAATGGTTTACTTCTGAACAGTGATACTGTGAGCAGAAACACTAAAGTATTGAAATTGGACTTTCCCTTTATACATGCCAAATGAAGGAAAAAAAGAAACCCAAACATAATGGAAGGGGATGAATGTATTTTCACAAATAAAATACAATATGACTACATTTGTTCGGTTTATTGAATACTGCCACTGCGACTCTACATCATTGCATGTCACAAAAACATTGCATAAGCAACTTTTATCAAAGCCGAGTTAAGTCTATTGGAATTCAGCACAAATACTGAAACGAACAGTCGAGTGCAAATTCATTGGAAGTGACTTTAAAAGGAGAATGAAATAGTTATTGCTTGCTCCTTTTTAAGGATTTAAAACATCTTTATATTGCACAGAAGACATTCTAATGGTTTGATCTATAAAGGAGTGACAGTACAGATTGTATTGCAACCATTAAACAAACATCATTACATAATGGGTTAAAAACTAAAAACTTTCAAGACCGTACACATGCTCTTTTTTTTAAATTGCTTATTTGATAGTATGAAAACAGGCTATATTTTACAAAAATAATAGTTCGGCTTGTAGTTGTGTTTATGATTTTTTTTTTTTTTTTTTTTTTAATTATTTATCTTTTATATTTATATACACACCCTGTGTGACTGCTAGTGGGATTTTTATAGAAAGCTGTTTTTGTGGCATTATTAAGTACATTAATATTTTCAGCAAGTGTAATTTCTTATGGCTGAAATTTAAGAAGGTACCAGTACAGGGATTTATTGATCTGATTGTCAATTTCTCAAACAACAGAAAACAGCAACATTTTATATAAAAACCAAGTCAATCAAATGGAACTTAAAGTACATTGTCTCTGAGGGCTCTGAGTTTTGCAGTGGTCTATGATCTCACCCAATCGTCAGAGGATTGCAAGACTGAATTTTAATGATTTCACAGCTGTTCACGATGACGAGTCCATAAGAGTAAGTGCACCTCAAATGAACTGTATTCTCACACCCAGAAGAGTTCCAATATTCTTGTACAATTTAAACCAAGATGATCAGTAATTCAGTAATCAACTGATTTTCATGGATGCCTAGATGTTTATGGACTCTTAACAGCAGCTGACTTTATCAGCCAACTACTATGTATGTTTGGCCCTGACAGTGTTGTGTAATTATTACAACATACTTTATCTGTTTATAGTTAATCATGTTGTGAAACATCCATAAAAAAAAGTTAGTTCCTACACTAGGGCTATAAACCGTTGTTCCCCCTCTCACCCCCCCTTCTTCCCAAGTTAATCAGACAAATATATTGCAGCTTATAATTGGAAAGTGCAAATCCATGCCTGAAACCTTTAACATCTTTACTCTTACGCTCTAAAACGCTGCCACTGCAGACTTCGTCCAAAAATGCTAAATAAACATCTCCTCACAGAAAACTTTATTTATGTAGTGAATCCGCCATACAAGTCCCATAGTTGTTACTATAGAAACGAGAAGATTAGAACAAGCGCATTAACTAGTGTCACAGCTACTGTAATTGAAAATTAGTCAACATGTTCTGACCAATCAGAATCGAGAATTCAACAGCTGTGTTATAATATGAAAAAAGCAGCTGGTACAAATGTTCATTCTGCAGTCGTGATAGCAGATCACTGAATTCTGCTCTGCATGTAATCGTATCAGCTGGCTAAGTACAAGTATTTAACTATGGTGAAGGAATTGTGCCTTAATACTAGTGTACCTGCTTGCTAATAAAACTAGGTTTTCTACCTCTACTGTTCAGCTACAAAGCAGTACCAAATAATCTGATATTACAGCTGCAGTATGTCTCAGCCACTTTGTTCATATTGACGAGTGCTTTATGCGACGCTTTTTCTACTGAAACATGTTTAATTTAGGGGCTATCCAGATATCCACTAAAATTACCCAATAAAAATTGTAAAAAAAAAAAGTTTAATTAGTACGCTTTGATTATACTTCCCAAACTGAAGTGTCGAAAAACTACAGAGGGAGCTGATGCTGTAAAATCTACCCTGTCTTTACTGTCACATTAAATGATGTGCTCCTTAGTGTCCGCTCGCTTTATTTTACAGACATTCCTTTGTGCCATAGCAAAACATGACTCGAGGTAATCTTGTAGAGAACAGAGTTAGTAATAAAATGACTCTTTGTATCCCAATCGTTATAGGAAAACAAGTGTTAATATTGGCGCCTGCTTTAAAAAAATGATTCGTTCTCACATTGCTGAAACATTCTTAACTTTTAAAGATTAAGTTTAAAAAGTGCAGCTGCAACTTGATAAGAAAATTTCCTACAGATCTATTCAGAGGAAAAGCAGCAGTCCAAACCTCTTGATCATATCAGACTTGCTATAAATGAGGCTCTATATGGTTCTAACTACAACTATGTCCATGCAATCGAGAATCATTAAAGTTCTGGATCAATAATAGGAATGTGTTTGGAACTGTATTTCTAACCAAGACATAATGTTTTTATTTACTTGGCTATGTTACCATAAAATGTTCCAATCGCTCGGTCGGGGTTGTGCTTTAAGCGGGATCGCAGCCTTGCCTGAAGTACGCCTGCTCCCACACCACCGTGCTCCATACGCAGAAGAAGCTCCACAGGTTGCGCAAGGTCCCACGGTCGAAGGGATTCTCGTCAACGCCGCAGTGTTTGAGGTAGGAGATGCGGTGGCGTGACATGAACTCCCAGGTGGTGGTGTTCAACGACACCAGGTAAAGGTGGGAGCCCAGGAGGAGCAGCACGGTGAACGCCAGCAGTGCCACCACAGCGCACGTCACTAGCAGCACGCTGTTCGATTTCAGCCACACCGGCCACGTCGCAGCATCACTGAACCCTGACCTAAATATGGATTAACACATCATTCTGGTTCCTCTGTAACATGACAAGCTGCATCATATTCCTCAACGTTACATTTCCACTATAAATGGATCAAAAGTATGTAGTGTTCATTAATAAATGTAAAATTGAAATCATCAGAGTGGTAGAAGAGGAATAAAAAACACTGGGACGTATTGGAAAGAAATAAACTTAATGATAGTAACTCTACTTTGTGTTGGGCCACATCACACCACCCTGTTGTTGATTATTTTCCTTTTTTTTTTACCACAGTGCTGTTGAATTTATGAAGGTGACATTCATTTAATGTTTATTGAAGGAGTCTCCAGTATCAGTGCTTTCTAACAGTCAGACGTGAGAAAGTCTTGATACCACGATGTACCAGGTGTCGTTCATTAATAAATTAAAAAATGTAATCACTGGGATGTTGCTGTGGTAAAAGAGGAATAAAACACTTCAGTAAAAAAATAAAAATAAAAATCAACAGTAACATCACGAGCCACATCTCGCCACCATGTGTGTTGGTGATTATTTTCCCATAATAGCAATGTGTTTTATTCCTTTACATAATTAGGACCATGTTGTGCTTGCTTTGATACACACACTCACCAGGCCATGTGTAGCCCCCAGAGCAGCACGACGAACTGCACAGCCAAGTAAAGCACAAACCAGCGATGGTTCCTCTCCCCTACGCAGTTCTCAATCCATGGGCAGTGATGATCATAGCGACGCACGCAGTGCTGACACGTCTGGCAGTGCTTGGATCTCATCGGTTGCTGTGAGAGGAGCATGTACAGCAAGAATAAACCATGCTTAGTCATACGTTATTGCAAGTATCAGCTTAATTTATTAGCATGCCACACACACACACACACACACACACACACACCTGTAACAGGCAATGGCCACAGCGACGCTGACGGAACGGTTTGATTTGGGGAATCATGTCCTGTTGCTCCTCAGTGATGCCAAGAGCGAACTGAAACAAAGTGAGTGTCACAGCGTTAAAAAAAACCGCATAGTAACCAGCAGGGAGAGTAAACCTCAAGCTTCCACGTGTTTCTGATACTCAAGGCAATTCAATATTAGACGATACCACAATATGATTCAATTTAGTAGCCTCCGATAGATATGTGACTGGGGTAGACCTGCTGTTCATTTATGAATAACGATGATGTAGAGAAGGACTATTGTGTGGATCATAGTTATGTGCAAATCTGCATGCTAGACTCTTAAATTATTGATACATTGATTTAAAAATATGAATTATTTGGTACACATCAGTTGTAGGACATAAGCCTGTTATGTAAAATAGCTTCCTTACTTATCCTTCTAATGTTTACTTATCCTTCTGTTCTTTAATTTGCAATTGTTTACTAAAAAACAAAACAAAGGCCTATTCGAGACGCACCACTACTGGTGCGTATTCATTTCATGTGCATCATGTCTGTTACAGACTCCTCGCCTCATCATCAACAGGGCACGCTGGTATAGGAAAATGATCAATGATAAGGCGACATCATGCCAAAGTGAATTATTTTACGAAGTGTTTTATTCCCTTTATACCACAGCAGTTTGCCAGTGTTTACAATTTTACTCATTAAAGAACAGCATGCCATACTTTTAATCAGAATTTACTTTTGGAAAATCCGCAAAACAAGTTGGATCCTGTTTTCACATCCATTCTAACAAACACACACCAGCCTCTGGTACAAAGCGCTGACACTGGAGACTCATTCCATAAATGTTAAATAAACATCTCCTTACAGAAACTTCTCCATGCCAACAAATTATGTTTTTAATTAACAATAAATGTGCAACTCATTTTAAAAAGCTGTTTAATAGCCTTAGATTAGTGGACTGTCCTCCATACAACTCCCTGTGAATGAACTATTTCTATAGAAATGACAACATATTACAACAAGTGCACTAATAAAGCTGTGATTTGAATTACAAACTGTCAGAGCTACTGTTATAGAAAATGAATCAGCACCTCCTGACCAATCATATTTGAGAATTAAATAGCGCTGTGGTATAATATTTATACTTTTTTTTTTTTTTTTTTTTTTTTAAAAGAGGTATGTATTGTGCATTAATATTCTTGACTAACTTTATGTTTTTTATTTTTATTTTATACATTTCATATCCAAGCCATGGCTTCTGTTGGACTGCAGGGCTGCAACTGGACACTACAGGCTTCTAACCTGACTGTTACAAATGCAATTACAGCTGTAAATAGGATATAACAACCCTCAAGGACTGGCCTTGAAAAGCAAGAAATCAGCCAAGGCTTCCTGGTATTATAAAAACTAAATCTGTCATGTTCAAGTTAACCAAATAATTTATTGCATGAGCTTATTTTGGTTTTAGTGCTGCATGTTTGTGCATCCTATAATAAGCATATAATTTTTTCTTTTTCTTTTTTTAAACCCAAAAAAAAAAAAACCCTTAGAAACATGACTGAATTGCAATACTGCCATACAGCAGATCTGGCTAAGCTTCTTTGTTTCTTGTTTACACTTCTCCAGTTTTGCCAATTAGCTCTGCTCCTTTTCCTTAAAAGAAATCTCACAAAACTTCCACAGATTCAACAGCAGGGGTGGGATCAGTTTGGGGAGATTTGTGGCTGGTGAGTTTACACTACAGCTATAGTTTTCTAATGTGGATTAAGTGAATGAACAGTCCAGCAATGGCCACTGGTGCCGCCGCCTCTTTGGGAAGCCCTTCTGACTCACAAAGCAGTCTTTTTTTGTTGTTGAGGCAGTGAGGTGCAAAGCCGCCAAATCACACTCGGTCTATGTCACCCAATAAGCGAGCAAGACATGATGTTCTGTAATAATTTTTTCATCTTGTTCAGTCTTTGTGTATTAGCAATGGGTGTTATATGAAAGACACATGAGTCACTAGCTGCTGTTCATATCATCGTAATAAAAGCCAGGTTGCAGGTTTGGATCAGAAAGCAGAATAACCCGAATGTGTATGAAAAGCTATTACCTGTAGGTCGCAGTCATCAGCCAGCACGAACCCAGGATCCATTAGTGACACAGCAAAGTACAGCAGCACGGAAAGCAGCACGAGCAGCACGAAGAGTACGGGCAACGTGAGTCGACCCGCTTCTTCCTCTCTACGGAGATCTGCTCAAGAAAAACAACAAAACCCCTGATATTTTATCAGAAAACTGCTCTTTGCATATATATACACCTTTCTGCTATTTCTGACCAGATACACTAATACGGCCAAAAGCATGTGGACACCTGACCATGACCCCCACAACCATGACCTCTTCAGACTTTTGCCACAAAGTTGGAAGCACATGATTCCCTAGAATATCTTCAATATTTGAGATATCGGTGCCTGATCACACTAAAGGCTGAATGAGGAAAAATCCCCAAGCAACATTCCAAAATCTAGTGGAAAGCCTTCCGAGAAGAGCACACATAGTCAGGTTTCCACATACTTTTTTTTTTTTGAGTATTATTTCAGTATTATTTCAGCGGTGGCTCATTCTAGGCATGAAACTAGTCATACTAACTCGGTAATGTGTGTGTGATGCTGGCATGAATGTATGCATGCAAGGGTCACTGCTGGACTCTAGCTAACAGTGGTGCTGTGCTCAGACAATGCCAGTAATAGTCTATAATCTCTAACTGTACCTACGAGGTAACTAATGTAAATGTGTGCATTAACGTGGGACAATATAAAGACAGTATTTAAAACCCTAACTACACTGCAGTGCCTGACCTACGTGCACCACATGCACTACCACGTTCACCACAAAACAGTAAGTAATTGTGATCAGGATCGTCCTGTGGTGGTGGTGGTTTCTTTCCACTGATGGAGGGAGTACATGGTGATTAACAAATCGTACATAGCAAGCATCCGATGGACGACTGGACATATAAGATTACAAAGTGCACATATATCGCAGGTGTACCTGATAAAATAGCCAATGAATGTAGGTGTAAGTAATAAACTGGCATCTGCATGAAGTTATCCTGTTTACTGTAATTGGACAAGTTTAAGATTGGAAATGGTCTGCACTTATATAGCGCTTTTTTAGCAGCTAAAGTGCTTTACACTGTGTCTCATTCACACACACACTCACACCAATGGTAGCAGAGCTGCCATGAAAGGTGCTAGCTTGCCATCGGGAGAAACTTAGGGTTCAGGACACTTCGGCATGTGGAGTCATGTGGGCCAGAAATCAAACTGCCAACCCTGCTCTACCACCTGAGCCACAGCTGCCCTGGAAAAATACCAGGCAATGTTTATTTGTTTGTTTTGTTTGTTTAACTGTCCTGTTTGGGTGAGTCTCTGCCCGGTGTAGCCTCATATTCCTCTTCTTGATTGACAGGAGTGGAATCTGATGTGGTCTTCTGCTGTTGTAGATCATCCACCTTACAGTTTGATGTGTGTTCTGAAATGCTTTTCTGCTCACCACGTTTGTAAAGAGTAGTTATTTGAGTTACTGTAGAATTCTCCTTTGACCTTTCCCATCAATAAGGCGTTTCCACCTGCAGAACTGCAGCTCACTGAATGTTTTTTGTTTTGTTTTGTTTTCCACACCACTCTGTACAACTCTAGAGATGGTTGTGTGTGAAAATCCCAGGAGATCAGCAGTTTCTGAAATACTAAGACCAGCCTGTCTGACACCAACAACCATGCCACGGTGAAAGTCACTGAGACCACATTCCCCCATATTTTGATGTTTGACTGGATAACTGCATGAACGAGCCGGGGGTAGAGGTGTTCCTGATGAAGTGTCTGTGAGTGTATGTGATATAAATGGTACAAATATAAATATAAAATATGCACTTACCGGTGTCGTGCACGAAGAGAATCAGCGTTATAACCCATGTCAGGAAAACATGAGCGGTTCTGACGAGAAATCCTGAGCCGAACACATTTTTAAACATCCTAGCATACTTAGACGTACATTTTACACACCTAATAATAAAAGTATTTCGTACAACCATCGAATAAACATCACAAGTCGGAGAAAGTACAGCTTCCAAAGCAGAAGAATGTACTTCCGTTGTTTAAGTCATGGCTCAGCTACTGCGGCTCAGATTTCATAAACACTGGCTCGTTTACTCGTCACTGTAAAGCCGGATATTCAGTCCCAGGACGTTGTGCGAGACAGAGTTACTAACTACCCTAATATATACTAAACATATTCAAATAAAATGCTTTATTTATAACGCTTTATTTTCGGTTATAACGGCTCTTCGGTTCGGTTGGTTCTTGTTGGTTACTTCCGCTCCCCAGGGCTGCTGTCAAAATGGGCGCCTACTATTGGTCAAGATCTGTCACATGACCGCTTGGTCGATGATAATAGTTATGTTGCGAAGTAACGTTTAGATAAAAAAAATAATAATAAAATAAAACAGTCATTGAATTGAATCAACGAATTGATGCATAATAGATCATTTATTAAAGTCAGACTGCTTTGCTTTCAGTTGATTTCACTGATATATGAAGCATATTTCTCAAACGTTATAATAATAATAATAATAATGCATGTAAACACAGAGTATATAAAAATATATATATCCCTTGTTTAGGCAGTGTTTTATGTTTCAGTTTCTTTATTCCAAAGTCATTTGACTGAATATAAAAAGATCAGAAAAGCATCTAAACTATGAATCTATGAAACTCTTCACATTGTTGTCATCAAGCAGAAAAGGAGATTTCAGGTTTCTGTGTTTGAGCAGCTTCTCCAGGCCCTGAAAAACAGAAGTGAGAAAGAGTGTGTGTTTATAAGTAGGAGTGAAAGAGTCAGGCAGAGATAGTAACAGCTGTATTAAGAAACCTGTCATGGGACTTATCCTACTGCGTCGCGGGGAACCTGAAGCCTATCCCAGGGAGCATTGGGCACAAGGCAGGGTACACCCTGGACAGGGTGCCAATCCATCGCAGGGCACAATCACATACACACACACACACCCATTCATACACTACGGACATTTTAGACATGCCAATCAGCCTACCATGCATGTCTTTGGACTGGGGGAGGAAACCGGAGTACCCGGAGGAAACCTCTGCAGCACGGGGAGAACATGTAAACTCCGCACACACAGGGCAGTGCTGGGAATCGAACCCTCGAAGGGATCGAAACCTGGAGGTGTGAGGCGAACGTGCTAACCACTGAACCATTAAGACATTTGTGACTAGTCTTTTGTTGTTGTTGTTTTTAAACTTTATAGTGCTAAATTCATTTCTAGAGTTTATTTGTAGCCTAGTTCTAATATGCAGAACCATAGTATAAAGCTTAATACCTTATTTAACTTTACCTGATTCAAATGATCAACTAGTTAGTAGGGGTTTAATGATACACAAAAGCCAGTACAGTGATACAGTACTGTGGTGTCTCGATGCGATGCGCATGTTCAATACAGAAAAAAGCACTGCATGAAAATGTGCCTTAGGTTTCCATTTTCAATCAGTTTGAACTAATTAATAACATTCAACATTATCAAATTTCAATAACTGAAATGTAATAATGACAGTGTTTGTGGGATCATTCAGATTCTTAGAAACATATAACGAAACAAAATATACATTAGAATGTAACAAAATGATTCATGCCAATTTCCAGCACACATCATCATCATCTCAAAAACCACATGAAAAGAACCGAAACAAGCCCAAATAATTTAGGAACTGGGAAAAGATGTATTTTTCTTCTCTATTTTTTTTTTATTGCATAAATCTTAACCAACCTATTTTTTCTACCTGCAGATACAAGGGGTTAGTGTCAGCTGGTATGCTAGCATGCTATTAAAGAGAAGTGTGTTTAACGCCAGTAGCCTCTCCTGATTCGAGATAAAGATAAGGCTACTGTTTGGACTTGATTAAGTTTAAATATGTATTACACCTCACATAATATAAGTGGTATTTTATAATGAGTACTGCAGATTATTATGCAGTCTGTTTCAATGTACTGTTTGATACACAGATGCTTCCAAATTGAAAGTTTCGTGTTGAATGATATGATATGCTGTATTGTTACACCCCTAGGTTAACAAAGCCTTCATAGACTTTAAGAGCGTTAAGAGGTACATACAAATCCCCGCCCCCCCAATGATGAAGTGAAATTAATAATTTCCCAAAATGATGCAGAAGGCCTCTATATATGTGACCTCTTAGTTCATTTATTAATGCTGATGAAGTATTGTTGAATGAACAATGTTGAAGTTGTATGAAGACCTTCTTCTATAAAGACTGATGCATGGTATATGTTATGGTATAATGCATTGACAAGACTCAATTCCATACAGAAAGTAATAGCGTCTCAGATTTCTCACCTCTCCAAAATAAGACACAAGTGGAGAGATTTCACACACTGCTGGAGGATCACCATCCTGAGCCACCCTATAGATTAAATAAAACACCGGTCAATTATCACAAATTCTCCAAGACTTTGATTTCTCCATTTCTTGTAAACAAGTATAGAAACTACTAAGCATCAGGTTCACTCCACTGATGGATGTTGGCACCTGTATTCTGAAGTGATGGGGTTGCCTTGCTCATCCAGGAAGATGGCCTTGGCTTGCAATGCCCAGTGATAGTGCTGAGCCAACAGAGAGCGCCTCACTGTGGTCGGAGTGTCAACTGGCGCGCCATCTGCATTTTTCAGTGGTGAGAACTCGTCCTCCCTCAGAACCTCAAAGGCAACAAATTTTCTGCAAATAGATAGGCATACTTATATGTGCAACTAGATTTTAAAAATTACCTTTAAAATTTTTATTAATAACATGGATAATGAAGATTCACTTTGAAAATTGGAAGACATCAAAGACAAACTTCTCCATTTTTATTCCATTCGGTTTTGTAGGTTTCACAGGGTTACCCTCTTCATCCACAAATGGCACTTTCTTGATAGCTACATGCTGCTTCAATTGCTCCTGAAAATTCCTGAGGAAACAAAAACGAAAGCAAATTTTTTAAAAATGCAAAAATAAATACTGTTCTAACCACACATCAGCAGTGAAAATGTCAGATGTGTGGAAACATTTCACAGTTTCTATGAGGGACAGTAGACAAGTGATTTGTAATCACTGTTCATGGCAAGTATCAAGAGGACTTCTCCAACAACATGAAACCCCACTCATTCAGATTATGCAGAGCATAGTAAAACAACAGAAGCAAAAAAAAAATCAGGAAATGTAAAAAGAAGCAGGAAAGTCCCTGCTAGCACACCAACGCAATCTGTTGGAGGCTGAACTATTAATTGGTTTTGCAGATTAATCGGCACAGATAACTGATTGGTGGAACTATGAGTTACTTTCAAAAATCCAAACCAATAGTTTTTCCCGGTTGTGTCCATTGAGGGAGTGGCTGAGAAGGGTCCGTGGTCATTATGCAGTACGAAAGTGGCCTCTAGAGGCGAAATAAAAATTATAACTGACTAAAATTTTGTTGTGTTATTTGAAGTGTTTTTATTTTTATTTGGAGTGTTACTTTTTGGTTCAGTTTAAATGTATATCTTTTATTTACTTTAATATTTATTAATAGTTAATATATTAATATTATATATTTGTTTCATTAAAAAAGTACAATACATTTTCATGGTACAGTCAGTACTGTTTATTTTTGCAATAAAGTTCAGCAACATTTTACTCTGATTTCATTCAGTATCAATTTTAAAAACTATCGGTTGATTAATCAGTTAAGAATAGAATTCATTGCCTTGAAAGACCAACCTTTCTCTGCTGATGAGGACATTGGATTTTGAATTTCTGACTAATATTGAGCCTCATCACACAGTGCCTAGTATATTTTTTTCAAATATATGTCTACTAGTAAGTTCTGTTTTTCTGTTTTAACCAGGAATTTTCATTTTGGCACATCATTAATATTGTAGTAATAATATTTAATGGGCTAATAATAGTTAATGGGCTTCCAAAGCTAATCATAGTGGACAAACATTAGACATGTCTATGGTCTATGGGTTTCTATTTCCATGTTAAAAAAAGAAAAAGAAAAAAAGAATACATATAGATATCAAAACAATTAAATAAAATCAAAGTTATATATACAGTGTCACTTACAGGGCCACCTCCCAAAGGAAGTCTCTGGTGAAGAAGTGATTGCAGATGTTTCCAGCGTTGTACACGAGTTCTCCCCCAGGGTGGCGCTGCTCTGCTATCTCAGGCTCCAGTTCGCTGTATTCCACCACTTGGTACACACCATCTACACGACATACTACACCCACAGGCTCGGATGGATACGCCTTCTCTACCACCTCACCAACACATAGAGAAGAAACAAAGAATTATGCATGGCAGAGGAAATCCAGAAGAAACTTTGCACCACATAATTTAGCAATAACACTAGTATTAGTATTGGTACAATCAATATCAATCCATAGTTACAAAGTCACACTTCTCCCTGACCCACCAACAATGTGAGAGTATGAAGGCACAAAATAAAAACCCTCATATTATATCTATGTTTATTTGTACCTTAGCACCACAGTCGGCTCCTTTCTTTACACAGAAGCCAATGAACAGTGGATCAGCCAGTTTAACCAGGATGTTATCAACACAGTAGACATGAAGATACTGCACCCCCCTTCTCTCCATATCATCTAAGACCTTGTTGTCTACAAGAGCACGATAAAGGCCTCCGTTCCCATCTGAAAACAAACACACCTTTATTCAAGCATTAATCGTAATCAGCTAATTATAATATAGAGCATAATATTTGGATAAAAGGTTGTTTGCTCATCAGAAATGTGTCACATTGTTTAATTAATGTAGATAATTGTGCTTCTCCACAATTCTAACTGTTCAAATAATGAAAAATAATGAAATTAGTATGAAGAATAATACTAAGAAATAGAAATAAGAAAAAGAAATAAGAAATAATGAAGAAAAAAATCTTTGAAATAATTATGTTAAATATTTTTTAGTCACATCTATGTTGATTATGTATGCTTTTTCAGACCTCAATAAAAAAAAAAAAATTAAAAAAAAATCACAAACCTGGAGCCATGGCTATCTTATTCTTCTTTTCCAGAATAAGCTTCCCATCAAAGCTGACAGCTGGGATCATCCTCTGCTCGAACATCACCACGTTGGAAGGGTCCAGGTCAAAATAGCTGTTCTCTTTGAAGAACTTCTCTGTGGGCTCCAGAGTGAACTCACTGGTCATTATATACCTGTATAAAGCAGATAAAGAGTTATTAGAGTTGATGCTGAATACTTTGGTTCTACCAGTACATAACTTTTAGACAACGGAATTAAAACTTTTATGTGGTTTGGAGCATATATGAATGTGACTGAGGAAGATGAAAGTGAAATTCACCAAGGTACTGTACACTTGGAACCACATTTCTCTCTGGCCAGCTCTTGCACCTTCCGAATCCGCTCTGCTTGGATCTGATACAAAGTTTTGCCACTCGGTAGCCCTACGTCGTACATTCCTTTAGGATACGGAACGCCGAGTCTGGTTCCTTGCCCTCCAGCTAACAGCAGCACAGCTACTTTGTTTTGTGCAATCTGTGAAAAACCTGCAACAAATATACTCAGTCAAAATAAAGATATAAGTTTGATTAGTTATAGCACTTTTCAGTTTAGTTCCAAAGTCAGAGTGCTTTTTATATAT
>JANDJT010000167.1:11514178-11535193 GCA_024331685.1 Stegophilus panzeri | reverse complement strand
TATATGTATATGTGTGTGTGTGTGTGTGTGTGTGTGTGTGTTTCAGAGCTTTTTGTACCTTTACCTTAGTGTTATGGACACCAACGCAATATTATATATAGAAAAAGTACTTTTTAAAATACATATATAGTTCGTCACTGCCAGCATCAGCTCGATGTCGGTTTAGGGTTCAGGTTTGTTGCTTTTAAAACTCCTTTTTCTACCACCATTTATTTGTTGTATTTTCTGTCCTCTTTTGTATGTTACTGCACAGAGGTTGGTTTCAGTCAACTTTGTAAGCTGGAATGTCATAGGTTTAAATTGTCTGGTTAAAAGTAATAATACTTTCTCTCTAATTTAAAGGACTCCAAGGCCTTATTGGGTTCTTACAGGTTACCCACTTGTGTTTTTCAGAACATGAAACATTCTTAGGAGATGGTTGGGTCAGGCCTATCATTCAAAATATAAAGCTAACTCAAAAAATGTTGCAATATTAATAGATAAAGACAATCAGTTTGAACATGAATATTTCATTTAAGATGATCATATTTCTCTACAACTCTCCAGAATTTTCCCTATCATAAGCACTTCTGTTCTTTGGCAGAAACTGCCATGAAAATTGTTTCCAGGACAAACAGGAAGCTGTCCTAGATCCAGGCCCAGGTGGGGACCCAGGAGGGTTTAGTAGTCCAGTCATGTACAGAAATAAAACAGTCTGAAATATGTTTATTTGATCAAACTGTAATGATCACGTGTAGGCCAATGCATAATTTGCAACTCATTAGACAAGTTAAGGGTAAACTAAGGGAATATCCCATTAGAATGAGTTATACAGTGCCCTCCACTAATATTGGCACCCTTGGTAAATATGAGCAAAGAAGGCTGTGAAAAATTGTCTGTGTTTACCCTTTTGATATTTTGTTTAAAAAAATTTTTTCACAAAAATACTCTGCGCTCATGGATTTTGCCATTGGATCTTAATTCTTACACAAAACAATATACATATTTTTTAAAATCACAGCTAAATTAATCCCTGCCACTAGATGGAGCTCTTTAACAATATCTGCCAACTGGCAGTCATCATGCACCCACATCAAAAGTGCATTAGGACTAAATGCATGAACCAAAGAGGTGAGCAGGGGGGTAGGTGTCATTTCAGGCTGTCACTAAATATATATATATATATATATAGTCCGTACAGTAGCAAATACAGTAATAGAGGACACTTACCATTACTACTATTATGCTGTGTAGATGCATAAATATCAGAAGAATGAGCAACAAACAACAATCCTTTGCTTGAAATAATATCTTTATTGAACTTTTCATATAAACATAAATATAATTATTCTACATTCATTCACTTTAGGCAGTCCGTCAGGGACAACACAGACTCCAGTACACATTTGCATTGATTACATTTCAGCTCAGGGTCATTTCAGCTTTTAGCCAGATAATAGCATACAGTCTTGTAGTAGAATCGCATCTCTGTGCATTTCCATTTACAAGCTTAGACACTGAAATAAGACTCAGTTCATACAAGATATGCATCTGATTTTTCTTCACATGTAAACAGCAAACTCCTTTAGCCCAAATCATTTCATTTGTAATCAGAACCAGAGTCACATACCAGTGGTTCACTGGGTCTTGCAGCAGTAACAAATGATCTTATCCAGTTGTCTAAATGCATTCTCAGATACCTCCTGGATTTAAAGCAGCATTCTAGCATATTTTCCAGTTTTGCAAAAGCAGTACATGTATATATTAAAGGCTACCAGACAGTGGCTGATGAAAGTAAGGCGCTACATAGCATACGCATCAGGCAGTGTTTTTGACGGCGCGGCTTCTTGTACATTTGAGTATCGGGGAGTATTGAAGTACACCATCACTCTGATGCCATCCATATAAACACTCGCTATTTGTCAATCAAGCAATCGCATCTAGCATAGAGGTTGCCTCGAGGGAGGAAAAAGTGCAAAAATGCAACTGGAGAAGCAGAGGCAGAAGTATCCATTATGAGGCAAAGCTGTTAGTAAAGCCCTGTTCAGTGTTCTGCTTAATCAGTTGAACACATTTCCACACCACACACGTACAAAAACAATAGGAAGAAGTTAAAGGAAGGGGGAGGAAAGAGAAAAAGAAAAAAAAGAGTTAAGAGACACTGATTGGTCTAATGTTAGAAATGATAGCTTAGACAGAATCTAGTATGGCGTTCAACACAAGCTACTGCCTTCTACATCTTATATATCCTCCACTAAACCGGCATGCTAATTAGAAGCCACTTTAAATTCAGCTGTTATACTGAAAAAGTTCCCCTTAGAATCACTAACTTTAACCGCCTTCCTCTAATCTATGAATTGACAGTCCGTTAGCAGCACATAAAGCAAACATATAAAACTATGTGAACATCCGATACGTGTACATAGCCTGTAAATTTTTTATAGTAACCTTCACCTATGGTGACGCATCGTTTATTAAGACTGCACTTAGTTTAGGGAACACTGGTCTCTTACAGGAGATACTGGGACATGTGAGCTAGTTCCATCTGTCTGGATGCAGATTGACACTAAACTCCATCCATGCACCGGATTCTAATCCACACTACACATGTTATGCAGATTAATCTATAGGCATGTTTATTTATTTATTTTTTAAAGGAAATTATTGTTTTGGTTTTTTTTTTTTTTTTTTTTTTTTTTAAAAAACGGCAAGGCTCCTGAAGCCATCATGGGAGTAGAGTTTGTGAACCATGCAGCAGAGCATTACTCAATTTTTTGAGTTCTCCTACAACACACTTCTCTTTCAGCCGTCTTACAACCTGAATACAGGATTAAAAAAACCAAACACCCCCCGAAACAACTGTTCTCATTCTAGTATTATTCAGTCTAAAAATTCAAGTGTGCATCCCATAGATAACCCTAAAGTTCCTGAGGTCATCTTAGTCTATGCCATTTCTGTTCAGAAAACACGATAAGAAGAACAGGACATGCTTGTGCACAAACTAACACTGTGAAAATGAAATGTAAAGACAAGGCTTCACATTTCACAGGTGCAAAACAGCAACTTGATTCTGAATTGACTCATTTGAAGTTGAAGTGAGTTGATTCCCATCATGAGGTGAATGGATTTTTCCTATACAGGAAATACAGCATTTATATTATCAACCTAACCCAGTTCTTCACCCAGATTGGTAAACGTGATTATTAATTGATAAAACAATTACCAAGTGTGACAATGAACGCAAACAAAACTAAGGCTTTGTACCAACCACGGTTAAGTATTATATCTGGTGCTTATTTTTTAAATTTATTATTATTATTATTATTATTTTTTTTTTATTTTTATTTTATTTACCCCCTCCCCCGAACTTCTTTCTTAATATTAAATAAATATATGTTTATAGCATGCATAACATTAAAGCATGAAAAAAAGAAATCAAGGGCTTTAGAATAAAAATTCTTCAAATTCTTTACATACACATCAGCTACATAGATTGCAGTTTGTTTTTGAAAGAAACTGGTGGTTCTGTACAGGATAAACACCTAAACTATCTCAATAAATTAAGACAATGATGACAAATGTAGTGCTTAAATATATGAAATGGAGGGTAGGATTTGGTGGTTAGGTCTTAAGCTTTTGGCTATTCAAGACTGCCACCTACTGGATTAAAAGAGCACATGAGCAGTTAAAGACTTTTTGGTCCCCCAGTGAAACAGGTTACTATAGTTTGGGAATTACAGGAAGAGTAGATCGCTAGGTGTAATAACATGTCCAACTTCTGGTTTGGGTTCTTAGTGCTCACCCTTAGTGTTCTTTGTTCCTACCCTCCTCGGCCCCTCCCTCTAGCATTCACAGAATGAGAACATCGACTCAAACCTCAGGTCTCGCCACCCGAGATTCACTGTCCATTTGTCTCCATTTTGCTTCCCAACAAAAATTCAAAAGGTAAAGATCTGCTAGTCTTTCACCGGGATTGAACACCCAGTGTGACTTTTAGATTCTCGTACACCACGTAGCTGATGCTGACTGCAGGGATGACCTTCATGAAGTTGGGTGCCAGGCCTCGGTAGAGCCCCATCGCGCCTTCCGTCCGCACAATATGTCTGAACAAGCTGCTCATGGACATCTGAGGCCCTCCATCCAACGTAGCTGCTGAACAGAGAGAAGGAGAGACATCAGTGAAAGGTAGGGCAGGGGGTTTAGCTGTCTAGAAGTCATTTTGATGAGCATTGTTTTAGTATGATAATGATTGCTGCTCTTGTGGACACCTGTGCAGTGGTGAGTAAACCGGTGATTCCTCCATTAAGTGGAATCAATTTATTTGAAAATCAATTTCTACTCATGCTTTTTTTCCCCCTCCCTCAGTCCATGTGTTCAGGTATTGTGAGAAAATGTGACATGACCCATAGTGACCAACGCAATCCATTGATCGACAGCACACATACACATCTGTTTACACTAGGACATGACGCAAGCTAGTCAAGGTAAAAAGAGTCCACGATAGTGAAAGGCTGTGTGAGCAAGAGTGTGAATCGAGGTGGGTGAAAGCATTCGCTCGCTTCTACGTCACTGGCAGCAAAAAAAACAAACAAAAAAAAACAAACAAGCTTTTGGAGTCCCGTTTTCTATTTCCTGTTACTCCGATCAAATTCAAGAGCCTCACCTTGAGCCTGCATGCGCGTCCTAACCAGGGCTAAAGGGTAACTGGCTAACTGGCCGCAAGTGCTGGACATGGTGCCGCAGGCTAGCAGGACAAACACACCAGGATCTGCGCTGTCTGTGGCGTACGTCTGTAGCCATGAATTTTTCAGCGTCTGCAAGAAAGGGAGAAATAAAGAGAAACATAAGCTTGGAAGAAAGACAGAAAATATAAACTGCTTGCCTTCTAAACACCTTTAATACACACGTTAAAAAACACTAATGCTTTCATTTAACTGCACCTTCACAATCAGTATTTAAAGGAATATTCCAGCATTTTTCAACACTACAAACCTATACTACAAACACAGTAGATTGAGAGGTTGTCAAATGCTGGAGTGTTCCTGTAAATGACATGGAGAACGATGGAGACAAAGACAGAGATGCCTAGGACAGGCAGTAGCTTTAAAAGCAAATACATTTCTTTCTCAATCTTTTAATAAGTTGATATCATGCAAGTAAACTAATTAAGCAAAAGCAGGAAGAAACATTACCTCGTAGACAGCCAGGTCTATTCCAGCATAGGGAATAATGCCAAGCATGTTGGGGATGTAGCCCTTGTAAAATGCTGCTAAGCCCTCTTTCTGAAATATGTATTTGGCGCAGTCCACAATTCCGGAGTACTGACCCGTCTTTCCTAGGGCTAGTCGAGTCTTCAGAACCTTTAAGAAACAGAAGACTCTTGGTTTAGACCTTATCAGAACTTGCTGGGTTCCCCCCCTCCCCGTATAATACCACAAATACCAGCCTATTAACACTGTTATAAAAGTTTGAAAGACCATTTTTAAAAATGGAATATTACACAATATACTAAATATCTTACTCTGTAAAATGGCAGTCATCCATACATAAAGAACAAGCACAAAACATGCCATGGTTTTAGACAAAGTTGAAGAATTACGCCTACTTTAGGGTGGCTTTGGTAACGGAGCTGGCATTTGAAACCAGGTGAACATGGTGTTCTCCATACACACCTGTGCAAACATCTGTCAGTTCTCTAAGCAGATGGACAATTACCAGCATTCTAGCACATGCTGCACTATTCTCTCACCTCCATTGGGTAGATGCTGCTCTGCGAAATGGCACCAGCCAGAGATCCTGCGACCAGCCTCTCCAGGATTCCCAGCGTCTCCTGATTGCTGCCAATCAGCCGTTTTATCTGATAGGGATAAGACCAAATACAGCAAATAATCACTAAATGATCTCCAACCATTTACCATTGCTGTCAGAGCTTCCTGCATAACTGTAACCTGATTATATGTAAGTACCAAGGTTATATCACCCTTACCTGCTCATAAGCCATGAACTTGATGGCGGATTCAGGTGCAATCTTTAGGACGTTCATGCCATTTCCTCGCCACAGTGACCGTATACCACCTTCACGGATCATCTGAGAGAAACCACTAGCGATGCACATGGTGTTCATACGAGAGGAGTGCACCTAAAAATGTCAGAGGGGGAGCAGAATTAGCAAGTGCACACACACACAATAACGTTATCAGGCAATTACACAGACATGGCTGCAAGCTGAAATACCAATCAAGCCAATTATCTGTACCACGAGCATCAAAAGAAGCTTTGTGACATGTTTTTGGTTAAAGTCCGATGAACAGTGTATGAGGAGTTAGAAAAACTTTCAATCATAAAAAAGCCCATTTATTTTAAAAATAGCTACTTCTTTGAATTTTTTGTCCAGTATGTGGCACTGTTCTGAAACTGCTCAGGTAGCATCTGGGCATGATGGTTATCATGCAGGAAAGCATTCAAGAGATGTAAATGTGGGTAATGAGTGCTTTACTTTGTTTATTTTTTAACTTTTATTTTAGTTTTTGGCTCCCAGACACAGATATAAGTTAAGAGTGCTTTACTTTCAAGCTTAATCCATTATCTTAGTCAAAAAAAGAGAAGAGTTAAAACGATAGTGTCATCCAAAGTCCAGCTTTCACTGCTGAGCAGAATTTTATAGTCATTAATTTGTGAATGACTGTGTTTGACTTATCAGAAGCAGCCGTTATAACCTTTGACCATACGCTTGTCTTTCTGTCCTATAACTATAGAAGAACAGTAATGTGAACTCTGGCTCACTTTTACCCTAGTTAGCCACATACCTATTGTACAATCTGTTCTACATCCCATAATTACATTCTACAATCTCGTTGTACATCCCAGCAATCTAAGCAACATCATGTAATGTTGAGTGAAGTCAATATTATTCTTAAAAAGTCACCCTAATCCTTATTCCTAAATGATAAATTTTTTATTATTATTATTATTATTATTATTATTATTATTACTACTACTACTACTACTACTTTTAGGGCATTTTACAATCAGGGGCTTCCTTTGTAACTCAATTTAAAAACATTTTTTTTTACTTTCAAGTAGACATTATAGGCTACTTGTTTTTGAATTATTGAGGCTTAGATGAAACCCATTCAATATCAGTGACCAGTGAAATCAGCTAATGACCAAGAATTTAGTAAATAAACATAATTTTGATAATGGTAAGTTGTGATTTGCACCACTGTAAAAATGTTATTCTTTTTAATTGCAGACCCTTCTGGCTGTGTTTCACAGGCAACTGAGGGGCCCTGAACCCCACTCTGGTCACAGCGGGGTTTTATTTTAAATAACTAAAATTTTCACTAGAAAATCCAAGTACAAGTCCATTATGTTGTGTGTTATGGGATTGGAGGCGATTCCCATTTGCGTATTCATATTTGCATTTCAAAACAAGTTTCTTCAACATGTCAGCAAGTTTTCTTCAGCTTTCCTCGGCAACAGAAAGACGCTTTTTTGACATTCTGTTGTGCAACACAAAAGTCCAAATGGTATTGGCAAGTTACTATTAACTGAGTAGTAGTTCTCCCAACAGATTGCCGAAGGTCTTTACCTGCATGAGAACTTTGAGTCGATCCAGTGGAGCAGTGCAGGTGCGCGACACAGCGCCAGCTCCACCTCCTGCCACCAGGTGCCGCCACCACATCCCAGTCTTCTTCTCCTCCGCTGTGAACTCATCAGGCACCATCAAACTTTCCCCTACATCAAATATCTGCAAGATGAGGTTGTGTGTAAAGATCAGCCACATAGCAAAATCTGAATTAAACAGGAGTAGTCTACTCTGTTACTGCAGGTTGCTGTAATGAAGAGTGAATACATTCAGAATTAAATAAATGTTTTTCAGAATTAGAATCAGCTTTGTTGTTAAGCACTGAGGGTTTACATGTACATGTACAGGGGTTTACATGTACAAGAAATACAATATTATTAATAAGCTAAACAAGAGAGTAAGAAGAGGTTAAAAAAATGAAAAACTATAAGCATAAATATAAAGATTTAGGAATATAAAAATAAAGGACATTAACTGTACATTAGTGTAGGATGTGTAAAAGTGGGCCAGTGCAAATGCTCACAGGTGAAGTAAAAAGGTGCAGTATAGCAGCCCGAGTTGTGTGTGTTAATGTAACGCATATGAAAAACAATGTGGGGTTGTTTGTTAATGTAATGTGTAATGTCCATGGAGGCGGATAAGAGACCATGGTGGGTCCTGGGTATTGTTAATGAGCCTGTTAATGTGTTAATGTGCTCGTACCAATACGTTATCGTTTCTATAGTAACAGCTCATGTGTAGTTTTCCACCATGGGATAGACTTTGGGACACTTTGTGGTTTCTTGGTAACATGATTTTTTTTGTCTTATTAACCAAAACAGTGAGGGGGGAAAAAATAAAATAAAAAAATGAGTCTGGTGAGAAATCAACTGTTTATAGCTGCTTTAATTTAAGTGATCATGAACTTACTTGTTCTGTGGACATGTTACAATGTTAAATACAACCAAATGAGAACCAGGTCCTAGGGTCTGTTTCTAAGTGATAAAGACATGCTGGCTTTATCAGAGGCAAATGTGTGGGTACTGACGCACACACACCATCAGTGTTCAACCACTAAAGAACATTTAATAAGTTACTTTTATCAAGTCCTGGTATTAATTACATGAACATACTATACAAGTGATGTCAAAAGTTAAAATACAGGTCACCATAAAACTTTAGGCTTGCATAAACTTTCTTGTTGCATGGAAACTGGTCTTTTGGGTTGAAGTTAATGCTCTGTCCTATCAGAACGAGACACTGACGTACAGTGTGCTCAAGGTTGAAAAAAAGAAAAAAAAACAAAACAAACATTGCTGATCTGATCAGCGTAACATGATTACGTCTGAACACGGTGATCCTGTGGGGCAACTTAACTGAAGAGCAACAGCTGTGAATGACACTGGACACGGTGTCCGAGTCTTTTCATATCATTAAGGACAGGGGTCAAAACTCAAAAGGTCAAGAAATGTACTGAATGTATAAAATGTACAAGAACATCATGGCCCCGAATAATCCGGAGAACAAAGCTTCACATGTCCAATCTTCAGAGGGAGGGAAAACCTAGTGTCTCAACGATCTCTACAGAAAAATGTCCAAATTTAGCTTACTGTCGAATGCTTCCAGTACAGGATGATCTCGGGGATGTTGTCTGCAGGGTGAAGCAGGTGGTAGTCTCGCCATTCGTTCCAGTCGATGGTCATTGTCCCATTCTTGTCCATGCTGTTTCGGTGGGGAAAAAAAAACAAACAAACATAGGAATGATCGAAACCAACATCCACATCCTGTTGTTGCTAACAAGCCAATTGCAGACACTACAGAATCTGCACCAACTTCCTGACAATTTACCATAACTTGTTCACAGCCATGTGGATGGAAAACAAGTTATTGAACATGCACTGAAATATGAAATTCAAAACCCCTTTTCTGAGCGTAGGTCCAATCTCTGTGGTGCAAATGCATTTTCTCTTGCTTCATTCAAAAAGATACCAAAAACGATAAATTAGCATGAATCATCTTACTTTACCCTCATATCAGCATCAAACCAGAGGGGGAAAAAGTAAGCTTGAATAAAAAAAAAAAAATAAAAAAAATTAAAAAAAAGCAGAGATGAACTGAAAGATGAGTCAAGCCAGGCAGAGACGGGTATACAGAGAGCGAGAGAGAGAGAGCGCGAGAGGACAGTTTACTTACTACATTACGGGAGCAAAGACATGGCCCCTCCTAATTCTGAGAAGACACAGAAAAGAGGAGGGGCAGAAAGACAGTGTGTGAAGCGTTAGACAGAGAGAAATGAGACGTAGCGGGACGAGAGAGAAAGACAGACGCACAAAACACATACGTACACAGAGTTGCCCGTCCTTACAGCTGTACCTGAACATGTATTGCCTACCACATAGGTGTACTTTACTACTATTACTAGTTACTAATGGTTTAGTGACTTAGAAGTCTGAAACCCTGAGAAACACCCTGTTTAGCTACATCTATAGAGATTGTGAACGGACCTCTTGAGGATTTTCTCAGCCTGCTGCTCTGAGATGTGGACCCCCAGGTCTCTGAGTGACTGCATGATCTCCTGTGAATCGATGCGACCTAGAGGGAGAGAGAAAAAGAAAGAATGTGATGATCTAAGCCTGGACCCAGTATTTCAGGAAAAACTTTAATTTATTTAACAAAACAATTTTTTTAATTATGGCACTGCTATATATACCACCCCCCAGAGGAATTGTTATACAGGATGATGGCCTGATGATGGCCTGATGATGACTACATCATTTTTCCCCATTCCGTTTGAGATTTGTTTTGGGTTAAACGCAGCAAAATCTGCAACAGCACAAAACATAACGGCAAACTCCACCCTTACCATCATTCTTCTTGTCCAGACTTTTAAAGACCAGCCGTAGCTTCTTCTCGTGGTCCCTCAGGTAATGCACAAACTCCTCAAAGTCCAACTGGCCGTCCAGGTCCTTATCTCCGGCTTTCACAATTTTCTGAAATCATACGATGTGCAAAATAAGGCAGTTGGAACAAAGGTGAGGAAAACATCCGGCGTACCACATGAGATTCTGCAAGTCTCAGAAATTATGGATTTTGTAGAGCTGCTGCCATATGGACTTTGTTTGGCCAAGCTTGCTTTGAAAGGTCTGCACACCATCATAACCATTAGCACAGTTTGTACCTGGCACAAAGTTCATTTACCGGAAGAGACGCAGGCTTTCAGGAGCTGAGTGCTTCGGGGGTTAGAATCATTGAGTTTAAAGAGCTTGTGGAACAAACGGGAACGAAAATGGAGGATTAATTTTTAACTTCACATTCCACCATGTGAATGACATTACGCTTATACACATATTTATTCAGATCCTACCTGGAATATGGCATTATTCCAAGTATGTCTTGACACATTTTAACCAATGATTTCGTTTTTTTATAAACAGCTTAACAAAACAAGGTGAAATTCCTTTTCCTTGAAAACTCAACTGAGTATCATTGATCCATTACTTATAAGGCTCAAAGTAAACTGGCAGTACTGCAATGCTACTCATATACAGGGTGAAGATGGCAACTTTGCGGATATTCCATGAATTTACAGATCTCCCTTCATATCCAACCCTGATCTTCTTTATGTTGTGTTCAGCTGGGGGTTACACAACAGATTCCTTCTTCATCAGCACTTTCACAGACCTGCTATCAGCTGTGTTCACTTGTGTCCCAAGTGGCTGATGTAATGTGCAATTAATGAACTGATGAACCCTAAGAGCCAAAGGCACTCAGTAGAAGTACTCTACCTGGAAGAATGAACCTTTTCATATAAATACATTTTTCCGACATTTTTCACTGTTGCTCAAACCAGTTAAATTCATCTGCAAGCAAATGAAACAGCATTTTTAATCACTTTCTAATCATCATTACTATAATAATAAACTAATTTGTAAAGTCTTAGATTTGACACTTCGCTATAAACCTATAGAAAACAAGGGTGCTGCATCTTTCAAGCTGGGAAATCAAGTCAAGATGAGTCCAAAAGGTTACTAATATTAAAGAGAGTGAAGTGGGCGGGGCTTCCAGGCTATGTCATTTAATATCAGCAAGTTCAAAACACCTACACAACTGTCAATCACTCCAGATGCATATGTCGATAGACTCATTTGCCACTTTGATTCGGGGGTGGGGGCAACTGCTCTTTTGATGTACATTTGAGTGAGAACTTGTATCAGAACTCCAACACAAAATGTGTTAAGGTTTGCAGGTCTGCACTCATAATAACAGAGGTGAGAACTGAGTCAGGGTAATTATACGGCAGGGAACCGTTAACTGACCGCATTACAGGGTGTCACTCTTACCATCACTCAATGTATATTTGATAAAAAAGCTGACCAAGTCTCTGTGCCTTAACTGCATCAATATTTAATATATTAACTACAACATGATAAGAGTTTAAAGACGAAAGACCCAAATGTTCGTGCTATTAAACAACAAACTAGTTGTCCCAGGCAATAATTGCTTATCTGACAATCTAAATACAACTGCTTAGAAAGCAGGAGAAAACAGCAGACTGTCATCTGTTACATAGTTTTAGCCATGATCCCTAGACATGCACTGCCAAATTAAGCTCCTTTAACACATTAACACGGTTACAGTCTGATCATATAACACCAGAGCTGAGCACCTGACTCATACTAGATACCCGGCCATGTTAAATCAGACACTTGTCTGTGCACCTTAACACACAGGCAAATGGGTCAAGGTAACATCAAGGCTAAGGTACAGACAGCTATAAAAATTAAAAGTGCTTCCTGAGCAAACTATCGATCCATGAATCCTCTTAACAGAAGATGAGTGTGTAATTGCTCTAGGCTTGCATATATCTCAAGCAGGAGTGTAAGGATTTATGTGGAGAAGCAAATGGACATGAGCTCCAGTACTATAATTTGACAAAAACGATAATCATAGCATGGCCTAATTTATTAACAAATATTTATTTATTTATTTATTTATTTTTTACAAATCAGCTTCCTAAGACAGCCTGTAGGCTAGTTCATTCCTGTTCAGACGGTCATATCTACATGTTCACTTTACACCTATATCTACTGAGTCACTTTTACAATTCACTTGTCTTGTTTATACAATATTTCCCTCTGTCTCTTTTACCACTGACTTATATGTATTCTGCATGCTGACTGTACTCGTGCTTATTTTATTCAATTTTGCTCACTTATTGTGTGCAATATTTTGTATACTAGGTTACATGTAAGCAAGTCTCGCAATTAGCATTTCAAAGCAACACACACGTCTCGACAAACCATATACAAATGAAATAATCTTGACAATGGTGATAATACTAATGATCAGGACACATTTATAACCTAACCCTGTTTTAATTGCACTAATATGTTAAGTCTGTTGATCCAAATGACTCTGATGTCACCGTAATCTGATTTGGTGCAAGAATAGATTGCATGACTGAACACAGGTAATCTGGATTATTTTAAATGCCATTATCACCAATGGGAATGAATGGAGAAGAGTCTAAGCATTATTACAGTGGAGCTTTTTTTTTTTAGTTTTAGAAAGTTTGGCATGTGTCAAAGCCTAAATCCCAGAAAACGACCAGAAAATAAGCAAATACTGATCGGGGATGTCAAAAGAAAATACAAGGAAAATATCATTTACATATGTGAGTTTTAAAGGAGTTTACCTGTCTCCACTTCCGGTACGTGTTAAACTCCTGAGACGGAAGAACTAAACTCAGTTTGAACAGAGGATTCAGTTCAGCCGGTAAACTGTTAGACTCGAAATATTCACATTCAGTCGGGAGCGAATTAGACTCAGGCACGTACAGACAAAGGCACAGCATTTTCGGTAAAAAATAAAGTAATTAATATTAATAAATAACCGTTTAAATAAACATGAATAAATACAGAATTTACAACCCCTCTGTGGCACTACGCGTGAGACAGCCGGCGCGCGCAACGACATATTTAAAGCGGCACGATAACCACACCCACTATGACGCGTCACGCGTCACGCGAAGCTCTGTCACGCGATTGGCGAGTACAAAGCCGCCTCTGATTACGCAGTTCACTGTCGTACTCGTGTTCTGATTACGTCGAGACCGCTCATTGGCTGCTCTAATTTCAGGGCGTACAGCACGTGTCACGTTTCCTACTGAAGAGAGACTATTGTGTGCAAGAATTGTGTCAAGCTCATATTACAAATTATTAAGAGCAGTTATTAATGTGTATTGTATGGTGTATATAAATAAATAAATAAATATAAAGCAAATGGTATATGTTTAAAAATCAAAGTAAGATCTAATCGATATAAGAAATAAATCAGCATATTAATCAGAGAAACTGAAATCAAAGTAGGTCAAGCTGGTATGACTCTAACTTGTGAAATCACTGAGTGCAAATTACTCATTTGGAAAGTGTATTCATTTCTTCTAGGCTTGCTCTGTTATTTTTCAGTGCAAACTCACACTCTGTACCTGCTAAGAGATATTCAGTACATTTACATGGACAACAAAATAATGATAATGAGTCTTTATTGATCACGTATACATATGCAAATTATTTTCTTTGCATACCCCAGCATGTCAGGAAGCTGGGGTCAGAGCGCAGGGTCAGCCATGATACAGCGTCCCTGGGGCAGAGGGTTAAGGACCTTGCTCAAGGGCCCAACAATGACAGCTTGACAGTGCTGGGGCTTGAACCCCCGACCTTCTGATTAGTAACCCAGAGCCTTAATCGCCAAGCCACCACTGCCCCCTAATATTCCGATATTAACCCGATTAAGACAATACTCTGATTAAGAAACTACCATGTAAAACGTGATTTCTGATCACCTTAATCCGACTAAAGTCATACTCGAAGTAAACACAAATCGAATTAAGACATGTGGAGTATTCCTGTTTTAGTCGCATCATTGAAGTGCATTATAGACCTTAATCACACTATTTACGTCGTGTGGGAGTTTTCGCTGCATTTTGCGACAGGACATATAGACAAAAATTCTTTCCATTCGGCGTCATCAAATTCCATTAAAACAACTCTCTCCCACCAGTCCTTACTTCGTACTCTCATCCAGTACCTCAGAGTTTGTCGTGGTGACATGAATTTAATGTTGCCGAAAGTACAGAGGAGGCCCGTTGCTGGAGAATTTGTATCCGCTGTCGTCTATTTGCACATATAGCATGACAAATAATTAACTGCACTTGAAGCTTCCGTTAAATTAAAAATGAAACACCCAAAACTGTATACGGTATCATAATGAAGACATCATAATGAAGTATGTCGATACGTGAAATTCTGGAGGGAACGACAGACGGCGTGGCGTGGCGAGGCGACGTAATGACGTGTGCCGTTAATCGAACTATGTTCTATAACATCTAAAACAGGAACATGAAAGGAGTATTCTAAAAGAAACTCATGTAAACACCTTAATCACAATATTGTCTTATTCAGAATAAGGTCAATAATTAGATTACTGCTGTCCATGTAAACGTAGTCATTGAGTCTGTACGTTTAAGACTGTATCTTTTTACCAATCCGATATTTGTGATTTCTTAAGATGTATTGTTGAAATCCATGACGTAAATCAGTAAGAGAAAATTTTTTTTTTTTTAACTAAGCTGGCCGAACTTGCGCCACAATTATAGATAAGATATGAAGAAATAAACATAACTGTGGTGAGATGTCAGAAATGTGATTAAAGGAGAAATAGAAAAACCCCGCCTAATGAGATCATCGTTTTAGTATTGTATAAATGCATGAGCATTGATTTTATTTGTCAGATAATCTGCAGACATCTTGGCTTTCGTGTTTTTCAATAAAGGCAGATTTTTGACATCTAGAACCCCTTGACTTGGAGAGGGTTTTTTTTGGCTAAGGTAATTTTCAATGACAACTGATATTAGTATTAATACTAATTATTATTATTATTATTAGTCAAAATTAATTAATTAATAAAACATAATACTCAAAAGCAAAGCTAATAAACAGCATTAATACTACTAATTAGAATTAATACTATTATTCCTATTAATACTCATTCATCAATTATTCATCTTCAGCAAACTCTTTATTCTGGGCACGGTCATGGTGGATCCGGAGCCTATCCTGGAAACACTGGGAGAGCTGGGAATACAACCTGGAAGGGACCCCAGTCCATGGCATGGCACCTTGAAAACCATGCATTTAGGGGAAATTCAACGTTGGTTTGGTGTAGGCATAAATCCGCAGGCTGAGTGTCATAGCTAATCACACCCATGACGATATTCAATATAACCGTAATTCAGTTGGGTCCCAGAATGCCTCTCGACCAATCAAATTAATGGACCGGAATTAACTGTTGTAGTATATACTTTAAATAGTCATTTTAATTAATTGTTTTAAAATCCTACCAGAATTGTTAGACACATGCAGTAATGTGGAGCCCACATGACAAAAATACAAAAACCAAATACTTAAGCCATAATAAAGTAATGCTCCATATACCCCACACAAACACACAAATTCAGGATCATTCCAGCATGTCACGCTAAACTGATCAGCGCTAATCCTGAGTCATGTTCAGAGAGGTGTCCTTTATGTTCAAAGAAAGATCCACACACTCAACACACCTTCCTCACCTGAAATTCTCACATACAGGTGTGCTAGTGTTATTTAAACCTCCTAAGAAGCAAGTTGACCTTTCTCTTGTATAACCTCATAGGACACATCACCATAAACATTATATATTTATAAGGCTGGATGCAAGCTCTACAGAGTGTAGATGCAGACAGAATGGAAAACAATAGCCTTCATCACAACCCAACATGAATAACATTCTCATGTATCTCAATCTTTTGTTAGCCGAATATAAACAATAGCTATTTGAAACTTTTTTCCCCCCGTAATATAATGATGTCACACTTAGGCTTACACTGATACTGGCCTATTTTAATCTCAGACCATTCAGAAGCGAAATGAAAACAATGAATGAGTGAGTAATATTTACGATGACAAAAGGATGTTGTCAGGAAACAGGGCGTAACCTTGTACCTTTGTTAAAGTCAAACTACAGGATGATGAAGTAAAGCAAGACTAGGTAATAATGCTGCTCCTATTACATATACATACTGTTTAGTGTAAAAGTGAGATTTAGAAATAGTTATAATGTCAAGAAAAACAAAAAAGTGAGAGCTAAGTGGGCCAATCGAAAAAGCAGGAATTCTTCTCATCGATTTATTACTGAAATTAGGTCAATTATTTTGATGCCATTTTCTGGGAAAGACATGGCCAACTCGTACAATAAGTTATACGGCAGTATCCAGTGTCCATATAAAGTTCAGGACTGAGAGTGTAAGATTCTGTTACGTAATATGTAGTAGGTATGAGAATGGGATCAAGCGCTCTTGGAAATTGATTATAGTAATCATTGCAGCCTTCATTTACCTACATAGAGCGGTATGAAATGTTCACTCTAGTTGTAGAATCAGCTTGAAGCTGGCAGCACTATTTATCGTTATCGCTCGTCATCTTGTGTTAAAAAGTCTGCTGGCTCTGGAAACTGTCCCAAGCTGAAATTTGAATCATAACATTCTGTCCTAGTACATTCTGGCGTTTTGCAAATGAGTGCCCACCTTTGCTGTATTGAAAATTTCACTGTGGATCAGATCTGATATTGACACTGTGCCTCAGGTTAGTTATTAATGGAATGGTATGGAATACAATTTATTTTTGCCACCGTTCCCGTGCACCTTTGAAAGTGAACCCGATTCATTTGTTCTGACAACAAAGTACAGAATAAGAACATACACAGATTTCAGTGCTACCTTTTACAACACCTAAATCTGAACTGACTTGAACACTGAGATGGCCACCAGAAACAGAACCGATTTATAAGGCAGCTTTCAACCTCCGAAACAAATCATACCGGTCTCTAAATATCCATTCCTTCATAAGCCTGGTGTGCGCTAAAACAGTCAGCTAAGTCCTTTTGACCAAACAATCCTCCTTCTATACAGCAGCATTTCTTCTGTCTTAAGTGAACAACTGGCATTACTGATCTTAATTTATGGTTTGTGTTAGCTTGCTTTCTTTAATGGATTTTCACATTTAATATTTAGGGATAAATTCATACATTTAAAATCTATATCCTGAATTTATCTATTTCTGTAAAGCTGCTTTGGGACAATGTCCATTGTTAAGAGCACTATACAAATAAAATTGAATTGAATATTTGTTTAATTAATGCCATTAATAGGAAATAACTGAGTTTCACAACATTTTCATTACATTTGTGTATGTAAATGAAATACAGCATTTTAGCTCAATGATATTCTTAGTCTGTGACCTAGTGAACTAACATGAGGATGTGTTTTTGATAAAGAATACAAAGTACTTCTATAAGTCCCTCTGGATAATGGCATCAGCTAAATGCAGTAAATCAATCCATCCATTTTCTACACCGCTTATCCTACAGGGTCATGGGGAACCTGGAGTCTATCCCAAGGAGCATCGGGCACAAGGCGGGGTACACCCTGGACAAGGTGCCAATCCATCGCAGGGCACAATCACATACACACTCACACACCCATTCATACACTACAGACACTTTGGACACGCCAATCAGCCTACCATGCATGTCTTTGGTTTAGGGTTAGGTTTAGTCTTTGGACTGGGGGAGGAAACCGGAGTACCCGGAGGAAACCCATGCAGCACGTAAACTCTGCACACACAGGGCAGCGGCGGGAATCAAACCCCCAACCCTGGAGGTGTGAGGTGAACGTGCGAACCACTAAGTCACCGTGCACCCAAATGCAGTAAATGTAAATAAAAAAAATTTATTTGAATGTAAACAATCAAGCTTTACATTACTCTTCTTATGCATAAATTTACACATGATCAGGAGCACGAGTAGGATACCAACTTTATTTTTTCCCTGAATATCAAATTTATTGTGGAAATGCTCCTTCAAAAGATTTATGAATAAATCCATCTATATCCAACTTGAAAAATCAGGCTCAGTGAATGCTAACATTAAAGCTACTCCAAGGGTATAAACTACTATTAAATCAATTCACTTGATTAAAGTAAAAAAAAAAAAAAGCAATTTGAATCAATCTAGAACTTACTGGAATTGCAACAAAAATGTTTTAATGTACAACTTTGCTTCACTGTTGTCCATAAATCAACCACACAGATGCACATAATACATTTTCTACCTTTAAATTACCATAAACATGCAATGTTAAACAATCACAAATGAATTTATATAGAATAATAAATTGTTTCATGTTGTAATGACTAAAGACATAACTAATAAATGCATAACCTTTTTTTTTTTTTTTCCAGACTTCACAGTCAGATTAGACAGGTCATGTATCCTATAAATCATGGTTTTAATAATCTGATCCTACCAAGAACTCTAGCATATCATGTTTTCTGTAATTACATCCTAAATCCAGAGTAGATGTATATTATCCAGACTAAATGTATACATTTTATGTTATGTGTATTGCACTTATTATTGTACTATTCGTATTATATACTCTGTCCTGTCCAAAGGACCAAATCTTATCAAAAGAATTAAGCCAGCAAGATAAGCGCTAGTAAAATAGCTCACATCATCGAAGGAAGACATACGTAGGATATTCGCTTCTGAGCCGCAACCTAGCAAAATATTTCCTAAGTGAATTCATGAAACTTCCATAACCATAGAGCGATCACTACAACTTTGGAATTTTTAAAAACTCTTCATATTCAATTTTCAATAATCACTAACATTTAATTTCATTATGTTAAGTTTTTTGTATAACACTGTGAACGCATTACTTAATGAAAGAAGGAAACCAACACCAACTGATAATGTTTCAGAAAGACGATTCACCCTGTTTTCCATCCTGTTTTTTTTTTTTGACTGAGATAGCAAGCAATACCTGCTGAAGGTCCTTAGGGGGTGCCATTAGTATCAGCATTGTGGTTTTCTTTGCTGGCGTCGGGCCATTCTCCTGCTTTTCCCCAGCTGAATCTTCCAGTACGCTGTGGTCTTTTTGCCTGGGATTTGCAACGTTTTGTTCATTCTTCTCAGCGGTCAATGATCCTAAAAACCACCGGCGCATGGACGACCACATTTCTGGCAGCATCTTCAAGAAGAGGCTACAGATAACCGGATTTCCTCCTGTGGACGTGTCGAGGTGAGAAACAGACACGTGTAGCGTGTAACTTTCCTTAATTGAATGGAAGAGCTCTTTATCTGTGTTTATCAATCGATCCTGATCTTCTACGCATTCGCAAATTCACAGATGCTTGGGATGAGTGATAATGGGTCAGGAGGATGAGGGCAGCTGAGGACACCAGGAGACTGCAGCTGCCTCAGCATTCTCTCTCTCTCACATACACACACACAAACACACACACATTTACATCTCCAGAATAAACTCAAAAAAGCCACCAGCCCTTAAAAAAAAAGACTTTTTAAATTCAGTCACAAAACATCTTACTGATTAAAAGAAAAAGCCTACTGGTGCAAAAAAGTGGAATCTGACATCAACTGAACAATTAGTTATGTGGTCAATGAAACAGCAAAAGGGAATCCTCACACTGTCTGCAAACGAGCGACGAATACCAATATGCAATACATGCTTCTCTCTCTCTCTCTCTCACGCTCTCTTTCTCTCAGTCCCACGCTATCCGCCTCCACAGCCGGCAAAAAGTGATGCAGGTTAGAATAATAATAAAAAAAAAATGCTGTAAAAAAGCTGCAAGCTCACTGCAGCCTTACTGCAGCATATCAGAATCCAGCACACTGCCAAGTCCTGCCTCGAGAGTGCCTATACAGCCAGTAAGAAGACTGCAGACTGATGACTAATAGATCAATCCATGGATCAGACCATTCAGCAGTGTGGAAATGTGCTGACACTTTTCTTTTTTTCTAAAACAGTCCTCTCTTCTTTCCCCTTAGTCACTATGTCATTGTCAGGATCTCCATGGAAACCCTAGGCAATGGGCATGCTGGCAGAGATTCTACAGATGAAGACATTTACACAGCTGAGTGTGTGTGTGTGTGTGTGTGTGTGTGTGTTTGTGTGTATGTGTATAATTAAATTTAATTTTAAAATTACAGTATATACAAGTAAAATATTAAATACAAAAAACAGCAACTAATAATAATAATAATAATAATAATAATAATAGAGTGATATCGGTCGATACCGATTACCGATAGTTCTGCCTTTTATGCCTTCTTTTAAATTAATAATACGCTTAAAATTAATAATAAATTAATGCAAATAAAAACGTTATTCTCTCCATTTGAACAAGTTGTTTCACAGTAACTGGTCTCATAAACAGAAAACACCTTACTCAAATTAACATTAACACATGAACTAAAGTCTGAAGATTAAAGTACGATTTCTTAACTTATTGAATGTTATTAATTCATATTAACATTGACTGAATTCTAAAAAACCTCCTGTTAGTCTCACA
>JANDJT010000167.1:11484043-11510568 GCA_024331685.1 Stegophilus panzeri | reverse complement strand
AACTTAGTGGTTCTACAAAGCGCTGGTTCTCCTTCAACCATTCACACACACACACACACACACACACACACACACACTCACCAATGGTAGCAGAGCTGCAAGGCAGCTTGCCATCGGGAGCAACTTGGGGTTCAGGACACTTTGGCACGTGGAGTCATGTGGGCCGGGAATCGAACCACCAACTCTACAATTAGTGGACAACCCGCTCTACCACCTGAGCCACAGTCGCCCGTTTTAATAAGGAAGAACACATACTTTTAGTTCAGATAATTACTGTTACCATCACTGTGCCACAACAGAGCTTCATTACATAGTAAGGGTGTAATGTTGTATCATGACACGATGCACCGCAATGCAAGAATATGATGATGTGTATCGTGGAGATATGCGAGTCACAGCGTGGAAATCATTCTATTAATTATGTGTCTAATTCAGTTGTACTGTTTGAACATCAGAGATCTAGAAAGCACGCTAGTCACATGGAGAACCTGCACCATAACCGGGAATCATCTGCATTTGTGAAGTGACTGATAGCTCCAGATCACGACCAACACGCATTACAAGTTATATGCTTACACAACCGCGTTATAACCATTCAAAAGAGCACTTATAAAGCTTTCAAACATCACTGAAGTGCAGTGCTCAAATGCAGAAAATGACATTTTAGTCGACTTTGGATCTCTATTTATGGTTAAAATGATGCTTCAGGCTCTGCTATTGTGCTCATTATATTTCAATTTATCATTTTTGCCAGGTCAGAGACTTTGTTTATTCAATCTTTTTTTTGTGGAAAATTTATAAATGTATTTATTTATTTGTAAAGAAATGGTGAACCTGTAGTACATTTTGTTTACAATATTAAACCTCTGTTCATAGAAAGTTTTGATTTATTTAGTTTTACACAGACAAAAAATGCACAGTGTGTTGCATTGTTTATGATTCATAAATAATAATAAAAAAGGAGTCTTTTCAGTAATCATTTTTCTTCATTCATATTTTGTTTAAAATATTCAGAAAATGTAATTGTGCAGCCAGAATCGTGAATAGAATCAAATCATGACCGGAGTTTATTGTTACATCCCTATTACATAGTTATGCTAAATGCAGTGTTTATATAGGGAGCGACACCGTGGTGTAGTGGGTCCAGGGCAGTCCCTCTAGGATTTTGCGATCGCTGAAATTAACGCAAAATCAAGGAAACTCCGCAATATTTGCAGGAGCTTGCAATTTTTCATAATTACTGACAATTTTCCACAGATTTGGGCCTAGACATGTCATGTGACGTCATCACAACATGCATTCATCCAAAGCCCCCCTTTGATTCACGTGCGTTAAACATGCGTACAGCTAAAAGGTCTCATTTACCAACATTTATCACTGCGAAAGACCGTGCAGAACAATTTCGTGCAATTGCAGTTTCACCAATTCAAGCAGTTTTCCACAAATAAACTCATGAAGTCCTGTACGGACTGTTCCAGGGTTCCCGGTTTGATCCTGGGCTTGTGTTACTGTCAGTGTGGAGTTTCACATGTTCTTCTCATGATCACATGGGGTTCTCTGGGTTCTCTGCCTTCCTCCGACTTCACAAAAACGTCACATTCAGAGTGCTAAAGTATTTGTTAATTCTATAACTAGCACCTTAGAGCACTCCATGTATAGTGGTCAAATACGAGAATTATCAGCGCTTGTACAGAAAAGGTCATACAGTGACGCACACTGCCTTAAATCTTGTGATACAGTAACAAGAAGGAAATTAGCCAGCTTAATGACAGGCACAAATGCTGAGGTCAAAGATCTGGGGACAAAGATACAACACAGACACACATACACACCTACACACAACGTATACTATTGAAGAGGAAGAAGGACAAAGGTTCAGAACCTCTGTGTATTTTTCCCAATAGCCAATAGTGTTAACACTGGTTAGCTGACTTATTAACTAAACTTCCTCTTGTTATGTCAAAGTTTGCTTACTTATGCATGTATTTTACACATTTATTTATTTAAATGTATCCCTTCCACCCAGACAACATCATTAATTATACTCCTGGCCTCGGACAACGGTGCCATCAACCATCCGGTCTAGCAGTGACGAGAACGATTACATCGTTGTGCTACTCTCGCCTTTCCAAAGTGAACCTGAGTAGCTTCAACAAGGAAGCTGTGGCTGGAATTAAATTTGCAAACTCAGTTCAGGGAAGGCAATTCAAATCATTTTATTTGCAAAACATTTGGGTAAATATATCACAGCAGTTCAAAAAAAGAGCAGCACCAGCAGAGACCGGCTCACTCCTGATTCTCAGACAGTGTTTGCATGAAAAAGCTAATTCTCTCTTTCTCTCCTTCAGCAAACACTAATGCCACATCTGTTGGGTAACCAGTTTAAGCTAGAACTTTCCACATTGTTTAAAGTGTTTTAGTGAATTGCTGATCAGGAGAAGCCATTTCTAGATTTTTTTTTTAGCTTGTTCCCAGTCCAAGTTCACCAAAGACTACTATATATATACAGAGTTAGGCCAGAGCTGGTGTCTGCCTCAGACACTTCACCCACAGTATATGGAGCATCTGATATCTTTGATATACTTTTCTGGCCACAAGCTTCAGAAGGTTGAGTGCAATCTGACCTCTTCTCAAAGAAGGCTGCAATCTGACCTCTGCTTTTCAGAGGGAAAACAAACTTATGCGCCACAATAAGCCTTTGGAGCATGTTATACTCGCTAAAGTTTACACAATACCTTGTTTAAAGGTTATAAAGGAGTTATTTGTGGTGAGCAAACAAGATAATCTGAGTGTTTGCTGATGACCGGCAGGAAAATGTTTGTGGTTGGTCATCTGCCCTGCCAATCAAAAAGTCCTATTTTGTGAAAGTAAGCGATTCTTGGCCGAGTTTATTGACGAAACGTACCAGGGTCTCTAACGATGCTGGCTTATGAAACTATAGTAGAGCAGCACAAGCTGGTTTTCTTCCCTTGAGATTCCCGTTTCCTGTCAGGTCAAGAGTGGATAACTTTAGAACAGCTGACCTGAAATAAAAGCTATGAATACTGAACGAGATTCTAACGCTTTCAGTAAACAAATTGGGCTACAATATGCTCCCAGTTGTACACGACCCCTGTGATTGACATGCTCTGTGGAGTTAATCATTAAATCCACTGCCTTGATTTTATAAAGAGAATACTGCACCCCTAATCATACTCACATTCAGTAGAATGAGCTAGAACGCACCGAACAAGTCTACATGGAACATTGTGTCTGGAAGCATTCGTTCCCAGTGGGCATCGGTTCTGCTCTACTGAGTGTTCTCGTTATATTTCACTTCGCTCTGAATCCTGAGGCAATCATCACCAGATCTTTATCTGATCATGCTGTTATAACTCCATTTGGACTGTAAAGGCGGGCGTTTCTGTTGATGGATATGATAATTCGATATGATAATGCTTAATAGTCAGTCACTTTCCTAAGAAATGCCCCCCATATTTGGGCATCAAAAATGATTTGTGCAACTTGGGCACATGTTTCTTTACTAGTTGGTATAGCAATAGTCACAAATTCTATTGAGAACATGTAAATGAAAACTATATGAGCATGCACTGATCCAAATACTGCTCTTCGTTTTTTTCCCCTCTATTACCAACCTTTCAATCTGAAATGATGGACAGAAACTCTAGTTCCAGCCTGACATAAAATAGCATTTTTTTTTAACATAGAAGCATCACGGGTTTTGTTCAAAGTCCTTTTGTCAACATCAGCAGCTAAAAACACAATCAACATTGAATACAGCACTGATCCCCTCACTGTAGGTGGAACTCATGCAACGGAGAGAATGATGGTAAATGGTCTGCACTTATATAGCACTTTTTTAACCTTAGCAGTTCCAAAGCGCTTTACACTGTGTCTCATTCAAACACACACTCACACATACAAGGCGAGACCATGCAAGGCGCTAACTTCCCATCGGGAGCAACTTGGGGTTCAGTGTCTTGCCCAAGGACACTTCGGCATGTGGAGTCATGTGGAACAGAACCGCAAACCCTACGATTAGTGGACAACCCGCTCTACCACCTGAGCCACAGCCGCCCATGATGATGTACATCGTTTAAAACTGAAAACAAGAGAGGTGTTATAGCAGGGACAGCGACTAAAATCAGGACTTCCATTTCTCAAAATGATCTCCATTACTGCCATTACGGGATATGTCTATTCCGGACCGCAATGCAGGGTTGCCTAGACAATGTGGCAAAGGCAGTGTAATAGAAACCAGCCCAACACCAATTTTACCCACAAAATATTCCTCTTATACCGCAGACATTGTCTTTAAAGTACGATTAGACTACAGTCCTGCTTTTCTCAATTTATAGTTAGATTTATTGTTGGTAAGACAAGTTCCTGTTATCATGTATATTATAGGAGCTATGGACGGTCAGTCCATCACCAGCCTCTTTTTTCTCTCTCTTGAAGCTAATAATAAAGCGCTGACACTAACTGAAGCCTTCTTTTTAAAAAAAAACAACAAAAAACAAACAAATATTCTTACATTTTCAACATCTTCTTTCAGAAAACCTCACCGGAAAAACGTCTATAGGTTTTTCATTGTTATGTAGCGTTTTTTATTTGCTATTGTTAGTCTTAAATTATGTGAGCGTCCGCTATAAACGTCTATGTGAATAAGTAAAAGAGTTGTTAACGATTACGCATTGGAACGAGGACATTAATATAAACCTATGATTTACATTGCAGTTGGCAATATTGTCAGAGCTGCTGTTATAGAAAATTAATCAATACCTTCTGCCCAGTCAGGTTCGAGAATTCAGCAGTGCTGTGTTATGCATGCATTTACTATAGCAACAATTTCTCATTTCTACAGACGTGTGTGTCATGTAATCATAAACGATACACGCATGTGCAATAGCCTATACATTCATTGTTTGCTAAAATAAATGGACTAATTTATCTTATCTAATTTACACAATGCTCTCAAACCCACAACCCATAGAAGTGATTAAAAAAAAAAACCCAGAGGGCTGAATTCAGTCTCTCAAGCTATCATTTTTGTCACATTTAGTTTAGTTATGGCTATAAATTCTTGGAAACTCGTTACTATAACCAAACAAATGAAATTCAGTATGAATGGTCAGCTCCACTGTTCCTCTACACCCGCGCTTCTGACTTCCAAACATCATAAACTACTAGTCTATGTCCAAAAACCTTAACAAAGAGTAGGAAACAAAACTCCAAAAAGACTTTTCAAAAAATATCCTTCCTATGAACTGTGATACCATGAAACTGTGATATTTTTAGTCTAGGCTGTCATACCGTGAAACTGTACTCTAATGTAGAACCATTTTAGGAGGCCAAGAACTATTAACTCTCCAGAGATCTCCTGCATAACTTTTAATGCGTTCTTGCTAGTATGTTGTGTTGAAAAAGGCTTTATGGGATATTCATACATACTGTATGCGTTCTTCGGCTCTGCATTTGGGAGAACCTTTAAAGGTTCTGTCTAGAAAACATGTTAGGAGGCAAGGAACTACTAACTCTCCAGAGATCTCCTGCATAACTTTTAAAGTGTTCTTGCTAGTATGTTGTGGTTGAAGAGGTCTTTATGGGTTATTCGTGTATATATGCGTTCTTCGGCTCTGCATTTGGGAGAACCTTTAAAGGTTCTGTCTAGAAAACATGTTAGGAGGCAAGGAAAAAATGACCTCTCCAGAGATCTCCTGCATAACTTTTAATGCGTTCTTGCTAGTATGTTGTGTTGAAAAAGGCTTTATGGGATATTCATACATACTGTATGCATTCTTCTGCTGTGCATTTGGGAGAACCTTTAAAAGGTTCTGTCTAGAAAACAAGTTAGAAGGCAAGGAACTAACTCTCCAGAGAACCCTTATTCTCCTAAGAATGACGTTATGAGCAGTATTCTGAGCGGTACATGTTCATTATACTCACCCTAAGCTCATGCTCGGTGCGATGGAGCCCGAGTTTCTTCAGGCCGATGGTCAGGTCGTTCACACAGATCCCTCCGTCTCTGTTCACGTCCAGGATCTGGAACAGGACCTTGAGGCGATGCTCCTGCTCGGGGCCGCCGCACACGGCGCAGACATGCGGCTCGTCTTTCGCCGCTGGGACCGGAGTGCTGCAACCGACATCAACCCCACTAACACCGCCGCCTGAATCCGACAGCCAGTACTCCTCCGAGCGGCACTGGCACAGCACATCGCTCAGAATCGGCGACACAAACGAGCCCTGCATCATGAGAAATATTTTAGCCGATGAAATGAACTATTGACGAGTTTTAGTTTAAGTGTCAGTCTTGGAAAAGGCTTTATTTCACTGTGCTAGCTAACCGGCTAGCTTTACTATTCAACTCTCCGCTGCTGGGATAGAAAGACAATGTTCACAAATAGGTGTAAAACATAAACCCTAAAACATTTGAGCTGTTACAGAAGCATACTCACGTCCATGTTTTCCCTTGAGTTCCACAAGAAACCAAAAGAGTTGGTTTAAAAGCGATATTCAGGAGTCTGTCTGAAACAGAAGAGCCGCCGTGACGTCACACTGGATTCTCCAAGTGATGAGCTGGATGCTAGCAGGAGTTAGCCGCTAAAACCGAGTTTTCACACCGACAAGCACAATATGATGATCCCAGGGATATCTCACTTATTTGTTATATCTATCCAGAAGCAAATTCTAAAATAAATATCCGTTTTTGGACGAACGCCGCTGAATAATCCGGTTTGAATTGCCGGTGCGCTGACAGCTGATGCACAGAAAAGCCGGTAGAGCGGGCGGGAGCGGGCGGGAGCGGGCGGGGCTTAGAGTAGAGGAAATGAATGACTTGCTCGGAAAAGGTCGGGTCGCTTAGAACGAACATGATGGATGGGCTTGCTAGCCAATCATATTCTTTAAACGGCACCGCCTTCATCCCAGCCCACCACGCGCGTGATTTTACTGGCAGCTTCCATTTCTAAAGAACTTGTGGCATGTGCGCGCGAGAGAGGAGTTTTACGAAACTCAGGTAGCAACCGGATCCGAAATCTTCATCTGAAAAGGGATCAAATAAATTATAGGCGAAGTAGAAGCAAACAGTCGACCGTGTAGCATAGTACATTAGAATAATGTACTAACTGTTAGAAATAAAATAAAGATAGAATAAGAATAAGAATATTCTCTAAGATAGAATAGAGAATATCTGATAACTAGTCTAGTCCTTACCCGGTCTGGTTCTGAGTAGACAGAGGAGGTTTTTTTTTCAGTGGAGATGAGTCCTTAAAAAAGGCAATATGTTGTGCTATAAGGTTATACTGCCTGGGCATAACTGGTAAAAATAAGTTAACAAACAAATAAATAAAAATAAATAATGTAATAATAATAATAATAATAATAATAATAATAACAATAATATTGTCATTTGCTAAAATAATGTTGTTACACAGTTATACTTATCAATTCGGCCAAAACTCAGCAGGACAGCTACACAACATTGGGGAAAAAAAACATGGATGAACAGAACCTTTCTTCTCTTTAATAGTAGTGTATTCATGTCTTCATATATTTAATATTTAATGTTTTAATGTTTATGACGATTATGATGATTACTGCCCGTTGCCAGTAGATGGCGGTACATGCACAATTTTAAGTTCTTACGTAATACTAACTAAAAATATACGTTGTAAAATACATACGTAAATGACACTGAAACGCCTCAGCATTTAATGTGGAATTAAACATATAAAAACATTTTATTAGCATCTTATTTCAACAAAAAAAATCTCTCAAATAAAAACGATCTGGTGCGTAGTTATATTATAGCATATTTATGAATTAAATAGGACTTCATTAAAAAAAAAAAAGTGGTACAGAGAGGTGGAGTTTTCTTTCTGGAGCATAATTGAACATAGCAGAAGTGTTTGAATAGAACTGTATTTCAGAACTGTTGTATGCAAATATTTTTTTAAGGAAGTCGACGCGTCACTGTGGGGGGCGTGGCTTGTTGAGAGGCTAGATTCGAACGCGCATACTAGCGCTCTACTGAGTATGTGTCGATTATAAGCTGCGTAACGGACCTCACGTACTATTTAGTACGGAAGTAGGCAGTGCGCTATTGAACGTAGTCAGAGATTGAACTTGAGTGGAGCTGCTTGCTTTGTCGCCTTTACACTCCGAGTGTGCTTCCTTACAGTCAGGTAATGTCTCTGCTTCTTAACGCGTTTGTTTGGTGAAATACACGAAAAGGACGGTTAATAGTTTGGTTAGTTGTTGTGACCGTTTCTTTAGGTACTTGTTTTGAGAGTCAAACCGTCGTTTCTTTCTCCCTTAACTACCCGTGTTTGGTGTTGTTAGGGACGACGGTGCTTTCTTGTTTTAAATTTCCATGAGTCTGTATGTTGGGTGGTTTTCCTTTAAAACAAACAAACAAACACCCAACTGGAAAGAAGAGAATTTAACAGTGTACGAGCTTTTGTCTATTTATCGATAATAAGTCGTTTTGTTTTGGTTGCAGGGAGTTTTGTAGACCTTGGACTGTGCTAAAGGAGAAGAAAAGCACCGACTATCCTTTCACTAACGTCCAGGTAAGTTTGTGTGCTCAAACCCGAGTAATATCAGTGCTTCATGCTTTAGATGGACACTTTTGGGTTTATGTGGTTTGGTTTGTATTTCTTGACTTGTACAGAGCTTTTGGATTTACTGTTGGAGATGCTGAACCCAGTCCTAGGCGTCAAGAAGGAGGACTTCCAGGCATCAGATTAACCAAGCCAACCATTATCTACCTCTTTATTTAAATTCACCCAGCGGTTTCAAACTCCAGTTTACAAACACCATGGCATTTTTAATGAAGAAGAAGAAGTTCAAGTTCCACGTCCATTTCACTCTGGAAGAGTTGACGGCTGTGCCGTTTGTCAACGGGATGCTCTTCTGCAAAATCCGACTTCTGGAAGGGGGAGACTTTGTCATATCTTCATCTAGGTAGGAGAAACACTTGAGATTTCCATTGCCATCATGCTCCTTGGAGCTTCAATGCATAGATATGTGCCTCATGGGTTTTCTTGATTAGCGCTAGACGTTAGGCTTCTTCGGTAGAAGGCTACGTAGAACTTGTGGTCTCTGTTAGGGCTGTATGGGAATTGGATTCTTCTTTATTAAAGATAACCGGACCTTCTCATCATCTTAGAGGTAAACCGTACTTGGGTTTATTTTCTCGGATCTTCTGATATAAATGTTTGAGAGATCTTCTGATCTAATCTTTTAGAGAGATCTGGATCTGACTTCACCTAGGGTTGTCTGGATCTTTCTATCTCTACTAGAGAAATCTGGACTTTCTAATAATATTAGACAGATCTGGATCTTCTGACCTCAGCTAGGGCTTCTGGATCTTTGTATCTCTAGTAGAGAAATCTGGACCTTCTAAGAATATTAGAGAAATCTGAATTTCCTGATCTTCTCTATTGGCAATATCTGGATCTTCTGACCTCAACTAGGGCAGTCTGGATCTTTGGCTCTCTATTACCTGTGTATTGTGATCTTCACTATTAGAGATATTTGTAACATTTGATTTGTTACTGAGAGATATCTGGATCTTCTCGGTTAGTGAGAAATATGTCGATCTTCTGATCTTTCAAGATGTTATTCCTACGTTAATCTGCACACCTCCTATAAACGGCTAAAACAAGGTGCTGCCTCACAAATACACTTAAATACGTTATGTTGTTTTGATCCATTTTGGTTAGCCTAAATTTAGCTCTTTTAACGCTCAATAAGTGTTCATTTGAAGCAGGTGTGTTTTGAGCAGGTGAATTGCCAGAGTGTGATGATCTGGTCTATAATTAACTTTTACAAGCTGTTCAACAAACCACGATGAAAAAAATCCTTTCCTTCCGGGTGTCATCATTTCCTTACAGAGTATTAAGAGGAGTCATGTTTAGGCTTTTCTTATTTCTTACTTTAATTTGCTGTGCTCTATTAGTATAGTCGCTTAACATAGATTTTAGACTCACTCGGATTTGAAAAGAGCATCCTACACTTATCTAGCACAGATGTTCAGGTGCAGATGGGGCTGCAGCTTTTTTTTGCATTGTGTATTAACAGGGTTAACAGTGCTCGTGTGTGGTTTTGGGTATTTGAATGCTTGTGACTGGAAATTTATATGCTGTTCAGCTGCATACGGTTATGTGAAAAAATAAGTACCCCCATGGAAATTGTGGACTTTGTTGACACATTTGGACAAGCAAACATTTGATCATCTTTGAAACAGTGCCTATTAATGAAAGTGATGATGTATTTGAACAAAACCCACAAGGAAAATAATTTAATCAACAGAAATATCAATAGATGTGATTCTTCTGTGGAAAAAGTAAGTACACCCTTGGCTTCAGAAGCTAGTATTGCCCCCTTTAGCAGAAATAACTTCTTGTGGGTGTTTTGCATAATTGTCCACCAGGCTTGCTAGAATTTTTGACCACTCTTCCATGCAGTATTATTTCAGTTGCAAGATGTTTGGGGGTTTTCTTACATGTACTGCCGTTTCAAATCCCTCAACAACATTTCAGTGGGATCTGGGCTTTGACTGGGCCATTCCATAACCCTCAATTTCTTCTTATTGAGCCATTCCTTAGTGGATTTGCTAGTGTGCTTAGGATCATTATCCTGTTGAAAGGTCCACTTTCAGTTCAACTTCAATTTTTGGACAGATGGCCTCACATTATCTTCAAGCACTCTTTGATATGATGCATAATTCATAGTTGAATCAATGAATGCAAGCTGTCCAGTCCCTGAGGCAGTGAAGCAACCCCAAACCATAACATTTCCACCACCGTGCTTCACAGTTTGTATGAGGTGCTTCTCCTGAAAAGCTGTCTTTGGTCAGCAGCAAACATGTCTGCTGTTATTGTGGCCAAACAACTCTCTTTGACTCGTCTGTCCAGAGCACATTATTCCAAAAGGCCTGGTCTTTGCCTATGCGCCCTTTGGCAATCTGTAATCTTGCAAAAGCTTTTTCCTGGCATGACTCCCATGCAGGTCAAATTTGTACAATCTCTTTCTGATTGTAGAAGCATGCACTTTGACACAAACAGTTGCAAGACTTACTAGCACATCCTGTGATTAAATTTTGGGGTTCTTGGAGACTTCGTTTTGCATCAGACGATCTGCTCTTAGGTTGAATTTGCTGGGACGGCCAGTCCTGGACAAATTGGCAGTCGTTTGAAATCTGCACCATTTGTAGATGATTTTCTTTACAGTGGAATGATGTATTTCAAATAATTTTGAGATCTTTTTAAATCTCTTGCTAGACTCAGGCATCCACAACCTTTTTTTCTGAAGGCCTTACAGAACTCTTTATATCTTGGCATGACGACACCACACACCTCAATAACAAAGGGAACATGAGACACTAGATATGAGAGGGGTATAAATAAGACAGGTTCTACCTGCACTCTCTAAGTATGTTCTAATCACTGGCACCCAATCTTGAACACTTGAGTCTAATTTTATGCATTTGAAGGTGTGATAAATGTAGGGGTGTACTGACTTTATCCATGTGACTGATCTGTTTTTTTGTTAATTTAAATTGTGGAAATTACTACAAAATGTCAATTTTATCTGTTATTTGATAGTGTATCTACTTTATTAATAGGCACTGTTTCAAAGAGGATCAAATGTTTGCTTGTCCAAATATGTAAAAAAAAAATAAAATAAAATATATATATATTTTTTTACATAGGGTGTACTTATTTTTTCACAACTGTATATGTAATAACAGGTGTTTTTACCATCACGGGTCACTTTAGGCGAACATGCATATTCGTATGGGGAGTTAGAATATGTCTATTATGTGCAGCTTGTCTGAAATGGGGTTTTGTCTCTGTGTGTGGGTGTTCAGATGGTATTTTTGGGCACATGGCGTGGTAGCACTGATTCCCTGGCAGTGCCAGGCACGTTTGTGTACTTGTTGCACTGAAATGCCCCACTGCATTCATCCTACACAATGCATCGTCTGTCTACTAAGCCCAGGCATGTAGGGGTTATGCCCCAAACTCATTACCATTTCTTCAAAAGAGATGGAGAGATGGTAGGAGAGGGCGGCGTATGCGGAGCAGACAGAATCCATGTTGCTTTAGAACCAAAACCCAAAAAGAAGCAAAGATAAAGGCTGTCAGGAGAAAGCAGAGAAGTGGCCTAAGAGAGAAAGAGAAACACATAGAGACTCGAGCGATACTATAGACAGAGGGCTTTTTGTCCCACTAAGCCACACTGTTCCATCTCTTTCTCTCCCTCCTCCCTAGTTCTTTTCTCTCATATTTCTCATTCCCTCCCTCTTTATCCTGGTGGCTTGTGCTCGCGAAGCGGCCGATTAACAAGAGCGAGCTTTTTTTTTTGTTGTTGTTGTTGTTTAAGAGCAAAGACACGCATGAGTTGACACTGTGAAAGAGGAGCTCAGCACTACAGATGAAGACGAAGTATCCGCTTCAGATTTCTTCCAGAATGGCCGAGGCTGGGAGAAGGGGAGGGGAGACTTCTTGATGGATGGGAGGGTGGCTGAGTGGGTTGCAGTTTATCGGTTGAGAAGCACTGACGTGCAAACACTTTTACATATCCTCTATGTCAAATCATCACCATGGGCAGGAGAGTGGGGGGGCTGTTATTGCTGTGATCCAGATCCAGAAAACCTGGCTTACATTTACAGAAATTTGTTGTTAATGTGGGTGAATAGCAAAGTGGTACTTTTAAAGAAAACGCAAACAAGCCAGCAAAAAGATGCCTTTTGAGCAAAAAAGATGTGATGGTTTGAGTTGGGTTTCAAGCATAACTTTTTTTTTTTCCTCCCCCATTTTCTTGCCAATTTGGTCTTGCCAAAGCCCACCACTGGTTAACTCTTCCTAATCACGCAACAGCTACCAACCAAGGTTTGTGAAGGCAAACGTGCTTCCTCTGAGACACGTGAAGCCAGCCTCTGCATCTGTTTGATCGGCTGCTCATGCTTTGTCACAGGGTAGTTTGTAACACTCCGTAGGAAACACTATCTGCCCTCTTCCTCATACATGAGCTCCCAGACTTCCACGATTGGCTTGTGTTGCTGTGATTGACGCAGAAAGCGTATGCAATCTTGTGTATGCCAGGATTCTCGTGCTCTCCTGATGATGGGGTGAATGCTAATTTGTTGTACCACTCTAGAGCAGTAACTCCTTTTTCCTTCCTTCCCATCTTCGAGTATTACATACAGTGCTGATTTCTTCTGTTTTTGTGTCTCATACTAAATTGTTTCAGAAATTAAAACAAAATCTAAGATAAAACAAAGGCGACTGAGTAAACAAAAAATACAGTTTTTAAACAATAATGTTATTTATTGGAGCAAAAAAGTTATCCAATACCAATTGGGCCTGTGTGAAAATGTATTTGCCCCTGTAGTTACTAATTCCCCAAATCTATGAAACTCGTGAGGCGAAAACCACTGCTAACCCAGAAGAACATTAAGGCTCGTCTGAATTTTGCCAAAATACACCTTGGTGATCCTCAAACCTTTTGAGAGAATGTTCTGTGCATTGAGGAGTCGAAAGTAGAATTGTTTGGAAGACAGGGGTCCCGTTACATCTGGTGTAAACCGTAAAAAGAACATCGGTCAACCATGGTGGTGGTAGTGTGATGGTCTGGGGATGCTTTCTGCTTCAGGGCCTGGGCAACTTGCAATAATTGAGGGAAACATAAATTCTGCTCTCTACCAGAAAATTCTAAAGGAGAATGTCCGGTCTTCAGTCTGTAAGTCGAAACTCGGATGTAGTTGGACTATGCAGCAAGACATAGACTATCCAAAGCATAGGAGTAAGTCCATTTCTGAATGGCTCAAAAAAAACAAAAGCAAAATGAAAGTTTTGGAGTGGCCAACGCAAAGTCCTGACTTGAACCCAATTGAGATGCTGTGGCAGGACCTAAAACATGCAGTTCATGCTCGAAAACCTCCCATTGTGGCAGAACTAAAGCAGTTTTGTGAAGAAGAGTGGGCCAAAATTCCACCACAGTGCTGTGAAAGAACTCCAGTTATCTGAAGCGTTCGGTTGCGGTTATTGCTGCTAAAGATGGCACAACCAGATTTTAAGTTTAAGGGGGCAATTAATTTTTCACATGGGTGATAGGTGTTGGATAACGTTTTTGCTTCAATAAGAATAATAACAAATAAAAACTGTGTTGTTTACTCAGGTTGCCTTTGTTTTATGTTTTATTTCGTTTGAAGATTTAAACTAATTAGTTTGAGAAACACAAAAACACCATGTCGCATATTGTTCATCTTACACTGCAGCAATTTGCCAACAGTTGCTCTTTTTTTTTTTTTCTTCTTTCTATTAATGAACTACACAATAGAAATTTGAACCATTTTAGGTACATTTGGTGTTAAGAAATATCCGTGAGACCACAAGTTCCTGTTATCACTCACTTTTTCACAGCTTTTTACCTCAGCATCCTTTCATTTTTCCTCTCTCTTGAAATTAATCAGACAGCTTGTCATGTTACAGAAAAACCAGAAAGTCCTCGGTCTTGAGTACTCTGATCCAACAGTGCTGTGATATTTAAAAAAAAAACAAAAAAAACAACCATAAACCAGATAATACACACCCTTAGTGTATATTAACAATTCTTTGGTTCTTTTTAATTTAATTTTTTATATTTAGTTTTGTCGTTTGAAGTCTGCGAAGTCACTTCATTAGCCATGTCTGAAATGTTGCTTTACCCATTATTCACAAACCAAAGGAAAAGAAATAAAAATGGAGCAGACATATAAAAAGTAGCGGTGCAAATTAAGTATTTTGTATATATGGCGTAAATAGCATGAAATACATTTTTTCAGTCTAGCAGTGGGTTCTTGGCTTTAGGTGGAGTGATAGATGATTGGCATTTAAATTTTTTTCTGAAAATCAAGGCTGTAAGTTTTATGGACAGTTTTGAGATATATGTAGTGACTAGGTTTGTCTAGGAAACCCTCTAGTAAGAGTAGTGTGTGTGTGTGTGTGTGTGTGTGTGTGTGTGTGTGTGTTAGACTCCAGTGATATCTGGATGTTCTGATGCTAGACTGTAATTGTAATCATTCTTGAGATGCTGCTCCAGGCTATTTCCTGTTGTGCTACCTCTTTCTCTCGCTCACATACACATACAGACAGCAGTGATTCAAGTGTTTTGCCACATTTTTTTTGATGTAACAATATAAACTCTGTCCTATGAAGTGTGTCGTCATGGTTGAACTTGTTGAACAGTTTGTAAAAGATCTCTAAGGTGGATGGAATTGAAGAATGTGCCAGACACACAGATTCGACACACACACACACACACACACACACACACACACAGTCATGCTTATGTAAAAGCTTAATGCACTCCTGTTATTGGTTCATGTATCTGGCATGTTTGTGCTTGGTTACTCAGTCAGTCGTGATCAAAGACAAAACACCCACTATCAGTTCAGTACACACATGCACATACACACCTAAACACTCCCAAAGCAAACAAGCATCACTCATTGATAACCGTTCCAAAAGGGCAACAGTGGCTAGTGCTAAAATTTGATCATATTTCCATGGGTTTTGTGACTTTTATTTATTTATTTATTTTTCACCACGCTAAAGTGTGTTCCTGTTAAAGCTTTTACGGGTCCTGTTATGTGATAAATGGATAAAAGGTACCACACCAGGGTACATCTGGTTCCAGGTTTGGATCAGTAGAAATACTTTGTCATAATGGAGGAAATTCACAATAAATCTAGTGGCTAAGAAGAATCCGGTTGAGATTAGGATTTAGATTCGAGCTGAATTGAATCGGAGGAACTGCTTATTTAATGTGATGACAACGTAGCAGAGTCTCTCTCTTTGTCTGTTTCTCTTTGTCGGTCTGTCTATTCTCTTTTGCTGCTGTCTCTGTTTCTGTGTTGGTCTCTCTCTCTCTCTCTCTCTCTCCTGTGTATGTCTGTTTCCTTTGCTCTGTAATTCTCTGATCAGTAGGTATCTAATGCCCTTTCATTTTCCGGATGAGCGAGCTTCTGTTATAGAGAGAGAGAGAGAGAGAGAGAGAGAGAGAGAAATTTAATTTTGCAAAGGGCAGTGTGAGAATAGAAAGTTGTTCAAGTGCAACCCAGCTCCATAAAACTGGAACAGAGCTGAGCGTTTGGCACTGAGATTTAAAGGTTTATAAATCTCTCTCTCGCTCTCGCTCGCTCGCTCTCTCACACACATGCTTTATCTGCCCTTAGCATTTTGCTGATTTGGCCCCTGCGGTGTTGTGAAAAGCCTTTAGCTTTCCCTTATCTCTGTCCTCCAAACACCACAAGCCCACGTTATACTGACCGTACCATACACTGCCTGTTATTCTCTGCTGATTAAAAAGAACGGGGGGAAAAAAACCATTTGCCACTTTATCTGACGTTTCTTTAATGTTTGCGTTTGCTCTAATAGACTGCCAATACAATAAAATCCATTTCTCCATTTACGAATAAAAGGCAAAATTCTTCTGAGCGATGAACACTGCAACATGGAAAGGGATTATAATTCATCTGCATGAAGCACCCATCATCCCTCTCGATAGATACATGGCACAAGTTAGGATTTGAGTAGGAGTGAGACTATATTCCTGGACTGCAATTTAGGTGTGTCTGCAAGCTCCATTTTTCTCATCATATCCACACTCAGAAATGCCCGATGATCTGCACACACAATTGGTTTGAAGAGTATTTGGGTGTGGATGCCTCAATTAAAGGGAAACGCCAGCATTCGAAACCTAGTTGCGATTATACGTTTCTAAATTTGTCGTGGTTCTTTGTACTGAGAGAAGATCACAGCCCGTTTTTTTTTTTTTACTCCTAGTTCACTTATACCAGTTGTTGAATTCCGTCCGTAGACGTTTGTGTAAAATGTCTATTTTTTTTGTGCAGCGTATTTCTAAATTAAGTTCTAAATCTTTCATTCTTCCAATCCATCCATTTAGCATAGGTTAACCAGAATTACTGGTACTTCATAAGAACATCATTATGTAAGATATTTAATGCGCATTGAAGAGTCTGAGTAATGTTATTTTAACCTGTTATAGTTTTTTCAAGAGAGAGGAAAATAATAGGCCGTTTATAGCTGCTATAATGTAAGAGGTAAATGCTTCAGGGGTTTCCTCCGGGTACTCCGGTTTCCTCCCCAAGTCTAAAGTCTTCTGCCTTGTGCCTCATGTTCCCTGGGATAGGCTTCAGGTTCCCCCGTGACCCTGTGTAGGTTAAGCACTATATGGAAAATGGATGGATGGATGCAGGGAGTCTCGATTGTCAGTGCTTGATAGCAGGTCTGGTCCTTTGCAAAGTTTCCCAGCACAGAAAAGTCTCCAGGTCAGAGTAGTTCACGCTTTTTGGTTTCTCTGTAAAACTTTGTAAAACATTTTACATGCATTTTACAGTTTAAATGTTTAGCATCAGCTGCTTCTAGTCAGTTTATAATTATTTAAAGTGTGTGTGTGTTTTATATATTTTATACTGAATAAAAACATCCACAATATTTCAGGAAAGCTTATTGTGATGAATGATCTTACAATATCAATGTTATCTCGTCATTTCACCCATCCTTAGGCTCAGTGGCTTGAACCCATTTTAAGTCATGACGAACAGCTGTAACACAGATGTGAGGCTTCCTGAATCAGTTTTATGAATAACAAAGTCTCTGTTTTAGATGGAAAATGTGAATATAAGCACTGTGGAAACAAATCCGACCCAAACACCAATTTAGATAATCTGCATCAGCCATCCAAGATGAGTTATCTGTTTAAAACCCACTTTAATAAATCCTGGAATCAGAACACGTGCAGTTCAATGACCCAAATAACGTCTTGGTGTTTTGGTCATGTTAAATTTTTAGCTGTTCAAAGATGTCTGCGATAGTTAAATCGAAACAGCTGGAATTCTTCTGAAGGGCCAGACAATTTGCAAATTCTGATCTCTGCTGTTCTTTCTATCTCAGTCTATCTCTCTCTATCTCTATATATCTCTATCTCTCTCTCTCTCTCTATCTATCTATCTCACATATGGGACTGTTATTATTCTGCATAAAGAAAGGGAAACATTGATAAAGCTCGGGAATTTGAGTCTGGAAACCAGCGCCAGAGAGAAGTAGGTTAAATGTAGTCCTGGGGGAATAGGAGGAGAGAAGAGGAGAAGGTAGACGTTGTGCGTCTTACTCTCCCAACTCTTTCAACTTTAACCCAAATTTTAAGTCTTCTTACAAGCAGTTTTCTTGTTACTATAAAAATAGTAAAATTTAGGGTTAAAACTTAAAGCCTCTTGCTTGAGCGGAGAAACTGCTTACATTTTAAGTATTTACAAGCTAGTGTGGAGGAATATAGCTCCAAGCATGGCAAACAAAGTCGGACAGAACTCTACCTCCTGTTGTCTTTACTTGCCACTTTTTGCTCAGTCACAGGTTGCGCAAAGGTCAAAGTTCACAGGTCAAATTGACAAAGTATTCCACGTCCAGAGTGTTGGTTTGTTGAGTTGCGACTGGAGTCGACTCTTGGTTAACCCTTCCGCATTTCACTCTTCCAGGACCAATTTAAAGGAATGCTCCGTCGCGGTTCAACCCAAACTCTATCCACTGTATGTGTAGCGTATGTACGATTTTCACAGACTAGAATCTCAACATATTTCCAGGCAATGAGAGAGAAACTGAAAGTGTGTTTAGTGCAAACTCACTAATAATGGAAGTCTAAGGGCAGTTGTTGAATTGTCAATAAATGTTTTTGTAGTGTTTAAATGAATCATTGCTTTAAATCTGTATGTCATCTATCAATTATCTGATCACACATGAATTCTGTTACCTCAGTGTTAGAAGGTTGCATCGACATAATATATAAGTTCTATAATATGTATTACAATCAATATAATGAGTGCATGTTTTTTTTTGTCCATATATTTACCAAACTTAGTATTACTCAGTCAAGCACGTCGCAATGTTTTATTTAGCTGTGTTTTTCTTTTGTTCTGTTGTCTCATAGGTTCAATGTTTGTTAATGGAATTCAGCACCTGCCCCTAGATTTCTAATATAAGTGAAAAGTGAGGGTATAAGTTTCGAGTTAACAGGTTTTTCTGTTATTTCTTAATTCCAGGAAAAGTTATGTGTTAGTCACTTATAAATGTCAGATCTAGTAGACAGTGATTAGTGGTTGGAAAAAAAATCCCCACGTATTCAACCACATAAAACAAGTATTCCTTTGAAGTTTATCTTTTTACAGTGGTGAAGTGTGTGTGCGTGGATTGAAAACACATGAGTAAATATTACCGTTATTGCCGGATTACAAATTCCCATATTGCAAAACTGAATTGTACATCTGCAGCTGTCGATGTTTTATAGGGTAAAAGTTAGCAAGGATTCTGTTGGCTTGGAATTGTCTTTATGTGAGTAACTTTTTCGGAGAAGTATAAATCATGCCATATTTGTTCCAGTAAGTTAAAAGCACATGCACTTGAGGATAGTGAGTGTGTGAGTGATGGTTGTTTATGATTGTCATGCTCATAAGATAAAATGCTTGTTCCTGTAAACCACTCGAACCCACTATTAAGTGAATCTGGGGATTATTTATCGTGAGTTTGTGTTTGATGGTTCAGAACGAAACTACTATTGGGACAGTTGGGGAATTTTAAAATATGATTAGAAGGACGTTGCTATGACAATCTGAAGGCAGAAAGTAAAAGCCAGAGTGCATGTTCCCCATGGGGAGGAGATAAGATTTAGTTAATGATGAACAAGGTTGTCTAATAGGCGGGTTCCGACTTCTCCGATTACTAAATTGCCATATACAACTATTGTCCTGGTTGTGTGACACTTAATCGGCATTGCGTAAAGAAATACTTCAAGTAAGACTGGAGAATTACCAGCCAGCACTCCAGTTTCCGTCATCATTCTCCGATTTCATAGATTCATGTTCTTCACCACACTGATCACAATCGCAGTGCCAGATCAGTGTGTTTATTCTCAAGGAGGGGATTTATTTATTTTTATTTTCCTGGCTGTGCTCTTCTTTGCTCCAGATTCTGATCTGGGAGTTCCAGGTCCATATCTCTGACCTCCGAGTGTAGGATTTTAGGCAGACAGAGTGTGGGGGAAGTGCAGCTCACAGTTCCATTCCTCCCGGGTCACAGACTAGCTTCCTGATCATCGTGGGGAGTGATTGACAGGCGTGCCAGGGACTTGTTCTCCGCTTTCTACGTTAGTGGATGGTAGATTGTTGTTCAGGTGTTTGTTACATTTCTTAGCGTGGCACCGAATGGCAGTTCTTCTTGGTAAAATCTTGCTCTTGGCTGCATCCCGTCCAGGGTGTGTTCCACCCTTTGCTTTCTGTACTTTCATTTAAACTGCATGTGTGGACAAATGATAGATTTGTTAGATAGCCTACAGGACAGGTAAAAGCTCTCGAGTGCTGCCCAGGTCCGTGTTTTCATGTCCTGTGGCTTAAAAAGTGGTAGCTAATGTAATATAATAATGTACAGTGAGCTGATTAGCTAGTTAAGTGCATTATAGACTACATGGACGTGAACAATATGAGTGGATGACTGTAACTAGGGCTGGGCGATATGACAAATATCATATCACGATACTTGAGGACATTTCTGTGATACACGATGCGATTCATGATATATAGTTTAGCTAACAAACTGTCCACGAAACAGTAGTAAAATAAACAAAAACAAGTTAAACTGACTTTGATACTTTTCTATAATGCCTATAAAGACACAGAAGTTTAAAAAAAATAAAATAAAAATCGTCAAATCAACAGCATCCATTCAGTACCATTTAATTTGTAATTATTAGAAATGATCGATTATATCGCTGGGCGATATAATAGATGCATCACCAATATCGTGATGAATGATTACACACTACACTTTTCTGAGATGTCATTGGTATGGTGATGCGTCGATTATTTTGCCCCGCCCTAACTTTAAGCATAGTCCTTATCCTTTCCTGTTGATCATAACAGTAATCCATGTGACTCCAGTGGTTTAATCCCAGTTTTATGAAGTGATACGAATGCTTTGTGTGCACAAAAAAAACTAAAATGAAGTGTTTATTCACAAAATATCTTCACTTCCGTATTCCACAAGCGCTTCCGAGTCCCTTTGTATCGCGAGAGCGGACGTTCTCGCACCGCACTGTTTACAGCAGAGGAAGAGGGACGCTGTAAACAAACTGAGTTACATAGAACAATCTTCGTAACAAAGATGTCTGCAGATTTTGCAAGGACTTGTATTTTTTTTTTTTGTCTGCTCTCGCGTCTGTGTGATCTGTGTGGAAGTGAAGATATCTTTGTGAATAAAGATTTAAAATAATATGAGGTTTTTTTTGCGCACAGAAAGCATTTGTATCGCTTCATAAATTTGGGATTAAACCACTGGAGTCACATGGATTACTTTTATGATGCCTTTATGAACCTTTTGGAGCTTGATAGTTTTGGTTACTTGAACTTTAAATGGAGGGACAGAAATCTCCCAGGTTTCATTAAAGTGTCTTCATTTGTGTTCTGAAGAAGATCGAAAGTCTTCTGGGTTTGGAACGACATGAGGGGGAGTAACTGATGACAGAATTTAAATTTTTGGGTGAACTATCTCTTTAAGCTAATGTTGTTCACAAGTAGAAGACACTTATGGCTACCAGTTTAGCACTATGTAAACTGTTTTCAGAAAATAGTCAAGTACATAATAAATATAAAAGCTGGAAACTTTGAGAGCTGTAAGTCATGGTAGAAGGGATATGTGACACCAGACTATTTTCTGGGGAAAGGGAGTCTGATTTCTGGTTTCTCTAAGATGGTTGCTTCTACTGTTTTTAGCTCTGCAATATTGTTTTTGTTTTTTGAAGCTATAAAGCAATATTCAGGTTCTAAACATCAAACCTCCACTTTAGGCTTAAGAACTGCTTTTGTTGCAAATTGTGTAAATAGCCTGTTTATTTGACATGAATGAAGAATGACGTCTCTTCAGAGACACGTTCGAATGTGTTTCTCACATCACTTCTGAGAACATGTGGCATCCAGCACACCCATATCATCCTCCTCCTCCTCCTTAGCCTAGGGTTAGGGTTAGGTGACATGCTTTTAATCAAAAGCAGTTGTTTTTTTTCCTGACCAACACTGTTTGAAACCTCAGAAGAATGCGTGTGTGTGTCAGGGTGAGAAAGAAATCAAATTCCTGGCATAATCAAGCTCATAGTTGCTATGTTATGCTGCTGGTTTGCAGTGTAAGCAACAGCTCAGGGGTGTGTATGAGTCACAACACAAACCCAGTTGACATTTACGACAGGGCTTGGGATTTCCATGGGCACAGATAAACACACACTGACACATACGCAGGCACAGGAAAACCATTTTTCATGCCGCAGTGATCTTGTCTTGCACGTTTAGCTCATGTTTTGAGAAATCAAGTTAACCTCGTTATCGTATTCAGTACTGTGATGTGTGTGCGTGTATTTGCTTGGACTTGTCCAGTCTATCTTGTTGAGTAAAACATGACTAGAGAAAAAGAGTGTGTGTGTGTGTGTGTGTGTGTGTGTGTGTGTGTGTGTGTGTGTGTGTAAGAGAGAATCTTCACAGCTGAGTTCAACCTAGACCATCTTGTCATCAGTGTGAGTTTTTGTTTTAAAAAGTTCCCCAATGGTGTGGTACAAGGTGAGGATTTTGTCCACAGTTGTACTTTCTTTCTGTTGCATTTGCTTCTCCATTCCTGTCTTCATCTCTACCTGTTTCTCAGCAGCTTTTACTTTGACATCTGGTGCATTTTTAATTTCTCCAAACACGGAGAGAGTGGGAGAGAGTGGGAGAGAGTGGGAGAGAGTGGGAGAGAGTGGGAGAATTAGTGATGGGCAACAGTGAAAGTATGAATCATTAACTTTCAAAATTCCATAATGTATAACGAAATATATGAATACTTTAAAATAAATAAATAAGAATCCCCCAATTTTCTCCCAAATTTGGTCTTGGCCAAGTCCCACCCACAAGCTACCCAGGGAGAGTAAAGGCTACCACATGCAACCTCCGAGAGACGTGAAGCCAGCCAATCAGATCGTTCCAAACTGTTGCTCAGGCTGAGTCACAGGGCTGCGTAACACATTCAGAGGAAAGTGCTGTCTGCCCTCTTCCACATACACGAGCTCACAAATGACTGCGATTAGTTAGTGTCACTGTGATTGATATGGGTGAGAGAGGATGTTATCCCGCCCACCCAGAGAGCATAGACTATTTTGTCTATGGGGTTAACGTACACTATAAGACTGATCTGAGGAATTTACCAGAAAAACAACGCTAATGTCTCTTGCAGTTGTAGGAATTACAGCCTCATGTTGCGAACTCGCATGCAGAACGATGGGCCGTCTGCTGCTTCATCACTCACTCTAGCACGAGTACAGTTAGTTTACATTTCCTTTTCTGTTGGTGTATACACACAGTAAATTGTGTGTCTTGGCTTCTATGGTAGATCTTGCGCAGTGACACCGCAGTCTTCTGGTATGTTTGTTCTGGGAAGCTCCTTCTCTACACATAATCTTACAACTGAATTCGTAGCTCAGATTTTGCAGAAAGATGGTATTTATTCACAGCGAGTTTAGCGGTGCAGCTTGCATGTCATGTCTGCATACAGATCTGTAAACAGCAGTGAGAGGATATAGCTACAGATGAAGACTGAAACTGGAAGAGGTTTTAGGTCATGAGATGGAGAGAAGTGTGTGTGTGTGTGTGTGTGTGTGTGTGTGTGGTTTCCATGGTTATTTGCAGTGTGTTCTGTAACTGTGCTCATGCTGATAATGTGCAAACACTTTTGCATTATTTGCATGGCTTTGCATTTGAAAGGAGCAAGGTCGTGTATGATAAAGAGGAGGCAAGTGTGTGTTCTCCAGCCAAAGGTCATAAAATGTGTTCGTTTTGTGAGGCTTTTTTTTTTTTTAAAAAAAGAACAATTAACACCAGGTAAGTAAGTCGTTTCTATTTAAAAGCACATGCGCTGACACTGGAGAGTCCTTCCATAAATGTCAAACATCTCGTTGTGTGAATATTCGTCATATCCAGTCCATACGGAGTATTTTGTGATTGTTGCCCCCAAAATGCTTGATTTTGCTGCTTTTTTTTTCTTTAAAATGTCAAAATTGCATTGCAATTTGCAAAGCTTTTTGTTTTTGTTTGTTTTGGGGGGTTTTTTTTTGGTTTTTTTTGCGGAAATTGATTAAAATACTTGAATTGCCAAAATTGCAATTGCACGAAATTGTTTTGCATTGTCTTTCGCAGTGATGTTTATTGGTAAATGAGACCTTTTTAATTGTACTCCTGTTCGACACGCATGAATCTAACAGGGCTTTGGCTAAATGCGTGTTGTGATGATGTCACATGATGCCATCTTGGCACAAATCTGAGGAAAATCTGCTCTAATTTGGAAAATTAGTCCCCTTGATTTTGCGTTATGCAGTCATAAAATCCTGGAGGGACTTCATATCAGTGGTACTTAATAATTATATTTTCTTATTGTTAGCCTTAGATTAGCCTTATGAGGAACATCCGCCATGCTTATGAATTGGCTGGTACTGTTGAATTTATAACGTGTAAACCATATCTTTTGGGTAAAGATATGCTATTAGATTGTTTTGTTCGGTTGTACGGGGTGAGTGAAGGATATCATGCCTCCCATACATGCTTCAGTAATATGCTGACCACAATTCTTTGTCTCTGTGGATTTTGTGTTTAGCACTCAACTTTGTCTCTTTTTTTTTAAATTGCAACTTAAATTGCAACTAAAATAAAAGTCCCCGAGAAGCGTCTTAAAGTGCAGCGTTATTCGATGTGTTGACGTAATTTCCTCTGAAACAGGAAGTCAGGGCAGGACATAACATGTGACTCCTCCTCCTTTTTTAATAGCCAATAGTGATTTATCTTACCTCACAGCCCAGGATCAGACAGTTAGTAAAATGGTTTTTTTTTTATCATGTTGGTGGCGGGACATTTCAGATTCTAGACAGCATTTGATTGGACAGAAAATCTGACGAAGTGCAGAATGATGTCGTCATAAATTGTTGATCCGTATTGGTGGTAGAGAGAGACTGTAAATTTTGAATGCATATATCTTCTAAATGTTGTTTTGGCGCACACTAAGGTATAGATAAGCTTAACATATTGATATTAAAAGCCACACAACTTCATGGCGACTTTAACAGCTCACGGAACTGTAATATATACACTGAGCTCAGGCCATTGTTAGTCAAGTGGAGGTATAGCAGTACTGAGCTACAGAAACACAGCTCAGTGGAAAGCATTTGTGTGTGTATGGCCAGGCCTTCGCTTGTTTCCATCCTAGTTATTCATTTGCACTATGACGTCTACAGGGACCTGTTCCTGGTTTCTCACATGACGGGTTGGAAGTTTTATTGGAGCCTCCTTCACTCCACAAACAAAAAGCACATCACGGTTCCCACAGGTGCAAGTCTAAATCGCAGGATTTAACAGCGTGAGAAAAATTTGCCACGTAGCCCGGTTGCCCGACGCCTCTGCTTCTCTTTGTTCCTCTAAGATAGCAAGAACCAGTTTAATATCCAGTCAGTCAGAATAAATGAACCAGTCAGCTGAGTTTTATACCACAGCACTGTTGGATTCTTGAATCTGATTGGTTAGAAGGTGTTAACAGCGCCGGCTGTAGGGCAAAACACAGGATTATATTAATGCGCTTGTTCTAATACATTATTGTTTCTATATTCACAGGACAGTCAGCAAATGTCGGACAGTCTACATAATCTAAGGCTAATAATAAATGGATTAAAACGTGTTCTTATTTAACGAAGAAAATATGGTGATGTTTTCTGTAGGAGATATTTATATTCATGTATTTAATATTCACGGAAGGAGTCCCCAGTGGCAGCATTTGTCATTTTTCCACCGTGAGAAAGTCTTAGGATAGAAGGCTTCGAGAGAGAGGGGAAAAAAAGAGAGGACTAGTGAGGGAATGATGGTTTCTAGCTGCTATTATGTGATAAGAGGGACTAACCAGCTAACGTCTTGGAGATGTTCCACAGCATTAAATATAACTAAATGGTTAAAAAGTATGACGTTATACATTGACACATTCTAAATTGTATTCGTTTACAAATTGTTGTGCTATAAGAGGAATAAAACACTGGTGCATCGTACCTCCTTGATTATTTTCTTGAAACAGCATGCCCCCAACTGTTTTATTCTGTAATGTACGTGTAGAGTGAAAAGAGAAAGGAAATCAAGATACAAGTAAAAAAAGAGGGGCTCTGTAGAGTGAGAATGTTTTTGGAGTGTTAGTGTTGTACATCAGAGTTTTTATAAAGTTAAAAAAAAATTATTGATTTTTTTTTACCGTGTTTTTGAATGAATTCCAGTGTATGGCCTCTGACACATTAGCTTTTTTTGTCATCAGAAATGCACTCATTTGCCGAAAGCAGATCTGAATACTTTCCTGAGCCTAAAAATGGCACTTAATTTTAATGAATTTTGGTGAATTTTGGAGCACAACATGCAGGACTCCTCC
>JANDJT010000167.1:11468362-11483943 GCA_024331685.1 Stegophilus panzeri | reverse complement strand
GGAGGACTCCACGATTGTTGTGCCATACTGATATTACATTTACAATTAGGTAAAGACAGGTAACAACAACCTGTGAGAAAGATGACGCAAGCTGTAGATTTGTAGTTTGACTACAGCTTAATTCCCCATTTATTATGGTTAATCATTCGACATTTACATTCATACATTGGCTTGGATTATTGTTGAACGTACCTTACAGTTGAGATGGGATATAAATTATAACGTACTCACTTTGAGTAACTGCCTTATCCTGATCAGGGCCGCAGTTGATCATGGGAACACATGGAAGGTGGGAATACACTGCCAGTCCTGTACACACACGCACACACCCTAGGGGCTAGTTATCTTGGCCAGTCTACCTACATGTTTTTGGGAAGTAGAAGGAAACCGGAGAAGCCAGAGACATAGACACAGGGTGGACATGCAGAGGAACTCCACACAGACTGTAACTTGAGCTCAGGACTGAACCTGGGACCCTGTAGCTGTGAGGCAGCAATGTTACCCACTGCACCACTGTGCCACTCCGATGATATTTTGGGTCCAAAATGACTAGGGATCATGAAAATCTACTGAAATAAAATACAGAAGAACTTTGAAATGGCTGCAGTTAAACACACGTTTTTAATCTTGCTTTTACAAACGTGTGTGTGTAAAGCTTGCATTCTTATTCTCTGGAACACTATTTTAGAGATTAGAGGCAAAACATATGACTGCAAGACAACCTTAATATATGCCTTATGAGACTTCTGTAAAGACCGAACAGTCCCAGGATTTGAACTCACAACCTTCAGGTCACTAGTACAGAACCTGCACCAACTACCCACCATCACTACGGTCTGTACAGGTTAGATGAATTTGACCCTGATTTAGATATAGATAAGGCAGAATTAAAAAAAATAAAATAATTTTTTTTAGAAATTGGGATTTTATCTAATACATCAATAGAATTCAGTTATGCTTATGTAATTTCTTTTCATGCCAAGAACTTGTGTGACACTTGGACAAACCTGTATAGACATGTATACACACTGGTATTGGGTCCATATGGGCAGTGTTGCATAAGTGTCCTTCCCTTTCAGCACAGGTGTAACCTAATCTCGGTGAACAAGGGACTGTTTGGACACATTTAGTCTCTGGCTCTTGCGTGAGTGTTGTGTAACACATGCAGTGTTCTTTGTGTTACTTAATGAGGGCCGGAAGATTTTTTTTTTGACCTTGCAGTAAGCATGCATGTGTTTGTGTGGAGTTTTAGGTGTTGTTGCACTGGTGGCCTACACCTTTTCATTACAGTGGCATACAATTATTTCGTGTGTGTGCGCAGGGATTGTAGGTCATTATTTTGATCCAGATGTTTTCTACTGGCATGCTGAAGGAAAGGCCTTTAATGAAAGCCAGTGTGTGTGTGTGTGTGTGTGTGTGTGTGTGTGTGTTAGAGTGAGAGAGAGAGAGCACAGATGGACCTGTGAGTAGAGTTTTAAATCCACAGAAAAAGCTCATATAACCACATAGGGTTCTTCCTGACCTTTCTCCCACCCCCCCAACCACATTCCTAGCTAGTTTTGCAACTATAACTGCTATGTAGACCATGAGGCAATTAGACTTTATCCAATGAACCAGTAAAAGATATCCAGAATTAATAAAATAGTAAAAATATAAAACATTTAAAAATAAAATGGTAAAAGTTTAGGGATCATTTATTGTTTAAATATGCCTTGTCACATTGATTAAGCTAGTCATGTTAGAAAGCTGGCTATCTAACTAACTAACAGTGCGATCTATTTCCTTAATGCATAACGGGGTAGAATTCATTTCACTTTCTCATTGTGAATGTTTTAGATCATTTTAATAGCAATTTCAAGTGCTCTTGAAATCAAAAGAGTGTTTCAGAGCTTTTTGTCCCTGCTCCTTAGTGTTATGGTCACCAATAATCTATCTGGAAGGGGGAAAAGTTTTGGCTAATGTTCTAATTTGCTGGGAAAACAATCAGTTTTTTTTTTTTTTTTTTGATGATTCATAACTAGTGACAGTTTAGTGACCATTGAATTAAACGTCCTCTAGAACCATATACTGTATGTCCTGTCCTTGCAGGTGGGTTTTGGTCTATCTCAATAAAGCTAGACTTTATATTGATGAATTTGCCTCTGTCAATGAGTCAGGGACCGTTGAGTCCTGTTAGTGTGAGCGTGAGAGTATGTACACTTGGAGAAGCTCTGGAATGACTGGCATGCTCTCGCAACTTGTGCCAAGTGGATCTGCATCGAAACACTCGAGAAATTCCATACCAGTGGAGCTGCAGAGTTCAGAACTGCAGAGGACAAAAATGCTTAACATGATGGAAAAGATCGAGCTATGGATAACTTTGTGGAAAGGATGTACGCATGAAGTATGCTCTGTTTTCCTGATCCCAATCAGCCCTCAGAGGTGGGTCAGATCCACAATTTCACGATATAATTATCAGCCTGCATTCCTGAGATGAGCATCATGGGATGGGCATTCCAGATTTTTTCCATGTTGTATTTTCATTTCTTTTGCGTTACTTTCTCTAAAAAGGGGTTAAGTTACTAAGTGGTGTCTTGGAGAAAAACAAGGCTTGTTTCCAGCTAAACACATTCATGGTGACTTATTATTCATTAGAAAAATGCTTTTTGGCATAATATAATATTTGATGTGGCAACGTTTTCATCAGCCCAATTCTACTATTCTTTTTTTTTTTTTTTTTTTTTTTTTTTTTTTTTAAAACAGTATTCATGCATTATTTTTGAACTGCCTGTGGTTTCATTGAGGTTTTCTTATAAAGAAATTAATCATTTTGGACTAAATCTGGAGAGAAATGTTGCGTTGAAAGCTCTGGAGATGAATGACAAACGGACAAAGCAACAGTCGAGCTCCTGGAGATTGAGAACGATTTAAAAAACGGAAAACAATTTTAAAAAGCCAAAACATGCCATGAGACAAGATTATATTTTCTAGGGATAAAACTTCAGATATGTAGGAAGATGTAGGCTAAAAGAGACAAATACTTCTTGGCAATTGCATTTACATTTCAAAACATTCTCACTAAGCACAGAGACAACATACCCACTGTGTTCTCTTCTCCCACCATCCAACTAGGGTAGTTTCATTACAGTAAAGCTTGTATTTAAAAAAAAAAAAATTTCTGTATTTCTGCTTAGGGTCCATAGCTTTGGGCTGGTTTCAACAAAATCGCTGCATTTCTTATTTACAGCTTAAGGAAAGTCTCTCACTTGCATCACTGCTGTAAAGCATGGCTGGAGCTGCTCGAGATTGAGTCAGACCACCCTGTAGCCCCTCCATGATGGATTACCATTATTAGATACAGCCTTCTGCTGGAGAATATTTTCGCAGAGGTGAACTCGCGCCAATCCTTTTTAAGTCCCTTTTTTCCATTTTACTGCAACTTATCAGCTCTGCTTTTATAGGACACCGTAAATTAAGACATGGAAGAATAGCAGTTACTTCACCTCCATGACTGCTAGTGTTGCATGTAAAGAATAAGAAGACAGCGTAGCTTATACAATAACATTATACATCTTGTATGCAGTTATACAGTTGTATACAAGACTTATGCAGTTAGAACATATAATGTAATTGTATAAGTCAACTCGGAACAAAGGTTTGAGAAATTTGTGTGCCGTATATACCCGGCTTTTGTAAAGAACCCAGGCTATGATAAACCTGCTTTGGAACGCAGGCCCCGGGTCTGACGGATCCTTATGTATCATCTTACAAGCTCTCTGATGCACTCCGCAGTAGATGTTTTGTAGATCTTAAGTGGCATTATTACAAAGAATGGATGTACTTGCAAAGTGAAGTACACATGCACTGGCTTAAGGATACAGTGACGTGTGTGAGGTCGTGTTTACTTGTTCAACTAGCGTGTAGCTTGTTCAAATCCGCCTTGTGGATTAACTCTGTGAATAAAGTGTGACGTGCATGCGAGGGTGTGTGTTTGTGTGTGTGTGTGTGTGTGTGTGTGTGTGTGTGTGTGTGTGTGTGTGTGTGTGTCTCCTGTAGTTTGTTTGTTCCCTGTCCCTGCTTTATTTCTGCTTCTTCTCTGTTTCTCCTGTACTTTATGCAATCCAGATGAGGAATGCTTCTGGAGTTTGCCATTTTTAGATTTGACACAGATGTGTGTGTGAGTGTGTGTGAGTGTGTGTGAGTGTGTGTGAGTGTGTGTGAGTGTGTGTGAGTGTGTGTGAGTGAGTGAGTGAGTGTTTACACAACATGCGTGGCTATGCGTGTCTGTCTTAATCTAATTAAAAACCCAGCGGATGTATCATTTGAGTTCCTTTCTCTTTGTCTGCATTTGGCTGTAGGTTGTCTACATGCTCAGACATGTTTCTTGACTCATGTCACCTGCATACTGTTTTAACCTGCCTTGCATTTGTTTAGTGCTTTTAAAGACCAATTTGAATTTAATCAGTTGGCAAATATTTGAGGCAAAATACAATCCCAGCATGTGGACGTTAAAGATTTTGGGAGCAATGCGAGTGCTACAGGAAAACGATTCCTCTAATGTAGGAGCACTACATACACGAGCTGTAAAGCAGTCAAAATATGAATAATGCAATCTGGATGCACAGAGACACTGGAATGTCAAGATTGTATCTTGACTATTTTGGCAGGATTATTTAATGTTAGAAGTGTTATTTACATCCTAGCGAACACGCTAAATGTGAGGTTTTACTCTGGTTATAACTTTAAGAAAAGTGCAGAGGACTAGAATGAGATCAGGCCAGCATGATAAAAAAAAAAAAAAAAAATCTTACGTGATCCAACGACAAACCAGAAGATATGCTTCTGTGTCTAAATCCATGACAGCTTCTGGACCAGATTCTGGCATGAGCTATTATATAAAACATTATTAATGACCTACACTTTCAAAAAGTGGTGAGGATATGTACACTCCCCGACCACTTTATTAGGAACACCTGTACATCTTTTTATTCATGTGGCATGCAGCTTCAGTTAAAGTTTACATCAAACGTCAGTATGGATAAAAATGTGATCTCTGTGACTTTGACAATGGCATGGTTGTTGGTGCCAGAGGGTCTGGTACCGCTCCTATTTCAGAAACTACCCGTCCTATTCAGAAAGTATTTCAGAAATTGCTGATCTCCTGGGGTTTTCACACACAACCATGTCTAATGTTTTCACAGAATGGTGTGAAGAATAAAAAAACATGTAGTTCTTTAGGTGAAAACCCCTCATTGATGAGAGAGATCAGAGGAGAATTCCCAGACTTGTTCAAGCTGACAGGAAGGCTATAGTAACTGAAATAACCACTCTTTACAACCGTGGTGATCAGAAAAGTGTCTCAGAACGCACAGCACATCAAACCTTGAGGCGGATGAGCTACAACAGCTGAAGACCATGTCAGGTTCCACTCCCGTCAGCCAAGAAGGGGAATCTGTGGTTACAGTGGGCACAGGCTCACCCAAAACTGAAGAAATGAAGACCAGATGATTTCCAATTTTCATCTGTGCAGTTTTGGACATTTGTATGATTTTATGCATTGCCACATAATTGGCCATTTGGTTAATTGAATGAATTGGTAGGTGTTTATATTAAACTGAGCAGTGAGTGTATACACACCTATTCAGGGACAAAGAGAGTTGAGTTGAGGTTCAGATTGTGTGGGGTTTTAAAAAAAAAAAAAAAAAAAAATTATTTATTTATTTATTTATTTATTTATTTATTTGTTATTTTTAAAGCTTTAACCGGTAGTGCTGTGCCCCAAACCACTAGTCCTCCAAATACAAGCCCAACTACAAGCCCATATCGTTAGCGTCATGCTTCCCTTTATAATGAGACCACATAAGCATTTCCCCGTATGTACACAATGCACTGTATACTGTATTAAAGGATGTATTAAAGGACTCAGTGTTAAGGAAAGGGGAAGAGAGTCTGAGAATCTATAGAGGAACAAGTATGGGACAGTGGACAGACTCGCAACAGACACGACCGAATCCCACAACAAACCGCACATGCAGACAGACCATATTTCCTCAGCTAATTACTAGCCTCGCTGTGTTAAATCTGCACGGTTAAAGAGCACAGAGTAATCCTAATGATGTGATCATAATCCCTACTTGTGAAACTGTTGGTCTAGAGGGAGTTCCTTCTTTTTTTGAGTCCTGGTCCACCAGGATTTAGTCTGTATTGTGCAAGCAGACATGTGACCATGTATAGTTGTGTTTTCATATGTTCTATAAGCAGGTATTAGTGTCCTCCTAGTCTCTATACCTGAGTTATAAAGAAGAGTTATAAGATTGTAAATCTACACTATATGGCCAACAGTTTGTGGACACCTGACCATCACACTCATATGTGTTTTTTGAACATCTCACTCCAAATGTAGTCCCCCTTTGCTGTTGTATTGACCTCCAATATTGTGGGAAGACTTTCCACTTGATTTTGAAGTATGGCTGTGTGAATTTGTCAATTCTGCTACAAGAGCATTAGTGAGGTCAGGTACTGATGTTGGGTGAGGAGGCCTGGGTTCATCCCTACATTCCAGTTCATCCCAAAGGTGTTCAGTGGTGTTGAGGTCAGGGCTCTGTGCAGGACACTCGAGTTCTTCCACTCCATGTCTTCATGGAGCTCGCTTTGCGCTCAGGGGCATTGTCATGTAGGAACAGGTTTGTTCCCCTTAGTTCCAGTGAAGGAAAATTGTGATGCTACAGCATATGTAGACAATTTATACTATTGTGTGCTTCCAACTTTGTGGTAACAGTTTGGAGAAGAACCGTATATGGGAGTGATGGTCAGATGTCCATATAATTTTGTAGCTGTAAAGAGAATATTGTTAATAAAACCTGTCTAAATCCTTTATCGGGGCATGGGGGCACTTTGAATGTATTATGTCAAGTTTATATCCCTATTCTGACTGGGTTAGTTTATCGGGGGCATCTGTAATACATTTTTTACATTTCTCCTCAGTGATAAAAATCTCGCATCCATACAGCAATAAAATTACCACAGGAGTAATGAGTTTCTTTTTATTTATTTTTTTTGTGGCTTGTATTTTCTATGAACCTGGATGTTTGTGTTACTTGGTCATATGATGGCAAACATGGCATCTAAGCAATTGAAGAGGCAGTGGAGTAGAGAAGAGACGCTGGCCCTTATTTCAGTTTCCTGGCGAACCAAAGATCCAGCAACAATTTGAAAGTACAATAAAACGACAATCTCAAAGTATACAACAGTCCTCTATTTTTCATTTTGCAACTCCGGGTATGTTTACTATCAGGGGGAGGGTCACTGATACGCATGCTACAAGACTGAATAGGTCGCAGCATTCAAACATATTTTTTTCCAGTCAAAAATTTTTTTTCCAGTGCAAGGCGACATCTGCATAGAAAATTACGGGTATGTTCATCTGGACGAGACTAAAATGATCAGAGGACCGCTTAGTTTGGCGAAAATCAGTAGGTAATCCGGTCTGTAATTATCTCGGAGGAGACAAACACAGACATGGCCAATTCGGACGGAAATAAAGTCACAGAGTAGCATCTGTCAAATAGGAAATTACCCCAGGACCCAATGTGAATTTACTGCTATCCGGATAGGGCTTCTGATGTAATAGTAAAAAGTTTTCCTTGTATAACAAGGATGGACAAATAATAAATCCATCCTTAGCATATCACGATTGTGCCCTCAGAATAAAGTCAGCAAGTCCTTGGCAAACATGTTTTATTATTTGAAGGTCAGTTACACACTGCCAGAACATGATTAGTTATGACTATAAATGCAGACACTGTTGTATATTTTTGTGGAAGATTAGATAGTTCTCTTAGCCCAGCCTTAAATCTAAATGCTCTTGTCCCAGTAATTTTAGTGCTTCCTAAATCTTCCTTTAGTCTGAGTTTATTACAGCTGTACACTTGTATATGGGATGCCATTTTAGTCATGAAGACATGAAAATCCATCTGAGTCAAAGTGTTACAAGGTTGGTAATTATTGTCTGGCCAAGGACAATGTAATTAAAATTCATAGCCTTGGTATAAAGTTGCTCAGAAACCAGTAGAATCCTAAATACTAGAGTGTGTTACATTTGTGTAACGGACATGACTGTTGCTGATAGGCTGCATGAATCTACAGTCTGGGAAATAAGTCAGAAATAAGTCAGCCCCAGCCTTGCTTCTTCATACCATTCTTTGTGGTGTTTTTTTTGTACAAGCATCAGTGGCGCTGTCTTGCTTGGTTCCACATAAATAAATAAAACATCCAAAATAGTCTGCTTTAATACATTTGTTACATCAGAACCTTCTGATGTTCATGCAAAAAGTGAAACCTTTTATATTGATGTTTTATCTAAACAAGGATGGGGGGGTAGCCTTGCTGACACATTTGCCATTTGACCATTTTGGAAACAATCTTAGTGTAGAGTCAAGGTGTAATAAATGAAAATGGACATGTTAGGAATCGTATTATAATTGCATCTTGTATCAAAGGTAAAAATTCAAATCAAATCGCTTTGTGAAGTAACTGTAGGTTTATATTCCTATGTGGCATATTTGTTTTTGTGTTCAAAGCTGGAGGCTTGTTGCGTCTGTGCATTTCTGTTGTATTCTCCTCAGGGACTTCCATACTGCCGAGCCCCACACATGGAACGAATTTCAGGACAAAATACTCTGAACAATACTTGCTCAGAATGTTTTTTTTTTCTTTGTTTAAAAAAAAAAAAAAAAAAAAAAAAAAGGTTTCAGTCTAATGAACTTTCATTCACCCCTTTCTACAGTCATGTAGTTTTGTAGGGGCATGACATTCTCACAATTGCACATTTCCAAGATTAAATATGAACCCATTGAGATCGGGTAATGGTTGATGGTTAGGTTGTATATGAAGTCCATTTAAATTGCTTTTAATCATTACAATTCATGCCACACTTGCATGAGATCAGGTTGGCCTTTAAACTATGCTGGCAAAAAAAAGTTGCAGCATCTTATTGTGTAATGTCAACTTACCATAAAAGCGGGTGTTCACTTGTTGTCCAGACAATGAGGTTGTCTTTTGTGCTTCATACCCAAGCAGAACACAACACTTACACACCCATGTTCCAGAATGGAGAGTACAGGGTGCACCATTCTCAGTCCAATAGAAAACTATTATTTGGGACAGCAAATTAGGCCACATCCTCTAGCTGTACTGCGCTAGGCAATGAAAGTGTCAGCTAAAGGTGACCGGGACTTTCTCACGAGGCTGGTGGAATCCTGATCCGACAGGATTGGTGTGGTTATTTAGGAAAAGAGAGGCGTAGCCAAGTGTTGGAAAAAAAATGACCTCTGCAGTTTTTTTTTCTGGGGTAGCTTATTAGTATTGCATAAACAGTGAACGTTTAAATTGCAATTAGGTAAAATTTACAGTCTACTGTGCAGTATCTGATAAAGCAGTTACATTATTTTTATTTATTTTTTTTAATGAAACGGCAGAATTAATGGAAAGCTAACAGTGAACATGCACAAACATGTTAGCATACCGGAGACATTTCCCTTATTTCAGCTTGCTGTAAACAAAACCCAGGCCTCATCCTTTCCACTCCACTGCTGAACCTCCGCTGTACTTCCTTTTCCCCCCCAATCATCCTCAGCTTGTGTTGATTCCACCCACAGCAAGGATCAAACAGTGCAGTGTTCTGACGTTATTCTGCTATAGAGACCATCAGCAAAGCTGAATACTTGTTACATATGTGCCTGTGAGCTCTGTGCTATAAAGAAACCAGGTGGGTCTTGGCTACATCCTGACAGGAAGAGAAAAGAGAGTGGGTTTTTTGGGTGTCAGTGTGACTGCCTTTGAGTTTTAAGATTACAGATGGAGGTTTGTGCCATGTGTCCTACTTAATGCTATGTTGGTGGGTCTATAAAACTAGCACAATTTCCTTTTCCTGGCAGCTCATTAAACTGTATGCATCGACTTACGGTGAGGGGGGGCAAGAATCAGAAACCAGGACTGCTTGCACTGAAGCATTTTATGAGATGTTCCTTGTGGAAAAGTAATGCATCCATTTGAACACTTTCAGTAATCAAAGATAATGGATGCTTTCAGACCTGTCTCATAATAAGCAGCTGTTTAAGGCTCCGCAGCCACCACATGGCCATCTAATAATTTTTTATAATAATTGATTGTATCAATAAAGTTTGAAACGGAGTGCGACTGATTAGGTCTGTGGTTCATCATGGCAGTCGCTCACTGCACAGCCTGAGGGAGAGCCACACATACGGGTTAGACAGTGGTTAGGTTCAGGTATGTTACATCAGTCCTCTGACTCATCCCTACTGAAATTTCATCCCTACTACCTAATGTGCAAGCTTTATAAATGTCATTGTTGGTCTATGATTGCATGGAGGTATTGGGGGGGACTTTTGGCCAACAATTTTGCTATAACGTGTTAATGCTAAATGTAGCTATTCAAATTAATCAATTCAGTGGCGAGAATTTAAAATAGGGGATGCGAGTGCAAGGAGAAGTGGTACAGCTGCTGTAACTGCTGCTAAAATAATGATCTAATATAGGCAACTGCAAAAAGTGTGCATACCGTAGGACAAAATGAAGAAAGGAAAGCTTTTCAAACCGTTGATTTTGAGTAATGTTTTGGATTTTCTTGTTGCTGGATACACTTGATATTCATTTTAAATTCTTTTCTTTTTTTTTTTTTTTTGGCTGTAAAATATAGATAGATTTTCCTTTTTTCCTCCAAGAGATCATGAGGGATTTTATTGTATGAAATTAATCATCCGATCCTAAAAACATCACCTGGCCTTTTCCCAATACTGTCTAGTTTGCGTGAATCTTGTGCATACTGTAGCCTCAGGTTCCTGTTCTCAGCTGAGAGGAGTGTAACCTGATGTGGTCGTTTGCTGTTGCAGCACATCCGCCTCGATGTTCGATGTGTTGTTTTGTTCACAACACAATACTTTGTAAACAATGTTTTTGGTTTTTTTTTCCCCCTACTGGAACAGTATTTAAGAATCTGGTTAGAGAAATTGCTAGAATATTTTTAAACATGTTGCTTTATTAATTAATAACTGATTTTGCTATTTAAATATTTCAAATGTTTCACTGATACCAATTTCAAGAAGTGAAACTTATTTTTGGTACGTTTTCGGTAGACTTTTTACGTTCGATGTGGTGTTTGTGGTGAAATGCTTTTCTGCTCACAGCGCTTGCAAAGAGTGGTTATTCGAGTTGCTGTATAATTCCTGTCAGCTAGAACCTGTCTGGCTATTCTCCCTTGACCTCCCTCATGGAAAAATGCATTTCCATCCCAAACTGACCCTCACTGAATTTTTGTTTGTTTGTTTTTCTAGATGTCTCTTTATAAAAAAATAAATAAATAAATAAAATAAATAAATAAATAAAAAAAATTAAAAGGCTTATTCACAGGCTTAAACTGTATCATTAAAAGCTAGAATGGGGTGTTAATTGTCTGGTCTGGAATCTCCGTGTCTTTCTCTCCATGCATCATGACCATGCGTGTGGTATGGCTTAGGACCAGCTTTAACCAGGGTTCTGTGCGCTTGGTTGACTGTCTAGATATTCTGACATGGTGGCAGATGCCATGGCATGATGCCCACTGGAATTAAGAGTGGCTTAGGCTTTTCAAAAGAGGGACAAGGGACAAGCTGTTGCATGAGCCTTCTAGTGTAATTTACACAACATGGACACTTTAATGACTTGCAAATGCATTTTCTTAGGGAAGTTCTAGTAAGTCGAGGATCTTACAGATTTGGTTTACAGATAAGGCGGTGCTCTAAACATTATTGAAGGAAAAATCGGGATAGAATTAGTAGGAAATGAAAGAACACTGACTAAATATTGAGAAACATGGTGATAGTGGGAGCAAAGAGAGACTGAGATGTGTGGGAATGAAGCAGGAAGTAAAGGACATGCTGACCTACATTCATCATTAAGCACTGCAGTGAGGGGAGGATGGAGAGGAAGAGGGAATGAAAGATCAGAGTAATGGATGATGTCCTTTTTATCCCCTTAATGAGCCTTGAAAGCCTGTACTTACACTGACATTAGCTGTGGCAGTACGGGAAAAACGTACAAGGTTTTTTACGCTGTATGGCCGAAAGGAGGAGGGAAATCGGTCACGTCACTGTGTTTGGGCCGGGGTGGATCGCTAGAGGGAGCGCGAGTTGCCGGGGCGATCGACTGCACCTCTGGACGCCAGCTGCAGAGCGAAGCATGTCTTCTGTGCTGACGAGTGCGAGCGAGCTGTCCAGGTGAATTCCTGTTTTACAGGCCTTAAACCTCATACGTTTAAAAAAAAAAAAAAAAAAAAAAAAAAAAATGATGAAAAACTTTCCTCCCTGCCTTTCTTGGCCGGCGCTAATCTCACATACATACACATACACACCTTTTCGCTACACGCAAACCTTCACGCACGCACTTTCAGGAAGCATTTTGATCGTGCTGTGCCGTTTGATTCAACGCAAATATAGTCAAGCGATTAATAATGTTGAAAGTGTGATGTAAGAATTCTCTATTTAATGTTTTCTTGTTTTGTTTTTCTTTCCTTTTTGTTTCTTCTCTCACTCTACGCCGCAGTGTTGAGCAATGGAGTGTTGAATCTGCCGAGGGTAAGGGTTAGGACTAGGGTTTGGGGCGATTTTGCGATCGCAGAAATGAACGCAAAATCAAGCGAACTCCACAGTATTCTGAAGAGCTTGCAATTTTTCTGAATTACCGCAGATTTTGGTGCAAGACGTGTTCTGTGACATCACAATGAACATCGAACATGAGTACAGCCAAAATGGTCTCCTTCACCAGCAAACATCACTGCGGAAAACAATTTGGTGCAATTGCGATTTTGCCAGTTCAAGTTAATGCAAAAAAAAGCACACACACAAATCCGCAAATTGCGTCGCACATTTTGCCGCAGCAAAATCAAGCATTTTTGGCTGCAACAATCACAACAGAAAATGCTGTAAGGACTGACTTTTAATGATTCCTGTTATTCCTTTTATCGTACAAAAGGTATGAGTCTTTTCTAAACACTTGCACTGTTATTGTGGGAAGCAGCTTGTAGTGTTCAGTGGAACTCTTCACTAGCAAGTATAAGTGCTGCTTTTGTTGCGCAGACGTGCAAGCAGTGAGCGTGCGCTGTAGATCCAGCAGTGTCTCTTTTTTTCTTCTTCCTGGAAGTCATTTGACCGCTGTTATATATTATGTGCACATTTTGGGCCTCTGGAGGATTAAAAGCTGTATCCACTAGAGGCTAGGTCAGCCAAAAAAACGATCCTGGGATGCATGTGTGTTGCTTTGGAGCAGCATGGACACGTCATACACTCTGAGTTTCTTTTCAAAATGTTATGTTTTGTTTTTTTGTTTTTTTTTTTCCTTCAAACATTTCAGCTGGGTCTTCACCATGACCTACTTTGCTTCAGACTAATCTAGACGATCCAGGAGATTAGGATGTAGCGCAAACCATTTTGTAAGGAAATCACATTGAAAGTAATTGCATGAGTATGTCATTTGAGACAGGCAGCTAAAGTGTTTTTAATCTGCTGCTGACTTCACGTCATGTTGTTTTGTACTGTTTACCCCGTTTGTGTTGGTGTTGATGTGTAGTGTTATTCTTTGAGATTCAACATGTCATGCTTACATGTACGCTTAAGGAATAAAACATGTCCGGGCATGCAGTTATAGGAAAGTGATCAGCGCTGGGGTTATTTTTCTATAAAAGAGTTTTATTCCTCTTATACCACAGCAATTTGTCGACACTACAAATGAATTCATTAAAGAATGACATGTAGCTTTTGTCTGTTTATGGTTACTTTTAATATAACTATATTTTGATTTATTTATCTTTTCTAGCAGTACCCTGGTGTCTGAATGTAAATCGACTTAAGATATTTTTGATCAGTATAAACAAATTAATTATTTTATTGCTGCAAATCGGTTATAAGGTTAGTCAGGACACTGTTGTGTTTCTATCTGTAGAGTATTGTGAAAATCTGCGGTAATTTAGAAAAATCGCAAGCTCCTCCGAATATTTTGGAGCTTGCTTGATTTTGTGTTAATTTCTGGGATTTTGTGAAATCCTGGAGGGACTGATAACCCTGGAGGGTTCCTTCACAAGTCTGTCTCTTCTCTCTCTCTCTCTTTGGGAATGTGAAAGGAAAGGAACAGCTTTGCCCTGCAGCTAAATAAAACACAAAGCCGTGCTGTTGTCTAAAATTAACACCTTCTGACCAATCAGATGAAATGAATAGATTGAATTAAATATAACACTTGGTCTGAAGTATGCAAGTAGCTCTTTTTTGAGTGCTAAATGTATATAAGGTAGATGTTTTTATAAGCGTATGGTGAAAATGGTTATGATTCTCATTCATCCTCTCTCTTTCGCTCTCATGTTGTGTCCGTTCATAGGCAAGAGGTGCAGGAGAACTGTGTTTGCTGGCGAAAGAAGTTCTCCTTCGTGTGCAAGATGAGCGCTAATCCTACGACAGGGGTGCTGGACCCCTGCATCTGCCGAGTGTCCGTGCGAAAGGTACGGTAACCTTTTATCCGGTCATATGTTTGGTAATTTTAAATGTAATATATCTAAGTGCCATAATGGATTTTAATGAATACACACTATAGACTAGTACCTCATTCTCCTCGCTGGTATAAATGATGTATGTGACAGTTACTGTGTAATGCGTCAGCGTCTGGTGTTTCTTTTGCTTCACTACACTTCACCATGGCAACAGCTGACTGATTACATAACACGTTCTATCTCTAACTTTTCCGTCTGTCTCAAAATTTTTTCTTTTTTTCCACTGGACAGGAACTGAAGGGCGGAAAGTCTTTCTCAAAGGTACGAGTTTGACATTCTCTCTTTCTAAGTTTGGCCAGTAATTTGATAATCATAATTATTTTACTTAACATTTAAATGAATTTTCAATTATTCCGTAAAATAGCGTAACTGCACTTTATACATTTTTAATTCACAAAAAAAAATTACTTTTACATTGTATAATAATATAAGACTGTATTCATGGAAATGGTTGTGTTAATTGGAATAGTTGGCTGCATATTTTAAATCCAAAAATGTATTAAATAAGCAATACAGTAATTAAATACATACAGACATGAACACAATAAATATTAATAAACACAAAAATAAAAATGTAAGAAAACAAACATCCCAGCAAACAAGCAGCTGCCCTCATATTCTGCTATTGCAGGTCTGAACAATTATCTCTTACGACCTTGGGTCTTGCTTTCATTTGCAGTCTCTCTGTGTTTGGAAAGTAGAGACTGGAAATACCGAGTGATAAATACAGCGCATTGTGTTTAGTTGGACTGTTAAATATATGAATAGTGGGTCTAAGATTGATTAACTGCACCATAAAAAGGACATTTACTAACTTTAGCTAAGCTCATCAACTCTGCAGTCAGCTCTGGTTAATTAAATGAGGAAGCCAAACGTTGCAGTCACAATTAAAATAAATTTAATTCATTCACATAAATTTCTCAGACACACACACGTAGGGCTGCACGATTATGGCCAAAATGATAATCCCGATTATTTTGATCAATATTGAGATCTCAATTATTTATCACGA
>JANDJT010000167.1:11419643-11450422 GCA_024331685.1 Stegophilus panzeri | reverse complement strand
TCTCTCTCTCTCTCTCTCTCTCTCTCACACACACTCACACACACACACACACACACACACACACACACACACACACATATTCTGAACAGAATCCAGACACTCACTGTGTGTGTAGGTCTGCCAGAAGTGTTAGATGAGAACCTCTCAAGCCCGGAAGAGGTGTTTCACACCGGCCACTCGAGGAATTCCAGCTATGCCAGCCAACAGAGCAAAGTTTCAGGTGAGACTCTTACACAGCTTTGTAAACCGATTGAACATACAGCCATGTGGAAAAAACTAAGTACACCCCATGGAAATTGTTTTTTTTTTTTTTTTTTTTTTTTTTTTTTTGTGACCTATTTGGACAAGCAAACATTTGATGCCTATTAATAAAATTGATAAACACTATCAAATGACACATAAAATTGACATTTTGTAGTCATTTTCACAATTTAAATGAACAAAAACCAATCACATGGAAAATGTAAGTACACCCCTACATTTATCACATGTTGAAACCCATAAAATCAGGTATTCAAGATTGCCAGTGATTAGAACCTTCTTAGGGAGTGCATGTGGAACCTGTCTTATTTATACCCCTCTCATATCTAGTGTCTTGTTTTCCATTTGTTACTGAGGTGTGTTATCATGCCAAGGTCTAAAGAGTTCTGTAATGCCTTCAGAAAAAAGGTTGTGGATGCCTGAGTCCAGCAAGAGATTTAAAAAGATCTCCAAATTATTTGAAATACATCATTCCACCATAAGGAAAATCATCTACAAATGGTGCAGATTTCAAACGACTGCCAATTTGTCCAGATCTGGCCGTCCCAGCAAATTCATCCCAAGGGGAGACCGTCTGATGCAGAAACTCTCCAAGAACCACAAAATTTCATCACAGGATCTGCTAGAAAGTCTTGCTTGCAACTGTTGGTGTCAAAGTGCATGCTTCTACAATCAGAGAGAGATTGCACAAATTTGACCTGCATGGGAGGCGTGCCAGGAAAAAGCCTTTGCAAGAATACAGATTGCCAATGAGCATATAGGCAAAGACCAGGCCTTTTGGAATAATGTGCTCTGGACAGACGAATCAAAGACAGAGTTGTTTGGCGACAGTAACAGCAGACATGTTTGCCGCTGACCAAATACAGCTTTTCAGGAGAAGCACCTCATACAAACTGTGAAGCACGGTGGTGGAAATTGTATGGTTTGGGGTTGCTTTGCTGCTTCAGGGACTGGACAGCATGCATTCATTGATTCAACTATGAATTCTGCATTGTATCAAAGAGTGCTTGAAGATAATGTGAGACCATCTGTCTGAAAGTTGAAGTTGAACTGAAAGTGGACCTTTCAACAGGATAATGATTATAAGTACACTAGCAAATCCTCAAAAAGAAGAAATTGAGGGTTATGGAACGGCCCCGTCAAAGCTCAGGTTTGAATCCCATTGAAATGTTGAGGGATTTGAAACGGCAGTACATGCAAGAAAACCATCAAACATCTTGCAACTGAAATAATACTGCATGGAACAGTGGTCAAAAATTCCAGCAAGCCTGGTGGACAATTATGCAAAACGCCTACAAGAGGTTATTTCTGCTAAAGGGACCAATACTAGCTTCTGAGGCCAAGGGTGTACTTACTTTTCCACAGAAGAATCACATCTATTGATCTTTCTGTTGAATAAATGATTGAAAAAGCTCATTTTCCTTGTGGTTTTGTTCACGTATATCAACTTCATTAATAGGCACTGTTTCAAAGATGATCAAATGTTTGCTTGTCCAAATATGTCAGAAAAGGCAACAATTTCCATGGGGTGTACTTATTTTTTCACATGACTGTATATTCTCTTTGAATATGTGAATTGAAGGTACCAAGCCTAATGTAGTGATGTCTGTCCTTCCTGCAGGCTACAGCACAGAGCACTCGGGCTCATCCAGCCTGACGGACCTGAGCCAGCACCGGAGGAACGCGTCCACCAGCAGCAGCAATGCCTCAGCGGGGACCACCACGGCTACTGAAGGCCCAGCAGAACCAGACAAAGAGCCGGTGAAACCTGAGAAGCCTCCTCGCCCACCGAGGCCTACCTTACTCCCTAACCGACCGTGTAGGTAAGGAAAACCTGTGACTCGAGTGCAGAAACACTTCTACATGCTTTAGTGATCCTCGAAGAGGTAAATGGTTACATGTTTTACTTTTGTGTAGTGTTCATTACTTTTTTCCAGGGGGTGGGGGGCCGCTTATTTATGTGGAGCCTTGGGAAGGGGCTTTCTTCTGCAATTTCTTCTTCCTTTTCTTGATCATCTTCTCCTTTTTTGTTTTTATCTTATTTTTATCTTGTCCTTCTTCTTATTTAAAGCTACTTTGTTATTCTTGTTCTTCTTTTTCCACTTCTTGTTTGTTAATGTTGTTTTATCCATTCCTTTTTTTATTAAATTTTTTAAGAACCATCTTTTGGTGTTCAATATTCCAACTTTTGTAATATTTATAGTGCTCCAGTAACAGGATGGAGATGGGTATTAATGAATAACTAATAATAATAATAATGAATTTTATTATAAAATAATGATTAATTTATATAGTACAGTTTCTGCTCATGTTCTAGGAGAAAGAAGGACTCTGTGGAGAACCACCCCACCCGGGTGGATGACACGCGCATCGACGCTGATGACATCGTGGAGAAGATCATCCAGAGTCAGGACTTTGCTGATGTCAGCAACAATGAGGGTGCGTAAGGTGTGAAAGGTCACACATGTTTAAGTATCAGTTTTCCAAAGTAAACCCTTTGTGTCCTGTCTAATAATGCTCGACTTGCTCGACAGATGATCCTATTGTCCTGTGTGGCATCTTAACTGACAACTCATTGCATTCATACGGTAGCAGTGCTGGGTAATGATATCGCATGGCATTGAAAGGTCCCATTTTCTCCTCTCTTACAGATAGCAATTTGCAACTGTTTGTCAGTCGGGATGGTACCACTGCTCTTAGCGGCATCCAGCTGGGCAACAGGTGAGTCAGACCAGGAGTGGCCTCCTCCAGTTAATACTTACGATCTATTTAAATTTCAATTATCCTGAATGGCAAACATCACAAACAATTAACATGCCTGTTTCATTCTCTGGCAGGGTGTCAGCGGGTGTGTTTGAGCCTGTCGTGATTGAGAGTCATTAGTGGCCTCAGTCGTACTCCTCCTGAAATACAACAGAGGGCCAAAATAAGTGACGATGAACAAGACCGAGGGGGAGTCCAGTATCGCACTAACAAGATATTTTGCTATTTGCAGTTTTTTTTTATTGTCTTCACTGATCAGTTTATTCACACACTATGATAACACCAGAAATCTTGCATTGTATTATACGCAAACGGTGGTGGGTGGTTTATTATTATTATTATTATTATTATTATTATTATTATTATTAGCCACATAATCAAAAAGATGTGTTACTGACAGCCTGTTTGCAAGTAAACAAACTACTTGAAATACCCGAAGTAGTCGAACACTGTGAAGAACTGTCTTTGTCCTAGGAAACATCATATTTATGGCCTAAATGGCAGCCCTTAGGATTTTTAAGTAGAAATACGATTCATATATTGTTTAGCCTTTCATTATTTAATGGTTCCGATCTGTGTTTTTCTTCTACCAGATTTGATTTTCTGGACATTTGTTTTCCCTGCGTTACAGACCACTAAAATGTGTTCAGAGACTTAGCAAAAATGATCCTGCTTTACTTAACCACTGCTCCCGGCATTGGGAATGATCTTGGAGGAAAATTCCTTTTTTTTTTTTTCTTTTTTTTTTTTTCCCCCCCCTCTCTCTCTTTTTAAACTGCACATTTAGCAGTGGTTTAAAATATTTTCTGTTGATTGCACACTTTTAAAGTAAGATATATTACTCTAATTACCTACAGAAGGTTTCCACAGAGCATAAAACCCTTTAGTTTCAGATGGTTTCAGATTTTCGGACGTCCACAGGTGGAAATGAGGTTCATCACTATTACATCACTGAATATTTTAACATACTTATTGAATATTTAAACCTAATATATGATCTCTGAGATTAAAAACTTGTGTTTTTGGTGTACTGGCTTAAAATGTCACCTGATTTGAGTCACATATCTGGATATCTGTCATTTATATACATAACATATGTCTCTGGCAAAGTCAGCATTTTTATACACCAGTTTCTCCAGATTCCTGTAGTTTCAAAAGGGACATGTTCAGAGAATAACGTAAAATCAGTTCCAGAGGTGCCGAAATCTAAGGTTTAGCCATGATGTTTAAATTTCTTGACTCATTATTAACGCAATACCAGATACACCTGAAAACTGCATCTTTCTCCTTTTTCAGATAAACATAGGCATTCAGACCAAACATGAATAAAATTTACCCAGCCAAAAAGCCAATTCAGTGAAGGGAAAAGACGTGGAACATAAGAGGCATTTGTTGCTAGTAACGGTTACTTTAGCTTTGTGTTGACTTGATCGGTGTGAAATTTGACCTGTGAATTCAAGAGCCTCGGATTTGTGAGCCAATAGAAAGCAAGTGGTCTCTTTGGTTGCTTAAAATTATTAGTAGCTGTGTATTATTATTAGCAGTCACATTAGACTTTTACTATTGCACATCTGGGGGAAAATGCAGTCTCATCCATCAGCTAGGGTTTTTTGTGATAAAATTCTTTTCAATTTCTTTAAACTGAAATAGGAACCCAGGTGCATGGGAATGTTTAACCATCTTGGGTTTAACTCAATTCATTGTTCTTTCTTGATTGATTAGTTCCAAGTTTACACACTGAACGTGTTATAGAAAAGCATCATAACCGACATTAGGAATAATAACTTTTGGCAAATATTTGTCACTAAAACAAGTTTTTATTTTAAAGACAGATTTGCTGGTTTTATGCCCTATGGAAGCCTTTATGGGTGATTTTTGTGCCATATTTTACTTGAAGAAAATCATCCAGATTTATTTTGAAGCACTGCAGAGTATGCATAAAATATGATTTTGCTATTAGTTGGAATTTTCAAACCATATGACACAAAGATGAATAGACACAGAGCTGTATGGCTGGCCATACCGAAACCTATCATATTCAGGATAACAAGCTTCTAGCCATTCCTCCATAGATTACAGCCTTCTGACATGTTTTTAATCGTGTGTGTGTGTGTGTGTGTTTTTGGGGGTATTCGAGGTTTTATACTTGTGACTCATTTGTTCTCCAGCTGGCCTGGGGAATCCCACTACAAGTCAGATATCTTCATATCCATATGCTCCACCCGAGCATACACACTCATCCCGCTCTTCTTCACTTGTTTATGTTTGTGCTGCAGGATTCGGCTGTGCATACAAGTGTTAATCAAGTGTTAGTATTGTACTGCAGTGCAGTGCACCGATTGTCCTCGTTGTTCTCGTATGGATTTTTGCTCCATTTTTTTAACACAGAATGTGGCAGTAGTGTTGTAAGAAAATGTGTTAATCATTGTGGAGCATAAAACTCGTGAGCTTGTGTGCAGCATAAAGGGATGCGTGTGAGTAGATGGAGGATGTGGCTTGAAAAACTGGCTTTGTTTTGCAGGCTTAGATCAGAGCAAATGACTCACAATCACGCCACTAAACTTGGCAACAGCCTGTGTGTCTCCCGCTGCACCTGGTGTGCATCCAGAGACGGAGGAGTTTTTCCCCCCTGTGTGTGTGTGTGTGTGTGTCTGTGTGTGTTAGTTAGTTAGTTAGTTAGTTAGTGTTTTAAAAGTCTGTGTAATGTTTTGTTTTCAGTTTGAATGAGCTAACCATGATGTTGGTCATGGGGAAAAATGGTCTCAGTTGATCTGAGATGACCTACAGAGTAGAAAACTTTGCACAATTTAGTTCCCTTATCTTTACAAATAAAAGTGCAATGTGGGCTTTATTCAAGGAGGAGTTCATACTTTAATACTTTAACATGTTTCCTGTAGTTAAATTTGACAAATACAAGATATTTTCTGCATTCATGTAAGGAATTCTACATTAAAGAATGATATTTTTTTTCATGGAATGCTCTTAACAACTGACAAGCTCTTTTATTATAATAGATAAAGATTAAGTCCCTGCAAACAACTCCATACAGCTGAGACATTTAAAAAGCAGTCATTTTCTCAGGCTCTTCATTATACTTTACATTTGGAGAAATAAAAGTGTGAGAAATTTAAATATTTTTGGTTTCCTAAAAATCCTTTTGATTTGATTAGTGGCTGAATAGTAGTGGAATTGTCCTTGACTGGGTGCACAATTCAGCAGGAGTTTAGAGTTTCTATTTATTTTGTGTAGGAGCTCCACATTTTAACGCCGGAGTACGCTAGTACGAGTTATCAGTCAAAATATATGTCAAAAGAGCAGGCTTGTTTTTTCTTCCCAATAAAAACAGCATATGACCCACTTGACACATGGATCTAGAATGATTGACAGTTGCGTAAGTGTTTTGAACTCGATGTTACCCATGTGTGCATTCTATTGACGTTGTGCAGTAATGTGCTATTATTGGTAGATGTGACTAAATCTTTTGTCCGAGAAGCTTGTACTGTACAATACACGGTGTCCCAAAAGTCTCCATACACAGGGGACTATGTTTGCCAGCACCACGTCGTGGACGTCCACTTCTCGGTCAGTCCGCAACACTCCCGGTCTTTTTGAATCGATTAATAAGTCCGGCAACATGTCGTGTGTGTGATGTGCTTGCCATGTTTCCTGTTAAAGTCCATCGCAACCTTGCGCCAGTTTCCCGATCCAGCCAGGAGAACGATTTCAATACGTTCTTCTTTTGTCATTCTTAAAAGCTATCTGAAAAGAAATGTATAAACTAAGAACTCTGAAAATGTTTGGAAGACATTTTACTAAAATGTTTTCATTTCCCTTATATATATGGAGACTTTTGGAACACTGTGTGTATATTCATCTATACACACATACACTCACACATTACAATTAAATAAGTGCATTTGTCTGAGATTTGTGCTAATTTACATCAAGGGAACTTATTTTCAAGCGATCTTTAAACTTTGTTTCCTAAATCTTCCTTTATTTGCAACATATTCTGTCACTTTCTGTGCCAAGCTTGCTCGCATAGGTTATTAGCCACGTGCTAATGCTAATACTGTGCTGTCTTTTTGAATTTCCAAACCAGCAGGCTGGTTTATTTTTCGCTGGCTATTTCCATCACAACTCTCTCTATTCTCATTTCATTAGTGATTAACGAATATTGTGCCAGCATGAGATGATTGATGTACACACTACTTAAGAGGCTATACCTGATTGCTCTTTCTTTCTACTTTATGAAGAGCCTCGTGCCATGCTGTTGTTCGGTCATAATAGGCCGTAACCTGTGATTTGATTTGATTTGATTTTATTTTATTTTTTTACATTTTCATTTATTTGAACTTTTTTTGTTTAATCACAAACATAAAGGTAAACCTGATTTAATTTGCTATGTGACTACATTATTGGGATGTATGAGGGGCAAAAAAGATTTCATGCACCATAGTGTTTGTGTAATTTGCTGTTGTGAGTTATAAATCGAAAGAATGCTTGAAATGCAAAAGTAATTCGCTCATCATGATGCAAGTGTCCACACTCTGATTTACATGGTTTTTGAGACTGAAAATGATTTGTGGGTACAATGTGGCATGTGTAGACCTTATGTGAATCATTATGAGTTTTGGGTATTAATTATAAATGAAACGATAAACTACACTGTGATGTTTTAGGGATGACGCGCACCACAACGGCACTTAAATACTAACTTTCACGTAACAAGATGTACAACTTTTGTCCATAGCTAATGACGTCAGCCTCTCGCTTTTCTAAATGGTTATAAAGCTATGCACTTGGCTCAGCCAGAAAGATTCCTTTAAAGTGGTTCATTTTCACCACTGTATTCCGTACAACTATCAAATTTTCACTATATATTGGAAAACTTAAGATGTCTATAAAAAGTCAATACATATATTTAACTCTACCACAAATTACTTTATTTTTCTGATTATATTAAATATAGAGTTATGGATGAAAACTTATATTTTACGATCACACACATATTATTTCCAAAGTTTTCTTGACCTTATTGTATTATTTGATGTAGTATTGTTTCAAGATGGCTCTAAACTGTATTTCTACAATGCAAATATGAATGTTTCATATTCTGTAATGTAAATTTGTCTATGGTTGTGTATTAATGGACTGATTGGGAGGAAATAAAGGAAATGTTTGGCGTTGAATAATAAATGTTGGACCTCTTTTTATTATTATGTAGATTGAAGGATTATTGCTACAAAATATGATGCAGCTGTTCCAGACTGTCCCAGATGCCACCCTGTTCCCTATGAAATTCTTTACTGAAGTAAAAGTACAGGTATTCATCTAAATAAATAATCTGGTCAAAGATAAAGTACAGCTTAAAATATTACGCATATGGTAAAGTAGAGAAGAACAATTACTTTAAGTATCAATGTGAAAGTACAAGAAAGATTCACAAAAGAACATCTGACTTAAGATATGACTGAAATCACATGTAGGTACTTTTGGTAAATTAGTTTCCTCTTTCACCAAGGATCCAGGGAACATGGGGAAAATAGATATGCTGACATCTAAAAACAGCTTTATTCCTAATCTCTCAGATGTTAGCTAGCTTAATACACAAAATGGCCAAAAGTTTGTGGACACCTGATAATCACCAGATATAGCCCCCCCCTTTCTTGTTATTATAACCTCCACTCTTCAGGGAAGGCTTTCTACTAGATTTGGAGTGTGGTTGTGGGGATTTGTCCATTCAACCACAAGAGCATTAGTGAGGTCAGGCACTGATGTTGGGTGAGGAGGCCTGGGGTGCAGTCAGAGCTTCAGGGTAATCGAGTCCTTCCACTCCTACCTCGGCAAACCACAGAGCTCACTCTGTGCCCAGGTACATCGTCATGCTGGTACAGGTTTGTGCCTTTTAGTTCCAGTGAAGGGAAATTGTAATGCTACATCATACAGAGACATTCTATATAATTCTGTGCTTCAAACTTTGTGGCAACAGTTTGGGGAAAACCCACATATGCGTGTGATGGTCAGGTGTCTTTTTACTTTTTTACTATATGTACTTTTTGGACATATAGTGTAACGCTGACAATACAAGCTAGCTGGATGCTAATTCACAATACAAAGTGATAAATACAAAGTTCTGGTGCAACAGTTAGATTACATTAATAGATATTAGGTCTCATTCTTCCTGTCACATCTCTTAGTGATTTCGATCAACAACCTGAAGGTGTATACTTCAGAGAAATGTAGTGATGATGTGTTTGAAAATAAAGAGATTTTTTTTTCTTTTGAAATGTAGTGTGTAAAAATCAAAAGTATGAGTCTCTCTCTCACTCCTTCCCACATGCTACTTCTGAGATACCAGTAATCCTGACCCCTTCTACTCTCTGGACCTGCCTGATACATCCTGATGCCTTACTTCTGATTGCAGTTCTCATCACTTGGAAATCCCTCTTGTTACTGAAGATGGCCCAACATAGAAAGTCTTAAGATACATGAGATTACTGCCAATGGTACCATTTTAAAACCATGAAGATGGCTTTGGACTGCAATTGCTATGAGCAGTTTTTGCACTCAAATCAGTGAACAGCTGATATCATCAACAGAATAGACTTCATGTAAAAACTATAATGAATTTCCTGGTGACATAACGGCACTATTTGACCGCAGTTATAGAAGGGAATTATTTATAATCGCACTATTCAGTGCTTCCCAGGTGAGGACGGGTTCCTCTCAAAGTTTCTTCCTCAGATCGTCTCAGGGAGTTTTCCCTTGCTGGCTTGCTCATTGGGGATAAATTCCTACATTTAAAATCTATATACTGAATTGATATATTTCTGTAAAGCTGCTTTGTGACAATGTCCACTGTTAAAAGCGATATACAAATTGAATTGAGTTGAAATAAAAACTAAAGTACAGATACCTAACAGCCAGACTTATTGTACGTACAATAACAACGTAATTGTACTTTGTTTCTTCCTGCCTCAGGACAGGACCGATAAAACAGTAAAACTCCCTTAATAGTGCACTATGGAGGGAATAGGATGTGATTTTGAACAAAGACAAGGCGACACATACTGTACATACTGTATATAACCTGTTTACTCTTAAACAAGACGATATTCAGGACAGAGGTAAACACAATGCTGTCAAATCGTAGAGTTGTGCTCTGTCTCCACCGTGTGGCGTTTATTTCCTCTGAAAAACTACATTTCCCATTCATCAGGCGGATGTGGACCGGAAACCGGAAGCGCAAACGGCAGGAAATACCTCAGACAGTGACGGGTTCGACATGGTAAGCTGAAATAAAGCTTTTTTTTCTTTTCTTTTCTTTTGCTGTGTTTACGCTTATTTACTTTCGTGTTATTTAGACATTAAACATGGTTCAAGAACGTGGAACATATTCATCATATTTAAATGAAATAAATCTCTCAGTGCTAGTTAACTTCAGTCTTGTTTAACAAGAACCTAATAGTGTTTATGTTATGTTCAAAATCAAAACTTGTAGTGTTTACTACTTGTACTGAGTCTACATCATTACAGTTAGGGTTATAATTGTATAAACTGCAGGTAAAGTGTGATTTAGGACCCCCATTTCATCAATTTGTATGTCATAGTGTTGGAGTTCTCAACACTAATATCATGGAAATGTAATAAAAACAACCCTGCTGAAAAAAACAAAACAGAACAATAGAAACCCTCATAGAAATTGTAATGGTTTTAATGGTTATAATAGGAATTGTTTCGGTTTTAATGGAAACTGTAATGGTCCCTGTTGGTAATTTGTTGCCTTCTGTTGGTGGTATGTTAAGTCTATTGGATACCATTAAGGACCAGTACTGGTTTTAATGTTAACAGCTGATGGTTTGTAATGGTAGTTGTAGTGGAAACCATTTGAATTTCTGTGATGGTTTCTATTGTTGTTGTTGTTGTTTCCAGCAGGGAAGTTAATTACTTAATTCACTGAATTAACTGCAATATCAAAATATCTTCTGATTTTTTCTTTTTCCTGGGAAAGATACACGATCCAGTAAAGCGTTCAACGTAACAAAATGAACACATTTCACTTTAATGATCGAGTCCATATACTGCTGTTAACAATGTCTGACTTAAAGAATACATCTAATTTGGAAAGAAAGCCATTTCCCTATAAAGCAACATAAAACTATATCATCTTTATCATCATTACCGGGATGCCTTGCTTATTATAATTGACATTTTTTTCAAATTATTCTCCCAAACTTCACTTCACCATATTAAGTAATAAAACAAGAGATTTTTGTTATATTTTAATATTTTGTTTGTCATTCAAGTGCTACACATTACAGAACTACTAATTCAAAAACAAATACAGTGTTTGTTAAATGTGTCCAACAGAATAACAAGGAATAACTCATTATCTATTTATTTATTTCATAATGGCTGTAATATGTAGTTACTTATCTAATATGCATTCCATAAGTATCAGAGTAGTAGGATAACAAGAATATTTATTGTTTGATTACTTATTAGTTTTACACTATTAGTGAAATAGACTTTGTGTGTTACATATAGATACTATTTTGCTGACTTAAAGTCTGTATAAACATTCATGCATTTATGGGTTAAACCCTGGCTGTAACATAGTAATAGAAAAGTTTCATATTTGTCTTTTGGAAAGGCAACCGGAGCAGATCAAGCTGTTGGTTTGGGCCTCGTTGGCTTCAGTCTATTACTGTTCACGTATTACACCATATGGGTCATAGTCCTGGTAAGTAAAATGAATCTACACGGTGAAATGACTTTTAAAGTATCTTTGCTCTCAAAATATTTGCTCCAACAGCTATTTAAACCCCTAATTTCTTCATTTGGGGATTAATAAAGTATTATTTTATCTTATCTTATTTCCGTTTGGCTTTTAGTTATTTAGTTAGTTATTTAGTATTATTATTTTTAATAGTCTCTTAACTGGCTGTGACTGCATAATACTTGATAAAGAGAGATGATTAGCTATTTATGACAATTATCCTGGGGACGTCTGTCTCCAAGTTAATAATAAAGTGTTTATTATTTACTGTTTGATATCCTTTCTCTGCTGCATTATTTTAACTTTAACCACTAAAATGTAAGATTAAAATATTCTGCACAGATTTTAATCAGTCTAACATAATACAGAAGGAGCCTCATGCACATGTGAATATGATTGATCAGTGAAAACATGACGGTGTAGTATCCCATGTAGTAATTCTTGCATACATCACACTATATTGCGTACCACCGAGAGTAATAGTAGGCAATCTGTACATATGCTCATGTAGTATATAGTGCACAAGGGTCCAATTTCCCCTTTTGTTCTCTAACCTTACACTGATTTTCAACTTTTTAGTTTAACGCAAAACCCAGAGTGCGAACAATTGACGAACATCATCTGCTTTCTTTTCAGCCGTTTGTCGACAGCGATCACGTGATCCACAGTTATTTTCTTCCTCGAGAATACTCGGTCATACTTCCCGGCGTAGCAGCTTTGATCCTCTTACTCTGTGTTGGTAAGTTTAGCAAACATACTGTATGTTCCTGTGTAAACATCTGTTGAAGTGAAAATCGCTTGACTTGCATTGAGAATGTATTTCTGTTGATAATGAGTTGTTATTCCGTAGCGTGAGAAGTCAAGATGTTAAAATGTTGCCTTTAAAGTCCTCATGAAATCAAATTTGAAGTTTTGTGGCTTTTAGTTTGAACATATTAGCCTTAAGGTTATCTATAAGCTAGTGTTCTCCATAACTGTGACAAAACGAACATTTAGAAGAGATATGCATTGAAAATGTACAGTCTCTCTCTACCGCCGGTACAGATCAACAATTTTGATGACATCATTCTGCACTTCAGCTTCTCATCAGATTTTCTCTCCAATCGAATGCTCGCTAGAATCTGAAGTGTCCCACCCCCGCTGTTATAAAAATCAAATGCTGAAGTTGTGGTTGTTGAGCGAAAGAAATCATATCACGCAAGCACGGGTCGTAAACGTGTCTTTGGCTGTTCAAACTCGCACGTTTTATTCAGTTTTCCAACTGTAAATTGGTTTAGAAGGAAATGGCTTCAATTCATCCACTTTGAAGAAGGAGGTATTTGTGCCAGCTCTCGGCTTTGGCCCGGACTGTGAGGTAAGTTAAACATTATTGGCGATTTAGAAAGGGGGAGGAGCCACTCAATATGACCTCGATATGACCTGACTTCCTGTTTCAGTGGAAATTACGTCAACGCGTTGAATAACGCTGCGCGTTTCAAGGCACTTCACGGGGACTTTAACTGCAAGAAATACTATGATATAAGAGGAATAAAACACATTGGGACATGCTTGTATAGGAAAATAACCCTAATCCATTTTTTATATTCCTATAGCAGCATGACCCTTACTTGATACACACTTCTTGCTATATGACTAGCTTGTACTGTTGTAAAAAAAACCAAAAAAACATTATATACCCTTTTTTCCAGGTACCTTCATAGGAATAGTAACATGGAAGAATCGTAAACCAAAGAAAGTCGATTAGGACTCTACAGTCGCTGTCATTCAGCTGCACAAAAGAAGGACATGATGAAAACTCAGTTTGCGTACCAGCTCCTGTACTTAAGTCTCATGTATAACTGTTCTCTGAGGCTTTCCGGCTTTTCATGTAGTTTTCAGATGGTTTAGCCCTGAGGAAATGACCAGCGAGTGTAAAGGAGCACATTAGCGACCACAAGGGGGGTAAAAATGTTTACTCATTAATGTATATGTGGAAATATGTGGAAATTTCTCTCTACTGACATGAAAATAAAATAAGCCTTACTGTCCTATCTGCTGTTACGTTGTACACAGTTGCTATGATCAGTAACCACTAAAACATTGCTGTTATGCATTTTTGCGGTCATACTAGACTCTAAATCCTGTAGAAAGTGTGCTAGTACAGTATAAAAGGGCACAATATGCTTAGTGCTGTTTGATGAGATGTTAGTGAGAGAAGGTACACAAATTTCAGTTGTTTTTTTGTACACACTGCAATAAATAATTATTACATAAAGATTTGCATCATGTCATACCGTTCTTAGCGATTATCTCAGGTTTGTGTCTAAGAAATTATGGTAGCTAGAAATGATGGTGGTGTCACAGTGAATTCACTTCTAAGCTAAGGATTATAAGATTGGGAGTATGGTTATGTTATTAAGTTGGCAGTTTATTAGGAGTGTCTGGTTTGTACCTGTACCGAATGTGGCACAGTAAAGACACTGGCTTGGTAGTAGTGTGTGTCGTGCTTATATGGTTACTGAGGGTGGTTTATTTATTTATTTATTTATTTATTTATTTATTTAAACACTGCACACTTACTGGCCACCCTGCTCAAAAAACACTAGAAACCATCACAGAAATTCTAACGGTTTCCACTACAAATACCATCACAAACCATCAGCTGTTAACCATTAAAACAATTACCAAATGGTTTCCATTATGCATTAGGATGTATTAAGGATGTAGGGCCTTAATGGTATCCACTAGACATAACATGCCACCAATAGAAGGCCACATATTACCAGTAGAGATGCACAGGGACCAGCACGTTTGCCTCACACCTCCAGGGTTGGGGGCTTGTTTCCCACTGAGGCCCTGTGGAGTTTGCATGTTCTCTCCGTGCTGCAGGGGTTTCCTCTGGGTACTCCGGTCCACTTCCCCCCCCAGTCCAAAGACGTGCATGGTAGGCTGATTGGCGTGTCCAAAGTGTCCATAGTGTATGAATGGGTATGTGATTGTGCCATGCGATGGATTGGCCCCCTGTCCAGGGTGTACCCCGCCTTGTGCCCCATACTCCTTGGGCTAGGCTTCAGGTTCCCCGTGACCCTGAAGGATAAGCGGTATAGAAAATGGATGGATGGATGGATTGTTGGGGACCCACAGGGACCATTACAGTTTCCATTAAAACCAATACAATTCCCATTATAACCATTATAATCTTTACACATTTTATGATGGTTTCTCTTGTTTTGTTTTTTTCTTCTTCAGCATGGCACTTTATTAGACACATTAACTTTGTAAGTACCACATCGTAGTTTAAAAGTAAAAGACTATAGCTAGTTTTACATGCACAATTTGTGTTAGTCATCCTCTTCCCCTTCATCATTGCCCTTCATTCCAAACACAGGATGTGGTTGGCTGGATGTTTTTAATTGGTGGATTGGTGTGCTGAGAAAAATACTTGCTCATTGGTGGACCTGTGGTGGGTGTGGTTTATATGGAATTAAAAAAATGCTCAACTTTTCAAAATCTGAGCTTCTTGTCATCCCAGCCTGCCCCTCAATCAACCATAACCTCACTGTGCAGCTCGGCTCATACACACTCAAGCCGACCAGGACAGCCAGGAACCTTGGGGTGACTTTTGATGACCGCTTGACCTTCACAGACAACATTTCAACAACAGCATGGTCCTGTAGGTTCATTCTGTGCAACATCAAGAAAATCAGACCCTATCTTACCGAACAGGCTACACAGATACTATTCCAAGCTCTTGTCATATCAAAACTGGACTACTGCAACTCACTTACTCTCGGGTCTCCCAGCCAGCTACATAAAACCCCTTCAGATGTTCAGAATGCAGCAGAACGTCTCGTCTTCAACCAGCCCAAAAGGACCCATGTCACACCCCTCTTCATGTCCCTCCACTGGCTTCCTGTAACCGCCTGTATCAAATTCAAGGCCTTGATGCTCAGACCTTGCCTGGAACAGCACCCCTACCTCAACACTCTCCTTGAGGTTTATGTCCCCTCATGCAATCCGAGATCGATTAATGACCGACGCTTAGTAGTGCCTACTCAGCGTGGCTCAAGGTCCCTTTCCAGAACCTTCACACTAACTGTCCCTCAGTGGTGGAATGAACTTCCAACCTCAATCCGGTCAGCAGAATCTGTCACTATCTTCAAAAAACAGCTAAAGACCCACCTCTTCCGTGAACACCTAACTAACACCTAAAATGCCAACCCCACACTATCCTTAAAAAAAAAAAAAAAAAAAAAAATTACTCTGGCACTTACACCTCTACTCTGCACACTCTGCTTTTCTGGAACTCAATTAAAAGATCTTGTATGGTAGCACTATTTGTATTGCGCTCCACTTGACATATCGCTTTGCTTGTATTTCCTCATTTGTAAGTCGCTTTGGATAAAAGCGTCTACTAAAAGAATAAATGTAAATGAAAATAAGCTCTGCAACCACAATCCGCACACACGACACATCTTACTGCTATGCAATTCATGCAGTGAGTCATATCTAGCACTTATTGATAGAAGTATTCATTGTAGCACTAAGTATTTTCAAATTCCTTGAGTATTAGGACTTAGAGTGACTAAAGTCTAAACACCTGCACAGCTTTAAATAATGATTTAAGATCATCTAAAATATAAACGGAAATATGTTACATTTCAGTTTGATTGGAAATTCTTGAAATGAATTTCTAATTCATGAATTAATAAATGTATGAAACAGTATTGTAATAAAGTACTGTGAGAAGCGCACGAGAGCGGCACCTTGTGGGCGGAGCTTTCACTGCACTCAGTGAGGCTCCGCAAGAGCGACAGCACTGTTCGGTTCCAGAAATGTAGGAATCGACTCCGATTCCCATTGCAGGTGTTGAGAATCGAAGGAGTCGGTTCTAAGAGGCGATTCTCAATTTCAAAAACTGAAGCAGAAAACAGGAAAGATCACAATTACGCTAAAAGTACATGATACACTATTGTGCTTAAGGAATTGTGTCACATATACTAAATTAATATGCTACCATTTGAACATTAATGAAAATTTTTATCAATAATATGATTTGGTGAACTGACATGCTAAATTACGTTGGCTCCTCAGAGGGTTGCCTTAAGTAGCTTTAGGAGTGGCGATGTTCTTTAATTAAAGTTTGGTTTTTGTTTTATAATTTTACAGTTTACATTGCGCTATCCTGATGTTCTTAAAACGCAAACCAAACGCATACCTTAGTTTGTTTAATCACATTTTATTGGATACCATTTGCTATGGAGAAGTCCGATTAACCAATCAGAACCATGCATTTTTTTCCGTTAGTGTTTGAAAGCTACTCGCCTGATAGCTATTCTTTTAAAAATACAGATATCAAACTGACAGACTGTGAAGTACTGAACGTTTATTGCAAGACGAGAAAGGGAAAGGTAGATCTGATTTTTGTAAGATAAAATATACATCTACGTATATATACATATACATATAATATACATATAATATACATATACATACATACATACATAAAATATTGATGCAGTAATTCGTGCAAAAGGAGCCATATGACCAAATATTGAGTGCATAAATTAACATACTTTTTAGAAGACCGACATTTCTGTACTATAAATTCCTTATTCTAATATAGGTAGGAGATTTCCATGACCTGTAAGCCCTAATCATCAAGATTAAAACAAACAAACAAACAAAAAAGGCTTGAAATATTTCACTTTATGTGTGATGAATCTAGAATATATTTCACTTTTTGAATTAAATTACGAAAAAAATGAACTTTTAAATAAAAAAAAAAAAGTTAATTTTTTTTGTGAGATGCACCTGTATATATAGTTTTGAGTGGAACGGTAATAACGGTAGTATGACAGTGTTATTGATCACCATCTTGCCATATTAATAACACTGCCATACCACCGTTATTGTGGTGCACAGGAGGTTGTGCCTTAAATGATGAAATAACACATCCATGCCATCACCGTTCCTTTCACTGGAATGATTTTATATAGGATTTTTCCTCAAATTTCCAAACTGAAATTAATTCCTAGCTAAAAGCTATTAATTCCTAGTGAAAGCTATTTCACTGTGTGGAGTCGACTCTCGTGTTCTCAGTGCCTGCCTGTCATCAAAGAATCGACTCTTTTTTTTTTTTTTTTGTTGGAATCGACTCCCAGCCAGAAACAGAGCGCTGAGCGATGTGGCAGCTGAGGACAGGAAGAATGCGCTGAAACCGCAGAGTGGACATGAACCAGTGTCTCCATGATGAGTCAAACTGAGGTAACATCTTTTTAATTTTCTTCCTCAAAAACAGTTTCCTGTTTAACAGGCAGGATTCTTATGAAATGTCCATGTTTATGCCGAGCTTTTGTCGAGTTTGCTAACAGAAAGAAAGATTTGGCTCTACTGTATATTGACAGCTCTGTCAGGAAAAAGGTAGGTAATGTTTTCTTTCTGTGAGAAATATTCAAAAACCTACCGAATAGTCCAGAACGTGAACGAGCCTATAGTACAGTTTAGTCAGAGTCCCTGTAACGTCATGTTTTTATATCAGTGTTCATGTGTATGTTTCATTCCAGGACATTGTTATGGTTATGAAAAGGTTACAGAGCTATTAACACACACTGGTCCTTCATGTCAAGGAGCTGAGTTATCAGATTTAATCTGCTGCCTCTGAGCAGCTGATTCTCATCACTGCAGACAAATAAGCCTCTGTGAACTGGCCAGAGACCACTGCATCTTCTCCAAACACTCAAAACATTCACTAAGGATATGCACTGATTCATTAAAAACAAAAACAACAAACATTTTCAATACAATACATATATCAAAGCTCTGAGAATGGGCCTGATACTAACAATATTTTAGTACCTGAATGACCATCTCAGAGCTTCTGATTCCCAGCGATGTGGGATGACAGTAGGCTTTAAAGACAAAAATGAAAGTTTTGTGGCTTTTAGTACAAATATATTAGCCTTGAGGTTATCTATAAGCTAGTGTGCTCCAAAACAATGACAAAATTCGCATTTAATACTTGTAAATGCATTAAAAATGTACAGTCTCTCTCTACCACCGGTACGGATCAACAATTTCGATGACATCATTCTGCACTTCAGCCTGTCATCAGATTTTCTGTCTAATCAAATGCTGTCTAGAATCTGAAGTGGGCCGCCCCCGACATGATAAAAATCCACTGTACTAACTGTCGAGTACGGCTTAGCCCCGGGCGCTGAGGTAATCTAAATGCTATTGGCTGTTTAAGAAGGGGGAGGAGCCAATCAGTATGTCCTGCACTGACTTCCTGTTTCAGTGGAAATTACGTCGACACATCGAATAACGCTGTGCGTTTCAAGGCGCTTAATGGGGACTTGAAGACAGTTTGTCTTAAATGGTATTTTCCGTGCATTTGGCATGGTGGTGGCGGCTTGATCCTGCACTTGGGTTACTGTCTGTGTGGAATCTTGCATGTTCTCCCTCTGTCAGTTTAGGTTTCTTCCAGGTTCTTCAGTTTCCTTCCATCTCCCAAATACTTGCCAGTAGGTGGATTGGGTACACTAAATTTCCCCCAGCTGTAAATATGTGTGTGTGTGTGTGTGTGTGTGTGTGTGTGTGTGTGTGTGTGTGTGCATGGTTTGCTGCAACTGGTGGACTGGTCTCTCTTCCATGGTGTATTCCTGCCTCACACCCATTGTTCCCGGGATAGGATAGGCTTGGGCACAAACCTGACCAGGATAAAGCGGTTCCTGAGAAAGAATCTATGATTGAATGTTAAGTGCAAATTTCAGTTCCGTATCAGTCAACGTCACAGATGTTCACAGGATAAAATGACGTCAGTGAATTGAAAATGCGTCATAGTCTTTTTGATATTGATCCAGTGCTTTGGGCCAGGTGCAGCAGTGTTCCTCATTCCTGCCTACCTAAGCTGGTTTCTCCTGAATAAAATGCCTTGGTAGTGACAGTGTATTAAAGCATCCTTTGAATATCAGAAAATATCAGCGTATCCATCTCTTAATTACTAGCTTTTATGCCACTGCGCTGTTGAATCCTCAAGCCTGATCAGTCAGAATGTGTTGACTAATTTTCTATAACAGCAGCTCTGAGAGCAGTTCCCATTGCAAGATTGATATTAAATTGCACAAATTACACATTGTAGTTGTTTCTATAGTAACAATTTCAGATGCTGATTTAAAACATGAGTAATCTTTGATTTTGGAAGGAGTCTCCAGTGTCAGTGCTTTGTAACATTCAGCTGGAACTTTAAGTTTTCTGACAGGTAAACAGGAAACCAGAGTACCCAGAGGAAACCCCTGAAGCAAGGGGAGTTCACACACACACACACACACACACACACACACACACACACACACAGGGTGGAGGAAGAATTCGAGCCCCCAACTCTGGAGGTGGGAGGCAAACGTACTAACCACTAAGCCACCATGCCCCCCATTAAATGTAGATATAAAGAGATAAAACATGCATGTCATTCTTTAATTAATAGAAAAGTGTACTAGTTGACACATTGATGTGGTATAAGAAAAATAAAACATTTTGGGACATGCTGTTTTAGGAAAATAATCAACTTCATGGTGGTAACGCTCCCTCCATAGTACTCAGAAGTACAATATTCTTTGTTACATACAGCTCTTTGGAAAATGTTCCCTGCTGGGAAGAAATATTACATTATATTTCAATTCCTAATGAAACTTTGAATATTATCTCATCTAACACTTGCCTGAAGTCGATCGACTCTTTCTTGATGCAATTACAGATGTGTGAGATATTCAGTGTCTTACTGATTGAATTGTATCCTAATGGAAGAGTTGCCAGTTCTATCTAGATAGATGCTACTGATCAGTGCTTTTCTGTTTTCATGTTGATGCTCTGAAGCACCAGGGTTATTGCTGATTACCACAAATATCACAGAAGACCATTACGACCATAGAATCAGCCCCAGATTATCACCACAAGGCCTGTTGTCAAGGAGACGGGCAGCAGCAAGTCTGTCATCTTCTGTTATGATGTACTCGAGCTCAGTGTCAGGGGCTGTCACTTGTGGATTAGAAAATGGACTAGAAAGAAATTAGCACATTATTGTACCCGCAACAGAAAATGAAGAATCAGCATCTTTTTTTTGGCTGAAAACTGCAAAATGTGACATTTTGGGGAAAATTAGTATAGTATTGGATAACAGAGAGGAATATTAGATTAAATATAAATAGTAGACAGTGAACACATAAGATATTATGATACAGCCAATACGATAGTATGCCAAAGATTTTCGTAACCACAGTAACACAAACAGTATTCATATAACAATGGAGAGAAAAGGGCAGGTGCTAGCATATGCTACATACCACTTACAATCTTAGGGTGCGTCTCAATCAGCTCCCTAGTTCAGTAGTCAGGGCACTGATCAGGGAGTCGGCTATTTTAAGGGCTGTCTCAATCGCAAAATCCTTCCAGTGCACTGGAACGTTTGCAGCCTAAAAAAAATCCCATAATGCACCGCAAAAGCCAGGGATCATCGATGCTCACTATTTTCCCTTACTGGAAATGGTGTCATATTTTCTATAGCCTCTCAGCTCGAACAAAAAAAAATGGCGGCCAAACTCTCAGCCAAGTTCATCTACAAATGCAAGTAGCAAATGTTATCGTTGTTGTAGCTCTCAAATGACTACTTACGTTAGCAATTACATTAGCGATTTTTAACTTTATTTGACGTTCTCTGTACGGTTTGTTTGAGTCTTAACAACTTTTAAGTGTTTAATGATTTTTTAAAAATCCACTAGCTAGCTTACGATCCTGCTTCAAGTACCATGACAGAAACGCATGTGATTAAGCGAACAAATTCATATGATAACATTATATGATTTATATAATGTCAGAAAGATATCGGTCCTGCCTGTTGTTGATAAATGCCAGCTTTGGCGTTTTACAACGCGAGAACGTAGACATGTCGCCAGAAATCAGGTTTAATCTGATGATCTGTGGAATCGCCGGAGTCATCAGTGCCCTAATGTGTAGTCCATCCATCCATCCATCCATCTTCTATACCGCTTAATCCTTTTCAGGGTCACGGGGAAAACTGGAGCCTATCCCAGGAAGCATCGGGCACAAGGCGGGGTACACCCTGGACAGGGTGCCAATCCATCGCTGGGCACAATCACACACACATTCACACAGGCTGGAGCTGGAAGCACTGCTTTTACCTGCTTGTGGATAGAGTGCAGAGCAGAGGACAGGGTTGCACAGTAATTTAACATTGCATCATCATATGCTGCAGCGTCGGGAAGAGGAGCTGTCACAGGTCCAATTCCTGTGTGTGGAGGTCTCCCAAACAATAACCCAAAGGGGCTAAGCCCATCCTAAGCCTGTTTCAGAACAGCATTTGCTCAATCTGTTTTTTTTTAGTGTCCCATTTTCTCTCTCTACCGCCCCACCACTAGCTGGATGATATTCACAGTGCTGCTTTAAGTCAATACCCAAATATTCACCCACCTACTTAAGGGCATGGCTCACAAAAGGTGTACCATTATCACTGGAGATTTTTTGTGGGAGTTCCCCATCTAGGAATTACTTCTCTAAGCAACGCCTTTGCTACCGCGTCTGAGTCCTGTTTGGACATAGGGACATGGCCTTCTCTACCTTCAAACCTCAACCCACGTTATGAGTTGCACAAACATCGTTCACAAAATTATTATTATTATTTTTTAGAATAATTAGAGAAACCAATGCTTTATCGCAGATATCATTCCCCCTTTGAAGACAAGGACAGCCCTGGGGACACCGCCAAACTCAGTCAACAACCGTGCAGCCTGCTTTGCGCCACACAGCCTTTTCCTCGTCCGCATAGCCCGTGCTCGGAGGTCTGAAAGCTGTAAAGAAGGAGTGATTATTTTCTTTGCGTTTTGGGACCATAGATGCAGCTGCTTGCTTTGCTGCACTGTCCGCTCGAGCGTTTCCTAGGAAAACAGGATCTGATTTGTTAGTGTGTGCATCACATTTGCATACTCCAATAGTTTTGGGGAGTAGGACTGCGTCCAGCAGCTCAGAGACTAGTTTATGTTGGGCTATGTGTGTTCCTGAACTCATCAGGAAGTTCCTGTGTTTCCAAATTGTTCCAAAATCATGTACTACCCCAAAGGCATATCTACTGTCTGTGTAGATATTTACTGACTGTCCCTCAGCATGTCTTCATGCCTCTATGAGGGCGTACAGTTCAGCTGCTTGTGCTGACAGGTTTGAGGGGAGACTTCCTGACACAACAGTCTCATGTGTGGTTACCATAGCATAGCCCACTCGATTTTTACCTGTCTCTGGATTGCATGACGCTGAGCCATCCACAAAAAGGATTAGATCTGAATTTGACAACGGGACATCCTTCAGGTCGATTCTAGGAGAGCAGAGTTCATTAGTTAGTATGACACAGTCATGTAGTTCCTCATCTTCCTCTGTTGGAAGGAGAGTAGCAGGGTTAAGGACAGTACATCGTTTTATAGTGACATTCGGCATATCTAATAGAACTGTGTTATAGTGCAGCCACCGTTGGGTGGACAGGTGTGAGGTTTTCTGTTCAAGTAGGAGTAACAACACCTCATGTGGAACCAAGAGGTTCAATTCTGAGTAACCTACCAGGTCTCTGGATGCCACCACAGCTTTCTCAGCTGCTGCTACTGCACGTACACACAGGGGAAACTCTGCAGCAACTGGATCCAACTTACCTGAGAATGAGCTGTCCAACCTGTCGCATATTCCATTTCTCTGAGCAGTGCTTCTAGAATGGAATAGTTTAGAATGAAAGTTCTGCGATATGAACAGATACCTAGGAAAGATAGAACCTGTTTCTTTGTCAGGGGCTTGGGAATCTTCTCGATTGCAGATACTCTGTCAGCTGAGAGTTTATTTCCCTTTGCAGAAATGTCATGACCCAAGAAAACTTTTTTTGTGAAAGTGTAAAACACACATTAAGTCCCTGCCCAGTAGATTTACTGGACATGAAGACGAGTTGCCACCTGGGCTTCCTCGTCTGTGTCCTATTGGTTTTCCTCTCCTCTCCATCTTTCTTTCCTTTGCCTCTTGTACGAGCTTCTCCACGTGGATTGCATACCTTTCCACTTGTGTGAGGTTTCCGGTGTCCCAGGTGATACGTATATATGTCGGTATATATCTTAGTTTTGAAGCTGTGATCTAAGAAACACCAATATCTCTGCTGTCGCAGAGGCGAAGTTCCTGGAACTTCTTATAAGAAATCGCTCCATGTAATACTTCTCTCAATGTAATACACGCATTTCTTATATCATTGACTCCCTTCCGTACAGACAGCAATACACAATGACTTCATAAAATTCAAATTTTAATTCTAATTCTAAATTCTTGATGATACCAGAGAAACTGCCTGCATGTCAACACAGACTTCAGGGTGAAACTTTTCACGAGCGTCCTCCGGTTTGCTTGTTGTCCAGAAAAGCTGAAAAGACTCGCGCAGCCCAGCCAGGAGACGCCAAATTGTCATGGAAATTAGACAACACTCGCAGACTCGTCCTCTGAAGGTGAAAAGGTTTATTACAGAAAGATGATTAATACAGGATAGAATAAAGCAGGATAGAATAATGAGAGCACTCTGAAGCGCTTGTGCTGAACCACTACTATATATATGAAACGCAGAGCATGACACACTTCTGTGTACCGATAAGAAGCGGTTTGAGGCAGTTCAAACAGGCTTTGTTTCAGGGTTTTAGATGTGCAGACGAACCTTGAACAGAAGAACATGTTTGTGTCTCTGTAAGCAGATAAACATTCTGTACTAATCAAAGTGACATGACATGGACTTCTTGAACAGATGAACATGAACAGAACAAGAACAAAACTATGAATAAGTAAAAATGAATAATTTCCTTCACAAGCACTTCCGTAAGCAACTCTAGATAAGCTACTCTGCCAAATGCCATAAATGTAAATGTACATGTACATCTTTTTATAATTCTAAAAATAATTTTTGTACACAATTGGACCTTAAGGAACATGGATTAAAATACTTTTAAAGCTTTACTCTTAAAGCTGGTTAAAGGTACAGCACATGCACCTTCACAGGTAAAAGATACATACTGAAGGTACAAAAGATACTGGTTCCATCCTGGTGACATGGAAAAGTACAGTTGGATACCTTTATTTCTGAGACTGTAGCACAGCTTAACACGAATCAGTGGATACTTAACAAAGAAAGGCCCCTCTAAGCTAATTACATTTACGGCTCTGTTCACTGCAACATTGTCATGTACAGAATGCTGATCGTATTGTTGGTTTATCAGGAACCAGCTTATCAGGAAATAAACCAGAGGCATCTGATATTAGCCAGACAAAACGATCAAATTACGTGTTAAATTCTTAGGATTAAACCACTGCATTGTGATATTGCACAGAGCCAGTGGAATGGAGACCTCTGAAGTAATAGTAAAAAATGATATTTTGCATTTGGACTCCTAATTGCAGCAGATGGAGATGGCAGGACCGAGCAGCAGCACGCGGCCGGTGAAGATGAAGGTCTGGGGAGGCCTGCAGCAGCGCTGGAAGCTGCTGGGTGTGTTTGAAATCAACCAGCAGCATGAGCTCTACCAGCTCACCTGCATGATGAAGGAGGGTCTAGCTACTGCTGTGCAGAACACCATCGACAACCCGATACCCGTGAGTAATAAGAATTGCAATAAGCACCTTTTCAAATCACACTTTAGAATACAGAAAAGATGAGAAGCTGGAAAAAATATTCTGCAGGAGAATTGACCTTTGACCTAGAAACGCTGTGAAAGTCCATCTGCAGGATTTCATTACAGGAAATTAGCAACAAGCCGATATATTCGGATTTTTTCTTAAAAATCGAATATCAAAGTAATAATCAAATTCCCCAATGTAGGAACAAAAACAAACAACTAAAGCTAAACTTTAACATTACTGACAAGAATAATGAATACAGTTGTACATGGATCTTCTAAATTAGTAGCAGATGACTGATAATGAATATCAGCAGGAAACACCATGTGCAGGACACGTACTAAACCGGCTGCAACTTAATCGTCGTAACTTAATTTCTTCATTGTGAATTTCCATTATCAAAAATATGCCATTAAAACTAATGCTATTAGCTTTTAACAGTTAATGCTTTAACAGTTGCTGCAGCTGTTTAAAGTTTAAAGCATTTCAAATGAAAATGTGACCACACAGGCTTTTAACATTACACCAGAAGAAAGAATTAAACATTAACGTTTTCTGTTGCAACTGTTATTTTTCAAATAATGACATCAAATATTTTGAATTTCGAGTGGGGTTTTTTTCCTCTGAAATGATCAAGCAGAAATATACTATAAAGTTCATTTTTAGTTTATCAGGCTAATCTGAGTAGATTTCAGGACCATTAACACAGAATATAAAGAAATAAATAACTCTATTTACCAGACTACAAACTGATATTCAGTAGCTAATAGTTATATGCTGATGAAAATGTTCATATTGCAGTAACTGCAATATTCACAATGTGCTCATTTTAGCACAATAGTGTAATTTAAAAACAATTCAGTTTTGGCTAAGGTTTTTGAAAACTTTAATGGAAGTGTTGTGAACAGAATGACTGAGATTTCTTTCTCTCAAAAGTTCCAAAGATTTTGAAGAAATCTTGCCGACTTAGGCAGTGTCTCAAAGTGTAATTGATAATACGATTTAGTGGTTTAATTGCTTTTCAGCTCATACCTTTAACCCTTTTAAAGTCATGGCTTATGATTCAGGAACTACAGTGAAACTAATAGTAAACTGTGTATCTATACAAGAGTGAGAAATGTGCTGTAGAGTGTGTCCGGACCCATCGCCAGTCCTGTCATTAAATATAATAGACGTCATTAAAGACACACCAGAGTCAAACACTGGGTGGGGTGATTAAGTCCCAGAGAGAGAAGCGTGTTTAGGTTTGGTCCCATAGTGACCATGTGTTTATGAATATGAACCTGCTATCCAGTGTGCTGTATTGTTTTGGGTGCTCACGGTGCCTGGTCCTCTGAGAAAGAAGAAGAGAACATCACAGTTCTGCTGACACAAACACAATTGTGAAGCCCATGTAGGAGAGGGGTGGAGGGATACCACAATGCCCCAGTCTCCACGGCACAGAGCAATAGGCAGAGAACAATATGGCAAAGTTTTTTTCTTTTTAAAGGAATACTCCAGCTTTTTTCAACCTGATCTCTATCTATTACTTTTGTAAAGTGTTGGGGTGGGGTGTCAAACTTATTTTAGGCAACAGCCCACATTACACTTAGTCCAGTGTCAGGTGGGCTTTAATTGGTTTAACAGACCAGTAACACATCAACAACTCCTCTCAAACATGTTCATTTATCTGCAATTATCTGGGTACGTTATCCACATATAAATGTATCCATTCGCCTTATAAAAGAGATACAAATCTATTTTGTAAAAAAAAAAAAAAAAACAACCTACATTTATTAACTATTTATTTTGTATGAAAACTACAAAAAATATTTAGCCAATGAAGCATTTGCTCTCAGAACAGTCTCAATTCCTTGTGGGATGGATTCCACAAGGTGTTGGATACCTTCCTTTGAGATTCTGGTCCGTGTTGACATGATTGCATCACATAATTGCTGCAGATTTGTCAGCTGCACATTTCATGCTGCAAAGCTCCCACACCAACGTTGCTGGTGACTGGGGCAGTCACTGAAGTACACTGAACTCATTGTCATGTTCATAGAACCAGTTTGAGATGACTGTGCGACGTGGTGCATTATCATGCTGGAAAGTAGCCTTTATAAGATAAGGTAAAGGTAAATTGGTGGCTAAAAAGGGATGCACATGGTCGACAACAATACTCTGGCATATATACTGTGGCATTCAAACAATATTGGTATTATGGCGCCCAGTGTGTGCCGAGCATGAACTGTTGAAACTTGGGTCTATAGATTTATGCTGTTGACACCACATTCTGACTCTACCATCAGAATGTCACAGCAGAAATTGAGATCAGGTCCAGCCATCAATTTTCCATACCGCTTATCCTACACAGGGTCGTGGGGGAGCCTGGAGCCTATCCCAGGGTTCAAAGCTGGCGACACCCTGGACAGGGTGCCAACCCATCGCAGGGCACAATCACACACACATTCATATGGACAATTTGGAAATGCCAATGAGCCTGCAACACATGTCTTTGGACTGGGGGTGGAAACCGGAGTACCCGGAGGAATTCTAATCCCCCCCCCAGAAAAAAAACAAACAAACAAACGGGGAGAACATGCATACTCCACGCACATACAGGGGGAGGCAGAATTTTAAACCCCAATCACAGAGGTGCAAGGCAAGCATCCTAACCACTAAGCCACTGTACCCCCTTAAGATCATGTGAAGATGCTTGGTCTGATTAATCTTGATTTCTCCCACAGCATGCACATGTTTGGGTAAAAATTTGGCATCAACAGCATGAATCCATGGACTCCAACTGCATTGTGTCTTGTGAAATAAGTTCCTGTTCTTGGCTGACAGGAGTGGATCTCGACATGGTCTTCTGCTGTTCTAGCTCTTCTGACCCAACCATGTGTCCGATGTCGCTTGGATACCATAAAACCATACCAAACAACACTGTGAAAGACAATTCCAAAAAAGCACAAAACATATTTGCCCAACAATCACAAAATAAACTCCATGATATCCTGTACGGACTGTTTATAACTCTATAGTAGTTTTTTTTTCTCAGATCAATGTCAGAGAGAGCAAACTCTTTAACAGGCAGTAACACTGAATCACTTGTGCTGTCACCCATCTGTATATAACATAAATACAGACTTCCATTAACAATTCAAATATTAAAAGTGAATTTGAAGAAAACATATTTTCAGTTCTTTTGTCAGTACATGGAATCAGGACCAACACTGATTCTGTGGAAAGTAGAAAGTTGTTTATAATTAATATACAACCTCAAAACCATCATAATCATGTTTATTTCATCTCTGCTGTTTCAGAACGAACTCTCTGAAGATGATTACCGACTTGAGGTGACACAAATCCATAAGGTACTTACGAATTGTCATGGCTACAGATTTAAATTATACCGAATGTGTATAATATAAAATATAATATAATATAATATATAATGTATAATATATATTATATTATATAATATATATAATATATAATGTATAATATAATATAACAGCTGTCAGAATCAGTGTAATCTGTTATGTACAGTGCTCTCCACTAATATTGACACCCTTGGTTAATATGAGCAAAGAAGGCTGTGAAAAATTGTCTTTATTGTTTACCTTTTTGATATTTTGTTTAAAAAAAAATCACAAAAATACTCTGCTCTTTTGGATATCAAACAATTACAAACTAAACACAAGTTTAATAATGTTAATAATAATAATATTGTTGATTCATTGTTTATTTTGAATATATCAGTGCTTCATAATGATAGATGTTAAAGTTAAAAGTTAAGTTTCCAGAGAATTTCAAACAGAAGAGCCAAGCGAGGTGAATACACAACGTTTCAGGATGTTCTGGACAAAAGTCCTTGTTGTGCTAGAAAAATGTTTCTGAGGCTGTATGAGGTAAAACTGGTTGATATTCGAAACGGTTGATAATGTAATACCTGCTGTTCAAATATCTACAGGTTTCACCTCCTACAGCCTCAGAAACACTTTTCCTGCACAGCTAATGAAGGACTTTTGTCCAAAACAATCTGTCTCTCTGGAAACATTTGTGATTTACGTAACTTTTACTACATCTCCTATTATTAATGAAGTACACTGCAGTTGCTCTTTGCAGGAACAGACTGCCTAGAGAATAATCCAGAATATGTCATTATTTGCTCATGTGACTGCCTGTGTAAAGGACTTTAGGATGGAAACGTTTGCAGGGCCAGTGTTTGCCAGCCTGCGGCGCTCTCTGGGGATGACCGAGAAAGAGTATCAGCATTCTCTCTCCTCTGAAGACTGCTACCTGCAGTTCATCAGCAATTCAAAGAGCAAAGCAGACTTCTTTCTAACGTGAGTCAGCACTAACAGCCTACAGTATAGATACACCACAGTGTGTGTGTGTGTGTGTGTGTGTGTGTGTATGTTTGTGTATGTGTGTGGCGGGAAAGCCCAATCTCTACTATATATAGTTCTGAACACTACATTTTTCCTGAACTAAAATGTTTCCCTTTGGGGTGTATCTCAACCAGAGGTGAAGTTAAGGCATTTTTTTTATTTTTTATTATAATACTAATAATTATTATTTTATTAAAAATCACAGCGATCCTTTTTTAAATAACTAATTGACCATTAAGGCCATCTGAGATTTTATTTTTTAGAAATTTTACTTTTAGAGAAGAAGTGTAGCAAGTTCTCCAAAAGCCTGGAACATCTTACCAGCCAATTTTCTTAGGAAACTGCACAACCTAAGGCAAATTATGATTTCATTTCATTTTAAATGGGTTGTTTGACTGATTAAAATAGTATTATATTATGCATGGCAGACTGTGAAATTGCAAATTCTACCAAATTGCAAAAAAAAAGATAGAAAAATAATTATTTAGCCAAAATGAGGTTTTTCAACCTATAGCATACTATGACCAACCTGTCAGCTTTAAGAAACGAGCTATATTTTTCCCCCGAAAATTATTCCTGCAAAGAAAATTTTGGGCCAGTTTAACAATGCAGTTGTAAAAACAGTCAGTCTCCCTAAATATGTCTAAAGCCTTGCTAGCTATGTGAGATTTACACAGTGAATGTTACACTTTGCTCAAGTTGTTGGATAGCTACGTACCATAGAGAAATGAGCATAAGCATAATCAATTCAGTTTGTACCAAAATATCGGCTGTCAAAAACCCCCCCAAAAAACAAAACGTGATACTCCTGCTCTGCAGTCAGAATGAAATCATTACCCCTTCCATGTACAGTGTCTTCTGTATATCTACTGTATCTATCTATCTATCTATCTATCTCTCTCTCTCTCTCTCTCTCTCTCTCTCTCTCT
>JANDJT010000167.1:11394319-11407431 GCA_024331685.1 Stegophilus panzeri | reverse complement strand
TGCAGTTATTGCTGCTAAAGGTGGCACAACCAGATTTTAAGTTTAAGGGGGAAATTAGTTTTTCACATGGGTGATAGATGTTGAAAAAAACCTTCTTTTTTTTTTTTGTTTCAATAAAAGTAATTAAAACTGTGCAGTGTGTTTACTCCGGTTGCCTTTGTTTTATGTTGTATTTCATTTAAAACTATTTAGTATGAGATGTACACAAAAACAGAAGGAATCAGTATGGGGACAAATACTTTCACAGCATTGTAACTGGCTAAATCACCTATACCAAGGACTGGTATCACTTCCACAGATTTAAGAGCTACTGTTCAAGGTAATAACTTGCACCTATATACATTACCATTAGCTTGCTATAACATACACTATATGGCCAAAACACCTGACCATCACACCCAGATTTAGTCCCCCTTTTGCTGTTATAATAACCTCCACTCTTCTGGGAAGGTTTTCCATTAGATTTTGGAGCATTGTTGTAGGGATTTGTGTTCATTCAGCCACAAGAGCATTAGTGAGGTCAGGTGTTAATCAGTGGGGTTGAGGTCAGGGCTCTGTGCAGGCCACTCGAGTTCTTCCAAACCAAACTTGGCAAACCATGTTTTCATGGAGCTTGCTTTGTGCACAGGGGCATTGTCATGCTGGTGCAGGTAAGGGCCTCTTTGTTCCAGTGAAGGGGGGAAAAAGTGAAGACGTCCTATACAATTGTGTGCTTCCAAGTTTGTGGCAACAGTTTTGGAAGACCCATTTATGGGTGTGATGGTCAAGTGACCACAAACTTTTAGTGTATAAAGGTGCATGTCTCTATATACAATACTGCCAGTATTTCAGTACAGCATAAAATCTTTAGATGCACTTATGGTCTATATCTGCTATTCAGTGATGTGAATATGAGAGACAGTTGTGACTGGGTAAATGCTGAGATCAATCACTTCGCTTTTCTATGGAATCCTAGATGCTTCACTTTTATGGCCTAATTTACATAAAATCTGTATTTTTTGAGATATAGGTAAGTTGGGGACATCCCCATAAGCCATAATTTTTCAGAAGATATGTTTTAAAACATTGGCAAAATGTACATTTATTAAATGCCCCACAGACAAAAATAATTTTATTTAATATGATATTTATAATTGACACATATATACAAAATTCATATACTTTTGTTAGCTTATAAGCTCTATGTGCTCCGCTCCTATGACTAGCATAATGGTAACAAGATTTAAATTCAACTGTACAAATATTTAGATTCATTAGACTTTGTACTGAAGAGCTAAAGCTATCTAACATTACGTGTGTTTGCTTTTAGAACAGGTTTTTGTATGCTTGAAGCACTGACATGCTGGTTCAGAATTGTACTCCCCTTATCATTAACCCATGATAATATCTGAGTAGCTATGTACAGCCCCAATTCCAAAAAAGTTGGGATGCTGTGTCAAATGTAAATAAAAACAGAATACAATGATTTGCAAATCTCATAAACCCATATGTTATTTACAATAGAACATAGAAAACATATAAAATGTTTAAAATGAGGAAAGGTATAATTTTAAGGAAAAAATAAGGTCATTTTGAATGCCGCAACACGTTTAAAAAAAAAAAAAAGCTGGGACGGAGGCAACAAAAAGCTGAAAAAGTAGGTGTTACTAAAAAGAAACAGCAGGAGGATGTGTGTGCTGAGTTTTGAAAGAGGCGTGTGTGTGTGTGTGTGTGTGTGTGTGTGTGTGTGTGAGCGTGTATGTGAGTGCATGTGAAAGTATAAAGGAGAGACCTATACTAACGGCATCCCTGAGAATTGTTTGAACTGCAGTATCCTGTGTTTTCTGTTGTATCAGCAGAGGTCTTTCCTGTCTGTGAGTGGCATATTTCACAGCTGGGTATTCCTGAATGTGAGGGAGGAAATCCATGTTGTACACTGTTTTAGTTGTCAGGCTGTGGTAATCTGTAACACTCCGAGGGGAGTGGATGAGCATACTGGCAGTCACAGTGAAGCACTCCGATGCAGTAGACACATGCTTTCATGCATCAAACCTCTAGGATAAGAAGCATCTGAATAATCTCAATAATCATATGTCTCCTCAAAACCCTTTGGGTCTCAAGAAAGGAAGTTTAATTCAATTCAATTCAGTTTTATTTGTATATTGCTTTTAACAATGGACATTGTCTCAAAGCAGCTTTACAGAAATATATATATTCAGGATATAGATTTTAAATATATGAATGTATCCCTAATGAGCAAGCCAACAAGGAAAAACTCCCTGAGATGATATGAGGAAGAAGTCTTGAGAGGAACCAGACTCAAAAGGGAACCCATCCTCATCTGGGTGACCCCAGCAATTATAAATAAATCCCTTCTACATGGTCAAATAGTGCAGATGTGTAACCAGGAAATTCATTTCAGTTTTTACATGAAGTCTGTTTTGTTGAAGCAATCCACTGTTCACTGATGGAGACTTGAGTGCAAAACTGTTTGTTGTAAATGCAGTTCTAAGCAATCATAGCATAACTGTTCATATGAATGGATGTCCAAAATCATCTTTATGGTTTTAAGTGATACCACCCTCAGTAATCTCAATGATCTTTAGGTTGCACTATATTTAGGTTTTGGGGCCATCCGCCATGTGGGGCCATCCGCCATGTGGGGCCTGCATGTGACTTCCAATTGATGAGAACTATAACCAGAAGTATGGCATCAGGATGGATCGGGCAGGTCCGGGGATCAGAAGTCAGCTTTTGAATCATTAAGAAGTATAGCAGTTCCTAAGCATGTCTCTCAGTCTGATAGAACAGATAAAAGTCAAGTTTTTCAGATGCCTTATTAGCCTGTTGGACTTGGAGGTGATTGGCAGATACAGTAGTCCCTTCCTGCAAATCATCAGTTTCCACCAGTTGAAGATGCTGAGATGGTGGCTGAAGAATTATGCTGCATGAAAATATGAACTGAAACCTATACCATTTGATTGAATCTATTTGATAGTATTTTTATTTGACATTTAAATAACAAAGTACCTGCTATCCTAAACCACCTAAGTGAAACAGATTTAACTAACCAACAACTGATACTTAATGTGTTGTGTGTCAGCCTGGCAGTATCCCTGTTTGTGTTTCTGATTAAACATCAATTAATTGAATTACAATCATGCAAATGCTTTTATTTAGCTAATAATAGATAGAAAAAAATGGGAGTGTAAGTATTATTGCCATGTTTTAAAAACATATTAAATCAGTTTTGTGTCGTTATCCAACTGAAGAGACTTTTCAGTGATGACGTATTTTTATTTGTTATTTATTTAATTAAGCAGTGATGCCTCCTCCTACTACTCATAATAGTTTTCTGTTTTTCAGGTTTTTTTCAGCCCCATATGTCCTGATATTTTACAAAATTTTATTTGATTTTTCTTTGTGTCGGGTTTGAAGTTACGCTGAAGTTGTTTGAAATAATTTCTAATCGTGCCAGGTTCCCTCTACAAAACAATTGTGTGTAGCAGGTTTATAGAATAGACTGACATTCAGAAAATTCACAACCAACAATTTTTAAGTTAGTAAATTAATAAATTTCTTTCAATGTCTTATTTATTGTCCTGAGCTTTGCATCTATATTTCTCTGCGTTTACTCTGGTGTTGTTATCAGTTTCCCCGCTAATGATACTATCAGTGCAGTATTTTCTCTACATATTTGCTCATTCTCTCTTTGATTTCCCAAATGTAAAGAATCTTTTATGGAGTCATGTTGTACAGAAATGTGACATTTTAAGCAGAATTATATTGTAATCATTTTATTTTGTTTCATTTACTTATTTTTAAATTACTTTATTACTTTTTATTATTACTGACTTTTGTTTTATTTGTGTCTGATAAATACCTGTATTCGCCATGAAATAGCCATTGAAGCAGGAATGGCGATAAACCCAAATGCAAACAAACAAACTCTTTGATTTCCCTCTCACATTTCTTAACAGTGTTCTCTGTAAGCTTCGCCTGTGGTGAGTCAAGTGGTGAACACAGTGATTATATCTGTCTTGAAGAGTGTATTTGCCAGTCTGGAACCAATGTTCTGTGAAATGACTCATGCTTTTTTTTTTTTTTTTTTTTTTAACCTCTGTAATAGAAGTTTCTTTACATGAAGGCTAACTCTTTTTAAGGACTCACTAATATAGTGGTAAAGTGTAGGCTACTAAGATGAAGCCGCTATGATCTTACGAGGTAGAAATAGAACCTGTTTGCGCTTCAAAATATTGTCAGACTAAAATGTGCACTAATGACCATCAAAATAACCATCTCAGGCATTATACTATAGTATAATTAGCCATGATAAAAATCTAAGCAACTACTAGCATATGAAAGTTTCATATTAGCACGTCTCTTGTCATAACATTGCATCATCATAACCTTGGGTCTGCATTAAATACAGCTTGCCAATTGGTTAATTTCACTGTTCCTGTTTTTCTCCTCTCAGTTCACGGAGGAGAAGCTGGGTCAGGCGGAGAAAACTGAACTCGACGCTCATCTGGAAAACCTGATTGCTAGAGGAGACTGCACCAAGAACTGGACAGAGAAGATCTTCAGGCAGACTGAGGTGCTGCTGCAGCCAAACCCTAGTAAGAATACCATCTTAGTAATAAATTTTTGTTTTTGTTTTTTTGTCTTAACCTCAAGTAAGGGGGAAAAAAAAAGAAGTCTGTGAGGGAACAACTGTTTGTAGCTTTTGAAACAGAAACTAACTTGTTTTGCAGACTTTCCACAGCATTAAACATCAATATTAATGAATAAAAATTATAATTGGTTGCTCTTTTATTAATAAAAACTTTTAATCATGGCAAATTGTAGTGTTCTAAGAGGAATAATGCAGTTTGGGACGTTTTGTTTTAGAAAAATAATCAACTTTGGCATGGTAATGGCCCTCTGCTATTTGATTATTTCTAAAACAGGACCCTGTCTTGTTCAGGATGTCAGTCCCTACAAAATACTTAGCAATATATTATCTTCTAATTATCTAGAAGTACTTATTTAATTAATGTTGGGGAAATGCTGGGATCACACTCTCACAGATTTCGAGATTCTGTAGAAAGTAATGTTTTCGCATCTTATTGCTGAAAGTTATTTAACAACTATTGCTTTTCATTTTTACTTTCATGCAAGAAAGCTATAAAATTTCATTTGTTACTAATGTGATTACCTTCAATTTAGAAAAAAAAAAGTAGCTAGATTGTTAATAGTGACTTGCTAGGTAACTCTTGGCTTAATACCTCACAACTGTTCTTATCCAAGCAAAGCAATGGATTTCCCACAAGTCACTGTGCCATGACCTCACATTCCCAAGCTCACAAAAACAGAAAACAACGCAGAGGCCTTGTAAAGCTGACGTGATGTGATCAGGTCTGCTTAATAAGGTTAAGGTTCTGTGCTGGCACTTTAAACATTGTGATCCCAGAAATGTTTGAACTTGAACCTCTCAACTCAGCTTCCTTATAAGAATTACATTTAGAGGCTGTGGCAGCCCAGCAGTTCTGCAGAGAGTCTCTGTTTAGACAGACCCTTAAACTTTAACTGCTCAGCATAATGCTTGGCTTCAATGCTGCCAGTGCAAGATGCATTACTTGGATAAGTCATCAGTGTCTGCTAAAGGAATAAATTAAAATAAAATGCATTAGTCTCTGAGGCCCTCTGCACAAGTTTTTCCTGCTCCACACACATTCTGATCCAGCTTGTCAACTGATACACCTGGATTAGCCCTCCATATGTTCGGTCAGGTATGTCAGGGGCAGGAAGAACATGAAATTATGCAGGACAGGGGTCCTTCTGGACCACAGTTGAAAAACCTTGCATTTAGATGATCTCTATGAGCAATGTGATGTCTCTGCGACTGATACTGATGTTGAGTCTTGTCTTGTAATGTTTAATGTTACATGTTGATTTTTTTAAATTACTGTGTTAGTCATATTTGAGTACCTGACCACTTATGGAGCGTGGAATCGAGAAGCTCGCTCCATATTACAATACACTACTGTGATGTGATCACTGGCCCACTACTGCAGTGTAATGTAGTAAAGCTGAGAGAATACATAGGAGAGAATAACTACAAGCATAAAAATTAGGCAGCATGAAGCATTATGTATCAAGAGGACACTCTACAGCATCTTCCTAAAATAAATATGCAATAAGTGACCTGATAAATCATCTTAAGAATAGCAGGATAAAGCAGAAACGAACGATGAGGCAAACACTAACTAGGCAAGAAAATATAGCCACAGGCTTAGGGCTGTCCATAGATATAGCAGAAGCTCTTACCAAGTATGTTGTTCTTGACAATGAGCCACTATTGGTCATTGTCAATGAGAAATTCTGACAGAATAAAAACAATGAAACATACTTTACTTCCTGCTGTACACAAGCGCTTTTCCGAAGTGAAACGAAAACCCATGCTCCATTGCAGCCCTACTGATGTAGCTAGCTAATGCTCTTAAAATCCATATAAAATCAACTAGCTAATTCTATTTAAAAAAATGATTGTAGATGATCAGTTTCAACATAGTGAGCATTCCTTTGCCTCCCAAAAGATTCGAACACTTTCTGCATGAGTCTTGTAGTGTGTTTATTTCTAGCTGTTGTTTGTGAACTATGGTAGCAAAAGAACCTAGCTTTATAAAATACAGTACATTGAGTGGAGGGAATTGTAATTGACTGCACGCTCTGAGAGTCGGTGATTGGCAAACTCACTCTAAAACAAGTTGGTCTGAGTTAGCAGGAATCCACCTAAATGATCAGGCCTAGAAATAAACCAGTGTGTGGTATGTAGAGGGAAGAAATGAGCTATAAGTGCCACTTGTCACTCGGTAGGAAAGAACCCTGCAGAGTTTTTAAAAAATCCCTGTAATATAAAAGAAAGCTCTCTCACCAAGATGGAAAGAAATGAGACGAGGCTATCTCCAGCTTTGAAGGACAGGACACTTATAGCTCTAACAGTAGTCACAAGGTGAAAAGCGAATAGCTGCATATAATGTTCATGTAGTCAAAAATTTACAGATGAGGCAAAAAAAAGGAGTTGATGGTGCTATTCATTGTAAATGCCGTGTTAAAGATCATTATGTGGGCTTGGTAGATCTCGGGGTGCACTTGCATGCAGCACTAATTCTGTACACAACTATACATACACAACTATAGACCGTATGACATACAATGACATGCTTTTTTGACTGTCCATGATATAAAAATTGAACCTACATAAACCAGAATTTAATTCTATACAGGTAGGAAACTATAAATATATGATGTAAGGGATACAAGTAGGTCTCTGAGTGTTTCACAACGCTCATGATAGTTAAGAGGGGTGCAATAGTTTGTGTTAGATAGTTACCGTACTTATGTAAATAATGCTTCTAGATGGAGAATATTAGCTCTGCGCGTTCAATCAGGTTGTACGTAAGAATTGTGGTAAAAGTCAGTCTAAATACAAGTTTAAGGATTTTCTCTTGGAAAATGCACAATGGTACACAGTCTTCCATCATTATGCTGGTTCCACACAAGGAATATAGAAATAATTTAGATGAACTGTTGCAGTGGTTGAGTTATGGATAACCACTTTGACCAAAATGTTTGTCAAATGTTTGGTGATTTTGAATGCACCATAGGAGTAAATGTAGGTCTTGAAGACGTTTTTCCACTCATCTCAGGGGCTTCAACACACGATTTACTGCAGCCACTTAGATAAGTGATGAAATTCAGTTAAATGAGACTCTAACATGTAATTTTCTGACCCTTCACATGCTCCAGTTGACAGCACTGGTAAGTCTTACTGTATTCGCAGTTCCCTACGCTCCAGGTCATAACCTCAGCCACTTTTCCAAATCTCTCATTTGGATTATTGAAGCTAATGGCCATGGTGCTGGGAACTCTTCCAAAAGGTCTGAGTGCTTTTAGATTTCTTACAATTCACCCATCCAGAGGTAGAAGAATCTCTGCTCCCCCTTGAGTACCTGACTAGATTGGTAATCCAATGCGGCTTGTAAACTTCCCATTAGGTGGTTTCTGTGTGGTGTCTTAATTAGAACCAGTGTTTGTCAGCCATCTGAAATTTTTTTATATTCTTCTCATGATGGTTATCAAGCAATTGTCTATTCCATTGTTAAATGTTAATGTAGACAATAACAGGCAACTTCTGGACGTGGTGGAAAAGTAAAATATACATATTTTTCTTTTATCTACAAAGATATTCCATTTCATTATCTTTGACAGTGATGTCCTCATAAATTGTTCTCCATTCCTGATCTGCTGTGGTGTGATTTGACCTTTTATTCCAATTCCATTAGATTAAATAGTCATCATTCATTGAATAGTTTGTAGAAATATATTTAGCAAAAAATGTTTAAGACTCTGTGTCCATTTTAGTATTTATGGTAAATCGAACAATCTTTGTGGTTGGATGAAACATCAGACATAAAAAAATATATGGATAATTTGTTTTTATTGTGCTTCTGTTTATGACTTTATATTTAAAGTATTGACCAGGATAGCCTTCTGTTTAGTCAAGGAACCCTTGTGGTTATCCAGGGTTCACAGAAACACAGTTACATATGTAACTAGCATTCCATTTCACACTTTCTAACCATCAGGGCCAGTGGAAATCACCTGGATAGCATATGTCCCTATGTTATGAGGAACCGGCAGAGGACTAACTGGAAAGGACTTTGGAGATAACTGGGTAGAGTGGCACGAAATGGAAATATGCCAGTGGGCTAGTATATGTTCAGACAAGCGAGAATACCCACCCCCAATCTTTCCAGCATGACAGATAAACAGTGGATACCGCTTGGTCTGCAGGGATGCTCTGCAGGTTAGCCTTCATGGAAGGCTTTCGATTGACAAATGTAGGTGATATGACTTGAAAAGTGGGTGATCATGAGAAAGCTTTGGTTCAGACATAAAGTACATTCATCTGGCCACCAATGTATAGAAGCTGAGCTTATTGCTTGAGCATGCATATCTCCCACTCTTTTTGCTGATGTGATTGCTATTAAAAAGTAGCTTTTAGAAACACTCATTTCAGAGTCTTCCATGCATGAGCTTATAAGGAGGTGTCTTAAGAGACTTCAGCACAAGGAGGAAACCAGCTCTTGGGAAATTCTAGTGGATGGAGTTACCTTGCCCCTTTCAACAAGGATGTAATAATTTTATGAGCCCTCAGAGAGATGCCACCCATGGTGAGGCACAGCCATGGCCAACACATGCACCTTTAGTCTATGGTGATGTGCCACTGTCTAGCATTCCCTAAAGAATTTAATGTTTTATTGAAGCAGCCATTGTACTGGCTCGATAATATGCGCACCAATTGCAGAACACTTAAGGGTACTAAGAGCTCTTGTGTTCAAGAATGTTTCCCAGGACTGCAGTCCTCAATTTGTGTTTCATTCTAAGGGGGAAACTCACAGGTATATGTGACCTGGAAACCAAGGCCTTTCTGGTTATCTTGGGGCAGCAAGGTGGACTCTATGGCCTTGAATACAGTACACCGGTGTGCCAGTTTAACTTGTTCAATTGGCAGTGAGTTGACTTTGTCAGACATTCTTCTGATCTGGGACACCCCTTTTGGGTCCAGATACCAGGTATCTACTGCTCCGTTGTACAGTCCCTGTAGGTGAGTTACTCTCCATGAGGCTTCATGTAAATCAGACCACCTGAACACCTTCTGAGCAAGGTGGAGAGAGCTAGCAGACCCATATGATTAATATATATTTGACTGTTTTTGACTTTTCTAGATTAGAGTGCTTATTCCAATGCTAGCAGTAAAACCACTAACATACTGCCTGTATGTGCCACACATTATGCAGTGTTGTAAGTTCCCACTAGAATGACATAATGCGTCTGCATTCAGTGCTTCTTGGGGAACATGATGCCAGGATCAATAGCAGGCATGTGGCCCAGGCCAACTTGCTCATGATCAGTTGTATTAGCTAGAGTGTGTGACATGGAGAACAGGCACAACAAAATCTCCCACCTGTAAAGATGGTATCCTTATGCTCCTAGGCTATAAGGAGGAGATTCCACATTGAATGGCCTCCATTTCTTTATAATCTAGTTCATCTGCCATCAAATTATCCACATCGATATCAGTTTGTCACTTTGTTGTGAGGTCTTATTATGTGTGCACATGTGTATGAGAAGGTATCCAGGTGATTCTCACCACTCCTGGAAGCTACTGTAGGAGGGGTGAAATAGAATTAATTTCCCAAAGAAACTCTTAAGATTTCTGTTTGGGTTTAAGACTACAGAAATGTTCTAATTGTTCAGTCTGGCAGTCTGTTCTTTTTCATTTTGTGTTCTTTTTTTTCTTTCTTTTATTTTGTGTGTCTGTGTTTTATTGGTTGATTTTGTCTCTTCATGTTGCTTGAATAGTCCAGTGTAGCTCTAGGTTTGCATTCCACTCAAACTGGACCGCCACCTGTTTCCACTTATTTAAGGAACTGGTCTCAGGTGTGTGCTGGTTTGTTCAGAATAAAAACCTGCAGCTACACTGGCCCTTCACAGAGAAGTCTGACACTGCTGGTGAACATGATACAGTCTGCATTTCATGCCTCCGTATCTTTTGTAGTAGTAAAAAGAAGTTGATTCCTGTTGAAAATTGTTCTGTCAAGGGAATAGTTCCAAACTCTAATGCCCTCACTGTATGTCTGTCTCCATTTCCATTCTTCTTTGGGCTTTATGAGATGAATAAACCAATACTTTTAATGTTAGTTTTTAGCTTTAACAGCCATTACAGCTGACTGAGAAATCATACGAAATTATTTTGCTTTAGCCACCTCTGTCTTACCACATGAGATATTTCAAATGATTGACTTTCCTTCTCTCATAGTTGGAACTATGGTAAAGTGATGAATAATGTACCATATGCATTACATTCTCTTAGTTAAGGTATAAGGATATAGTTATATATAACATTAAAATATCTGTTGCAATCAGTATTGTTTCCCCAAAATTATTGGAATAGAAGATTTCAAGTGGGGCTGTATGACTGAATGCAGAATTACATTATACTGTAATAGAAAATAGCTTTAATGTCAATGTTATGCTATAGTAATATAGCTGTCATAAAAATATTTCTTAAGTTAAAACAAGGTAGCCTACTTTTTAAAGATAATTTTGCAAACATGCATTAAAAAATGTATCTGCTTCCATTTGCCAAATTCGTGCTTACAGTGCCACTTGGGTATTAGATAATTTTTAAAAATGTGAATCTATTATTGGATTATGTATAGGAATGAACCTTGTTATGGTTTATGGACCTCATGATTCAATTCTGGTGCCATGTTTGGATCTTTTAAAAAAAAAAGCATAAAATAAAGTAAGGTCTTATTAAAAATCATATGCATATGTAAATAACCAGATGCAGAATCTCTTGAGAGTAGCATGATGTGTCTAAATATTGATTCTCTTTTTTTCCCATCCATAGTTTGTTTTTTCACATTGGGGATTTTTCATACATTTCACCCTTGATGGTGGAAGGAAGCAGTTTGGTACAATTTATAGACTGTGGTTTATAAAGTGTAAAAATAAAGATGTTGTCTTTTGGCCATCTTTTAATACAAGTGTCTACTTAGGTGCCCGCATTGAGGAGTTCTTCTATGAGAAACTGGACAGAAAAATCCCAACAAGAACCACCAATGGTGAGCTGCTGGGACAGTACATGCAGGATGCTGCCAAGGACTTTGGACCTGGAACTGCGTATGGTATGTAAAGTTGAACCTGTGGTCACAGAGGGAAGGTTTGGTGGGATTTTTCCCATTATTTATTTCATAAAAGGGTACCATGTGACAAAAATGATGGAGGTGGAATCAAGGTCTAATAAAACAAATCCTCAACACAGAATACTGCCTTCTCCTTTACAACACACACACACACACACACACACACACACACACACACACACACACACACACACACACTGGCTTATAAGCTGTATTCAGTCTGATGCTTTTCAGTGAGCAGTAGAGGGCAGACTTGTCTTCTCGATCATATACCATAAGAATGGAACTGAACTAGTGCACTATATATCTCACTACATGTCCCAAACATCAACAGGTCATGAGCATTACAATGATGTATTTAATAGTAAAAACTCTGACACTACTATGTACAATGGAACAGTAATTCTGCAATTCTGGTTAATGTACCATTAAATTGCAGATTTGTCTGCAGCTTAAAAATGACCAGCTAACACACATTATCATGACAAACAGGGTGTCTGCGGGTCCTTAAAAAGTCTTAAAATGTCTTAAATTCCTTAATGTAAAAATAAGGACTTAATTAGCATTAAAATGTCTTAAATCCACGTTTCAAAGGTCTTAAAAATTCAACCAAACCGACACCATAAAGATGATTTAGATTTTATTTTCGTTCGTTGCTGTTTGAGATGGTAAACCCGTGTCACTGTAATACACTCAGTGTGTGTGTGGCTCATCATTGTTTTAGAGCGGCTCGGTTCACAGGAAATGCTGCTTCATACCAAATTCATCTCTGTCTCTGCTGTGATTTTGAGTTGCTTATAACCAGCATTTAGACACAACACGCGCCAGATTCACTTTGGTTTTATGTTAGCGTAATCTGAAACATTTTTGTGGGCAGAGGTTTGCAGCATTTCACCTGACTGGTAATGAGAAGTGAATAAAAAAAAACTGTTGGGTTTCTGCCTAAATAAAAGCAACAAGGTCTAACGCATAAAAAGTCAGAAATATATTACTATCGTTATATTACTATTTGTACCCCAAATAAAAATGTATTAGTATTTTTAAGTACTATTCAGTGCAATAGTAATATTACAAAATAGCAAAGTTTTTTTTTAATATATATATTTTCTTCTTTACAAAAATGTATGTATATTTATAACACTACTTGTTACATTACCCTGGCATTAAATTACAAAAAAATGGTAAAGACTGCTGCGAGGGGGTTTCTAATACAGCTGCTGAGGGAGTAAATTTGACATCTTTTTCTCTTCTGGCTGCTGTAATCCATCTCTATATTTTTTTTCCTCTCTTGGAAAGTCAGTGACTACGTTTACATGGACAGCAGTAATTTAATTATTGACCTTATTCTGAATAAGACAATATTGTGATTAAGGT
>JANDJT010000167.1:11376319-11389533 GCA_024331685.1 Stegophilus panzeri | reverse complement strand
GAATTCTGCTCTCTACCAGAAAATCCTAAAGGAGAATGTCTGGTCTTCAGTCCGTAAGTTGAAACTCAAGCGCAACTAGATTATGCAGCAAGACAATGATCCAAAGCATAGGAGTAAATCTACCGCTGAATGGCTCAAGAAAAGCAAAATTAAAGTTTTGCAGTGGCGTAGTCAAAGTCCTGAATTGAACCCAACTGGGATGCAGGACCTTAAACAGGCAGTTCATATTTGAAAACCCTCCAATGTGGCTGAACTAATGCAGTTCTGCAAAGAAGAGTGGGCCAAAATTCCACCACAGCGCTGTCAAAGACTGATCTCCAGTTATTGGAAGTGTTCGGTTGCGGTTATTGCTGCTAAAGATGGCACAACCAGATTTTAAGTTTAAGGGGACAATTAGTTCTTCACATGGGTGATGGGTGTTTAACTTTTTCTATTAACAACTGTATTGTGTGTTTTCTCATACAAAATAGTTTTAGATCTTCAAACGAAAGACAACATAATACAAAGGCAACCTGAGTAATCAGGATATATGTAGTTGAATGAATCTCTGCTTAATAGGATCTATTTTGGGCTTGTTTTGTCTCATTTAAACATTGTAAATTCCTCTTAAACCACAAAAATGTTGAACTACTGGAGGTTACATTTTGGAAACTAGGATGATTTGAAGTTTTTTTTTATATATATAAATGGGCTGCATAACAGATGAAGATTTGGTGTGGGCTGGATGGTGTCTCCTGTTCATGTATTTCAGTAGAAGAAGTCCAGTATTTCCTGTGTTTAGATTTTTCTAGTGGTTAAAGACTTTGGAAATGATCCTCCTACACAATGGTAACCAACCTGGATGTTAAAGGGAAGTTACTCATAAGGTTGTGTGAATTCCGTTGCCCCTACTTTGCAGGAAGGGAAATGAAAGTTGGAAGGCATTAATATATAAATGCATAACACTGTTCACCCCATGACCTTATTCCCCACTTTATCTCATAGGGTAGAATTAGTTAAGGATTAGAGTATCTGAGTCTATTACAGTAAGATATGGAAAAGATGTGAGATGGAATAATTTGTATATTTTTCTTGTGATTCATTAATATTTAGTGGATTTGTACCTTTTGTCAATCTTGAATAAAGAATTGTTCATTATTTATTTGCATGGTTTTGCTATAGTACCATAGTCGGTTAGTGCGTATTTTAGTAACAAGATTTATATATTTAAGTTCCCTTTACATTTTTAGAAAATGGAAAGAAAGCAGACAGACAAATTATAATTAAATAAGAAATTGCATGTGATTTAAATCTGATTTGTTTTCTCAGACTTTAATTGCCTTATCCACATTATTTGCATAGCTTACATATCCACATTATTTGTTATAGTAACAATGCAGTCATGAATACAGTGAGTAGTGCAGGTGAAAGTTATCTAATTAGCTAACTGCCAACATGGAGATTTGACTGTTGATCATGTTTTGCATACATTGTCTAGTGACTGTTCTGAATGTCATTTGTCACAGACAACAGCAACAAAAACTGTAGTTTAAAAAAAATTTTTTTTATATAAAGTGGAGAGGCTACATCTTTGTCTGCTGACCTTCATGCTGACCTTCTAGTCGCACATTTGTGAAGTCATGAATCACCACACACTGAATGATTAAAAAAAAAACCCAAATAAACAACAATGAAAATTCTGATCTGGACTGGTGAAACTGAGCTGTATGTCCAAAATCTGACAGGAAAAAGTGAAATGTCATGTGTTTACATTTTTTTGAAAATCTTTCCTCTTCAAAATTAAATTCAGTATAAATATAAAACGTTAAGTATAACCAATGTCATTATTGGTAGACCATAATAATTTTGTGATATCCGCTATATCATGAAAGATAGGCCTAATGTAATATAAAATAATAGTTTGCTATTTGTGTCTTTAGGAAGTACTTTGTACACTGTAGGAGATTATCAGAAGAGGCTGGGAGGTGCTGAGAGAGAGTTCTTACAAGTATCGGCCATCAGCTTCCTCACTCCTCTCCGGAATTTTCTAGAGGGTGACTGGAGAACCATATCGGTAAGATCAGCTTATTTGGAAGGGAGATCAACCAGGAGAGTGAGTGATGTGTTTACCATTATATCATGAAAGTCATCTGTGTTTAATATATTTATAATGCTTTTTATTTTTGTACAGGGTGATGCATGTCTTTTTGTTTAAACAACAGTACAATGTGTGATTAATTTTGTGAATTTTTTTTTTTTTTTTTTTTTTTTTTTTTTTTTTTTTTTTTTTTTTTTGATTCTTCAGTACAAAGCTGGACTTGTCTATCCGTAACTAAGTCAAAGGGCATATGTGGTGAGATCAACTGTATGTCTTTCAGAAAGAAAGAAGGCTATTGGAGAACCGCCGCCTTGACTTGGATGTCTGCAAAGCACGCCTGAAGAAAGCCAAGTTGGCGGAAGCCAAGGCTGCTGTGAGTCATGTTTCCCCTTGCGTAACCTTTTTTGCTGGATCTCCGTTTCTTGATCCATATCCACCCCCTCCAACCCTGGTTTATATGGTCATTCGCGGTTTCCCTCACATGCACATTATGTGTTATTCAGGGAACCGTATATTCTCTGAATGGTGCAATGTATCCTAGTGAATCAGCATGATGATGAAATGGAGTTACCATGTGAGCAGTGTTTTTACGTTTGCACTCAACTCATCATGAGTTGCATCAGGGCATCACAAAGTCTTTGATGAGCCCTGCTTAGATCATTCCTGGAACTGTATTCATAGCCAAAGACATCATCTAACTAATGGAGAGATGAGAGTCCAAAATAGCATTTAGTCACAGCTACTCCTGATGTTTCACTTTTTGGTTTCATAAACTTTTCATAGCTCTTAAAGGTGATGGGTGATTGTTGCCATGGGTGATACTCAAACAGACTCTCAAATGAGTAATAAAAAAAATAACTAGCCCCTATTTGCTGCCTTTTCCCATTGTTAAATGTCTGCTGACTTAGTCATCAGGTGGTGCCTCTTGGAGATAACTTTAAACATGTGTTATAGTCTCTCATAACTAAACAATAGAAGTAATTTCAAAAAGTAACAGGCCATGAAATATAAAATCTGACTGGAATCTGAATAGTGACATTAATACCTATGACTCATTGTATCATTTAAGACAGTAGACACTATCTCCTTGTGGGTCAAATGGTTTTGATAAAGTTCTTAGAGTTTCTTGGTTGCTCAAATAAATACCTATCTTTCCATAGTTGGTACTTGGATGATTAGATTAACTAGTGCTACTAGATTAACAGGTGAATACATGGAACAGTCATCACTTTCTTGCCTGTCGCATCTCTGTGTGTATGTGTTTGTCTGTAGATGTGAGGAGTGCAATCCCTTATCTTTTTTTTTTATGTGCATTAACATGTTTCTTTGTTGTCATTTGCACAGTGTGAGGGAGATGTGAGTACCAGTGTCTGTGTGTGAGAATGTGCTTGTCTCACGTATTGTTTCTCTTTGGTTTTCTCTGGTTTCTCATTCTTTTCCAATCAGCGAAGTCTTGTGGCTATTAAAATGGCTAGTCATAACAAATAAACAAACAAACAAAAGAAACCCCAACAGACATACAAATGACCTTTATGTTTTTTTCTTAAAATGGACAAAGCTTAAGCAGATCCGTTAAAGTGCAGCACTGAATGGTATTGCTCAGGGCCTAACATGTTTCTCAGGCCATCCTAACATTTGGACTCGTAAACTTCTGGTCATTAATATAGAACCACTGAAAATACAAATGCCCGAGTATCTACTGTACTTAAAAGTGGATTAACCTGCCTTTCCATGTGCTTTTACTCGAAGTTATACTTTTGAGTACAAATTTAAACTTTGGATTATTGTGAATACTCATGAGTAAGGTGGTTTACATAAGTGCCTTACAAAAGATGGATCCATCAAAATTTGAAAACGTCTTCAATGTTCTTATTGTATGAGCACAGTGAAATTGGCACACATATCTCCCTCTGCTTCCCTCACCTTATTGCATTTACACTGCTGGTGGCATGAATGTTTGGAGGGTATGTCTGTCTACAGCTGGAGACTGGAGAGTGTAACTTTGTTTATTTAGAACTCGCACAAGTTCAAAGCAACTTACAGTGGTGCTTGAAATTTTGTGAACCCTTTTAGAATTTCCTATATTTATGGATAAATAGGACGTAAAACTACATCAGATTTTCACACAAACCCTAAAAGTAGATAAAGAGAACCCAATTTAAAATATTAGACAAACATATTATACTTGGTCATTTATTTATTCAGGAAAATGATCCAATATTACATAACTGTGAGTGGCAAAAGTGAAAAAAAGTGAAACTTTGCTTTCATTTACAGACATTTACAGGCTTTCAGTATCTGGTGTGACCTCCTTGTGCAGCAATAACTGCAGCTAAACGTTTCCAGTAACTGTTGATCAGTCCTGCACATCAGCATGGAGGAATTTTAGCCCATTCCTCAGTATAGAACATCTTCAACTCTGGGATGTTGGTGTGTTTCCTCACATGAACTGCTTGATTCAGGTCCTTCCACAACATTTCTACTGGATTAAGGTCAGGACTTTGACTTGGCCAGTCCAAAACATTGTTTATTCTTCTGTAACCATTTTTTGGTAGAATGACTTGTGTTCTTAGGGTTGTGGTCACTGCATGTCCCACTTTCTCTTTAGATTCAGTTCAGATCAGATTCAGAGATGTCCAGACATTTTCCTTTAGAATTTGCTGGTATAATTCAGAATTCATTGTTTCTTCAATAATGGCAAGCTGTCCTGGCCCAGACGCAACAAAACAGACCCAACCATGTTTCACCATGTGTCACCATGTTTTACAGATGGGATAAGGTTCTTATGCTGGGCTGCAGTGTTTTTCTTTCTCCAAACATAACGCTTCTCTTTTAAACTAAAAAGTTCTATTTTGGTCTCATCCATCCACAAAACATTATTTCAGTGGCCTTCTGGCTTGTCCACATGATCTTTAGCTCAATGCAGAAGGGCAGCAATGTTCTTTTTGGAGAGCAGTGGCTTTCTCCTTGCAGTCCTGCCATGTACACCATTTGTGTTCAGTGGTCTCCTGATGGTGGACTCATGAACATTAATATTAGCCAATGTGAGAGAGGTCTTTAGTTGCTTAGAATTTACCCTTGGTTTCTCTTTAATCTCGTGGACTATTACACAGCTTGCTCTTGGAGTTATCTTTGTTGGTTGACCACTCCTGGGGAGGGTAACAGTGGTCTTGAATTTCCTTACTTTGTACACAGTCTGTCTGACTATGGATTGCTGGAGTCCAAACTCTTTAGAGATGGTTTTGTAATATTTTCCAGCCTGATGAGCATACTTTAGTCACTCACAGGTATGTAATATTGGATCATTCCCCTCAATAAATAAATGATAAATGAAGTATAATATTTTTTCTCATTTGTTTACTTGCGTTATCTTTTAGGTCTTGTGTGAAATCTGATGCTGTTTTAGGTCATATTTATGCAGATGTATAGAAAATTCTAAAGGGTTCACAAACTTTCAAGCACCACTGTATGTGGATGCCTAGCCAGGTGAGTTGAGGATTCCATGTGGACAGTCCATTTGGCTGTACTAATTTCTAGTTTCCAGTTTCTAGGATTGATTTACACATATCCAGCAGCACTGATTGTACCAGCCACACAAGATAAGCAGTTAACCCAACTCAAGCTAGCTGCCACTGAGTTCTGAATAGCTGCAGCCATGAGTAGATGAAAGAAGATGATAGTAGATGATGGGAGTGATAGCCATATGATAGAGGTGTCCAATGTACTCCTCAAAGGGCAGGAGTTTTTGCATGTTTTCATTGCACCTGTTTAATCAGTTCATCTTTGCATTCAATCAAATATCAGCTGTGGCTCCTGTGGGTGGAACAAAAACCTGCAGTCACACCGGATCATCGTGGATAAGTTTGGACATTCCAACCATATAACACTGGTATTTATGTCAAATCAAGTTAAGTGGCTTTTATTGTCATTCCTCTATATAGCTTGTACACATTGGAACGAAATGGCACTTCCCCAGGACCATAGTGCAATGACATAATATAGTGGCACACTACAGAGGACTTCATACAGTCTAGATACAAGACAAATGTAGTGCAAACAATGTAGTAAATACACATGACAGTGCATGTCATCTAGACAGGACAACAGAACAGTCTTGAATTATAAAAAAAAAATGATGAGTGCAACAATTGTCTGTAAACTATTGACTGTAGTATCAGCAATCAACTGTGGCAATAAAATTCTCTTAATAGTAAAGTGAGAGTCATAATATATTATACACTGATCAGCCATAACATGAAAACCACTGACAGGTGAAGTGAATATCATGGATTATCTAGCTACATTGGCACCTGGCAAGGGGTGGGATCTATTAGGCACCAAATGAACAGTCAGTTCTCAAAGTTAATGTGTTTGAAGCAGGAAAAATGGGAAAGCGTAAAGATCTGAGAGGCTTTGACAAGGGCCAAATTGTGATGGCTAAACGACTGGGTCAGAGCATCTCCGAAACAGCAGGTCTCATGGGGTGTTCCCGGTATTCAGTGGTTACTACCTACCAAAAGTGGTCAAAGAAAGGACAACTGCTGACAGGGTCATGGGTGACCAAGGCCCATTGACGCGTGTGGGGCGTGAACGCTCGCACAGAAGAGCTACTATAGCACACATTGCTGAAAAAGTTAATGTTGGCTGTAATAGAAAGGTGTAAGAACCAAAAGTACATTGCAGTGCATCCCCGCTTGCTGTGTATGGGGCTGTGTAGCTGCAGACCGGTCAGAGTGTCCATGCTGACCCCTGTCCACTGCTGAGAGCTCCTACAATCGGCACATGAGCATCAGAACTAAACCATGGAGCAATGGAAGAAGGTGGCCTGGTCTGATGAATCACATTTTCTTCTATGTCATGAGGGTTGGATGAGGGTTGCATGTGCGTCGCTTATCTGGGAAAGAGATGGCACCAAGATGTACTATGGGAAGAAGCTGCGATGCACTGTGTGTCCTGACCTCTTTCTATCATAGCCAACATTAACTTTTTCACCAATTTGTGCTACATTAACTCTTCTGTGGGATCAGACCTGATGAGCTAGCCTTCGCTCCCCAAGCACATCAGTGAACCTTGGGCGTCCATGACCCTGTCGCCGGTTCACCAGTTGTCTTTCCTTGGACCACTTTTAGTAGGTACTATCTAATGCATACCAGGAACGACCCACAAGACCTGACCCAGTCATCTAGCCGTCACAGTTTGGCCCTTGTCAAAGTCGCTCAGATTGTTATGCTTGACCCTTTTTCCTGTTTCTAGCACATCAACTTCAAGAACCAACTGTTCACATGCTGCCTAATATATCCCACCCCTTGACAGGTGCCAATGTAGCGAGATAATACATGATATTCACTTCACCTGTCAGTGGTTTTCATGTTATGGCTGATCGCGCTATAATAAAGTGTCCAATAGCAGTATTGTAAAGTGCAGGTGTACAGTGGTAGCTGTTGAGAGGTTTTGATTAGTCCAGTTGAATGTTGGAAAGAAACAGCGTGTTGAGGTATTCTAACAAATATTACATTGTGACTTTGTTGAAGGTCTCAGCAAGACGGTATCCAGGTGATTATTACCAATTACCCCTGTTGGCTAAGAGCATTGAAATAGAACTATGATTTCATGATTTACAGGTTTATTTGCAAACCACCTTGTAGACAGACACCCATCAAGCATTTACACAGGGTTCAGGTCAAGCTGAGGCAAGATGCCAGAGGATTGAAGGGAGATATTCGTGCTTTTGTGGATTGTGCATATATTGGAATTTACTGTGTTGTAAGGCTTTACTGTCATAAAGCAAATTAATGCTTGCTTTCTTTTTAGACATGCTTTAAAAGCACACAATTGGTGGACCATCGACTAAGGTCCAGTGACTAAGGTGTTGCATTCAAAAGTGCAGTATTCTGTGATTCTACTAATATGCAGTATATGAGTTTTTGGGGTCTGGATTTCTGGGCACTGATTAAGCATAGTTATGTACAAAAAGCTTTATATCTAAATTCAAAGTAATATATATATTTTTTCTTTTGCAACAAATACTGCATAATATATACCTATTTACTCTGTCATACTAACCATGGTATGAAAATCTTAATTAAGTGGGTCTTGCCCTTTTATATGAATCGATACACTCTCCTTGAATGGTACAATCTTTTAGCTAATTGATCCCACTGGATCATTTAGGCAACACATATAGGTCACAATATGAATAAAAAATCATTTTAAAAGATATGCGTGACTGATAAAATTGCACAAGCTGGATTGTGCACAGGCCCAAGGCTTGATAATTGAACCAGTAAGGTGAATCTCATAGAATATGACTTCACTGTCACAAACCATACAAATTAGAGATTAATGTTAATTTACACAGGGGGGAAACCGGAACAAGAAGACATGACAAGAGAGATGCTGCTAAGTATTAAATAGGATTTTGCAATATTAACTAGTCTCGCCTGTCTGGGGCTGCCTGCTTTTTGGAAATGACAATGGATTACCATTTGACTCTGCATCTTATGTTTTGCTTTGCTGCTTGCTTGCTTTTGTTTGTGTTTCCTTAGTTTTAACTATGTGTGCTGTGTGCTGAGGCAGTTTATCTGGATGCATGATTCTGTGTAAAATTCTGTTTCCCCCCTTCACTTTTAGGCTGTACCTGATTTTCAGGAGACTAGGCCCCGCAATTATGTTCTGTCTGCCAGTGCATCTGCGGTAAGAGTGCTGCAGATAATATTGGTCTCTTTCTCTTCCTGTCCCTCAACGCTTAGTTTACATGAAAAATGCTTGCCAAACACTCCCATATATTGATCTAAAAATCTTTATGTTTATGCTCGAACAGTCCATCTTGTCCACATGCATATTTTGTTAGAATACATGTTGTTCAAGATAGATTCTTGAACAGAGCTATGAGCTATCAAGCAGAGACAGAGCTATGAGCTATCAAGCAGATTACTGGGATTTGAGCCATAAAATGTTTATAAAACTCAATAAATATCAAAGGACAACATGGGGAAAACGGAGTGAGGAAGGAATGTGTGTGGGTGGGTTCCTCTTTTTAATGTGTCTTTTACTGTTTTTGTCCATCCTCCCCATTGTGGCCTGTTCAGTGAATGTACTATGTTCATTTGACTAGTGAGTTTGTATCTTGAAATTTGGTGAATTCAATAAATTTACATTTTTAACTATGTTTATGTTTGTTTTGAACTTGCTAGAGGTAAAAGTTCAGATTTTAAAAGTTCAGAACCCTAAGATCCATCCATCCATCCATCAATCCATCCATCCATTTTTCTGTACTGCTTATCCTACACAGGGTCATGGGGGAGCCTAGCGCCTATCCCAGGGGACTCTGGGCACAAGGTGGGGGACACCCTGTAAGGGGTGCCAACCCATCGCAGGGCACAATCACACTAACATACCCATTCACACACTAGGGACAATTTAGAGATTCCAGTCTGCCTACAGTGCATGTCTTTGGACTGGGGGAGGAAACCGGAGTATCCGGTGGAAACCCCTGGAGCACGGGGAGAACGTGCAAACTCTAAGCGGGGATCGAACCCTCAACCCTAGAAGTGCAAAGCAAACATGCTAACCACTAAGCCACTGTGCCCCCTGGAACCCTAAGATGTCCGATTAAAAAAAATTCTGAACTCTACATACAAATCCCAAAAACAAAATCTAATCTTAGAAATGCATATTTTATGTAAATTAGCTAAAAGGTGGATCACCAGGATTTCCAGGGAAAAGTAGATGCTTTTAGAGTGGTTGAACTCACCATGATCCTGAAGTAGAGCAAAATTTAATTTTCTTTTTAATTTTTTTTTTTTTTATTATATATTTTTTTTAAAAAGGAAGATGAACCAAAACAATGAGCCAGCAATACAGAATGCAATGATTTGCAAATCTTAAACCCATATGTTATTCACAATAGAACATAGAAAACATAGCAAATGTTTAAATTGAGGAATTTCCCTGGGAATCTCAGGATAATTCACCTTTGACCTAATTTACATAAAATGTTTGAAATTAGAATGTTTTTGGGGATTTGTTGGGTTTAGAGTTCTGGGTTTTTTAAATCAGAATTCCTACATCTAGTAAGTTCAATACAAAGTGAGATAAGTGATAAAAAAAAATATTCAATGTGATGTATATAGGCTTCAAATATACCAAAATAGTATTTAGATACTTGTGGCTCTATTGCGGCCCTGGGGTTTAAACCAACCCACTTGGTGTACTGTCATTAAGACAAAACTTTATCCGCTTGTTTGCCAAGACCACCATGAAGTACATGTTTCTTTTTTGAGTAAGAATATTTAATGTAAACTTCTGAACAAAGTTCTGAATGTGTATGATGATTATTATGCTGTATGTTTTTGCCTTTGCGTTCTTATTGCTGTTATGATTTGATTGGTTGAAATATTTTTGTGTGATGTAGCACATAATTTTTTGTGGTGCATTGAAGGTAAATATAAGACTAAAGTTTTATTTGTCGGTGTCTTCAAGGACTGTTCACTGTTGTCTGATAAACACTATGAATTGGTTTGTGTGTGTGTGTGTGTGTGTGTCGAGAGAGAGAGAGAGAGAGCGCGAGAGAAAGAGATGGTTCTTTCTATAGACCTTTCTAGTCACTTAAGATTCTTGTTTGTATTGTGTTTTTTTTTTTTGCCTTAAATTCCAATGTATTGCATCATCAAGCAGCATAGAGACTTGATTATACTATGGGTTTGAGTGTCCTTAAGCGTGGGAGTTTTGCCTTGCTACTATGTGAACTAGTAATGGGTTTGAGTATTGGTATAATGGAGTAGTCAAGGGTTTAAGTGAGCTCTCGTTATGTAATAAATTAGTAAAATACTGCTTTTTCCCGCCCTACCTGACACAAAATTGCCTTTCTAGCATTATTATCTTTATTGATGAACATACTACAGTTACTTATCAGTGTCCCCTGCACTACAGCAACGTGTCATCTGCATCTAAAGAAAATTGAATGTAACAAACCAACGCTATATTCTTTAAATATTTAGGATATAATTGCCCCTGTTTACATTTATAAATGACTTCATCTGGATTACAATGTTCTGGTCCTCGAGTCTACAGTCCTGTTGTCTTGATCCTTTATCTAACAAAATTTACTAGCACAAATAAAGTATTTCATCAGTCCTTAAGATGATGTGCTGAGTATAGTACTCGGAACGCAGTCTTTCTCACCTGGTCAGGCAGATGGTGCAATTTGCCCACAGACCACACCAGGGTTATATGGCCAGGGTTATACTTTCGTTTAGCTCTGTGTATATGCAAGACATCTGCCATGCATATTCTGCATTTATTCAGTGCATCAATTCAGTGCATTAACACAGTACAAACATAAACGATGGGGACAGTATGTGAAGCAACATGATGGTGCTTCAAATTCTTGCATCCATAGCAAAAGAATACCATGCTGTCGCTGCTTTTATGGTCTGATATAGTATCTATGTTGGTGCCATTGCTTTTGCTAATTTCTCAATGTACACATCATTATAGCTTCATCAACTATAGACACATTTCCACTACCTTGTATCAAACCTTTACGCAGCCACACAACACACTCTACTATGCATTATTATCCGATAGCAACATGCTCAATTGAACAAAAGCTACGAGAAAGCTAGCCCTAATGGAATCCTTAAAATAATAGGGTATAAAAAGGTAGGTCTTTACCTTTTTAGAAGTTATTTTGTCATATAAATTTGTTTATATTTGTAGCCAAGTTCTTGAAAAATCCACTTTTAGTAAAAACCACCATTCCAAGGATTTTTGTTTTTTGTTTTGCTTTACACAGTAGTTTACACATATATTCTGTGACCATTCTGTCCCACTGTCAAGATGTGTATAAATACAAGTCAAGTAGGATCAGTGTACAACTGAACAAATGTAGGACATGTTGCAACGGAGTATTGAACTAGAGTGAGCCAGTGGCAATATTTTTTTATTTAAAAATATTTCAATCGCTGGAACTGAAAGCCTAGATATTTATTTATAGCTTTTGATTATCTTGGGGAACCTCTTTCACCTGTGGGTTACAGCCCAGGTTAGCCCGTGCATAAGTCCGACCCTGGCCGCATCCACACATAACCCTGGTCTATGAATGGAAGAGACTGGTTTAATGTGTGAACATTTAGTAAACAGGATCTCATAGCACCTGTTGGTGATTAGTGGCACCACTGTCTAACTTAATTTCATCAGTGCATGAGTAAATAGCTAATGCCTCCTCTCTTGTCTGTTGTGCTGCGTGAAATCAGCTGTGGAGTGAAGAGGTAGACAAAGTAAGTATACATTCATTTAAAATGGGTTATTGAAATTGCTTGGACAACATTCACATTACTATGCTCCTATGTAAATATAGAGATTGTTGTTTGAATGTCCAGGCTGTTTTTTATTGTAGGCTACCTGCTTTGACCTTATTGTGTTATTGGACTTGTGTGTTCATGTTTCAGGCAGAGCAGGAGTTGCGTGTGGCTCAAACGGAGTTTGATAGACAAGCTGAAGTGACTCGTCTTCTCCTAGAAGGCATCAGCAGTACACATGTGAGTCAGAGTTGTTATCACACGTATCTCTATGGTTCCACAATAACACACACAGGGGAAATAAGATAGTAATAAAAGCTGCTCCAGTTTCTGTTTAGTCAATATTTGGATGAAATATTCAGCTGTACATGGATTTTTTTTTCCTGTCTGTGACGCAGATGTCTTGGAAACAGAAATGTCCACGGTTCCGTTTCTAATTTAATTATTTCTGATTTGTTGTTTTGCCAGTAACCTTATGTGACATGTTATATGACAGTACTTTACTGTGTGTATATATATATATATATATATATATGTATTGTCCTGTATTCCAATTAAGACTGTGTAATTGGTTAATCTTTTGCCGGACAATTTTAAATTCTTTATATTAAATATACTATATATTGATGAAAATACATGCATATATTTACCAGCATATATTTTGGATATTTCGTCTTATGGTTTATATGAGTAGATACTGTATATTGACTGTATAATTTATAATAGATGTATAAAACATGTATTAAAGATGGGCTGTACATACAGTGCATCCGGAAAGTATTCACAGCTCTTCACTTTTTCCACATTTTGTTATGTTACAGCCTTATTCCAAAATG
>JANDJT010000167.1:11315770-11327671 GCA_024331685.1 Stegophilus panzeri | reverse complement strand
TGACATTTGTTGGTTTCCTGGCCCTGACTCGACTTTTAAGCACAGTCCACAAATTTTCGATAGGGTTGAGATCAGGAGTTTGGGAAGGCCATTCCAAAAGGTTAAAGTTAGCCTGCTTTATCCATTCCACAACCAGCTTTGATGTGTGTCTGGGGTCATTGTCCTGTTGGAACACCCAATTATGTCCAGGTTTCAACCGTCTGTCTGATGGTTTCAGATTATGCTGAATAATTCTAAGGTAGTCCTCCTTCTTCATTATTCCATCCACTTTGTGGAATACACCAGTTCCACTGGCAGCAAAACAGCCCCAGAGCATACCGCTGGTCATTGAGGCCAAACAACTCAATGTTTGTCTCATCTGACCATAAAACTTTCCTCTAGAAGGCTTTTTCTTTGTTTATATGATCAGCTGCAAACTTTAGACGGGCTTGAAGGTGTCCATTTTGGAGCAGGGGCTTCTTTCTTGGATGGCAGCCTTTCAGTCCATGGAGATGTAAAACTCGCTTGACTGTAAACAGTGGCACTGATGTTCCAGCAGCTTCCAGTTCATGGCAGCCCTGTGCCTTGGTGGTTCCTGGGTTTTTCCTGACCACCTGAACCAATTCCTCTCATCTGAGGGTGACAGTTTGGGTCTTCTTCCAGACCTTGGCAAAGTGGCTACACTTCCTAATAACTTGTACTTACGTTCAATTGTTTGGACTGATGATCTTGGAATCTGCAATTGTTTAGAAATGGCTCCAAAAGACATCTGCACTGTGCTCCTTGGACTTGGACTGTGTGTGTGTGTGTGTGTGTGTGTGTGTATATACACACATATAATGTATGTATGTATGTATGTATGTATGTATATATATACACACACACACACACACACACACACACACACACACACACACATCTCTCTCTCTCTCTCTCTCTCTCTCTCTCTCTCTCTCTATATATATATATATATATATATATATGTATATATATATGTCTACAAATATATAGCTATCAAGTAGACATTATTGCTGATTGTTGAACATGTAGATATATGTAGAACGTATACTGTATTTATATTCAGACCCCTTCACTTTATTGTATAATAGATTTAATATAAAATGAATTTTATAAATTTTTTGCCATGAAGCCACACAAAATAATGACAAAACGAAAAAAATAAAATAATAAATTTAGCTAATTTTGAAATCTCTTTTATTTAACCAGTGTTAACCCTTATTCAGACCCTTGACTAAGGCACTCTACATTGAGCTCAGGTGCATCCTAATTATCCTCATCTCTAGAACATGACTGGAGAGCACCTGTGGCAAATTCAATTGGCTGGAGATGATCTAAAAAGGCATAAACCTGTGTGTATTAGCTCCTACAGTTCACAGTGCATGTCAGACCAAAAACAAAGCCATGAAGTCCATTGAACTTTCCTCAATCTCCACAATCTAATTGCGTGAGACATTGATCTGGGTAAGGGTGGGTTGCACCAATAAGGATTAAGCTTAAATCTAGATTAAATCAAGGTTTATCTAATAATTCTGTTGCACCAAACTTTAAACCTTGTTTAAACATAGGCAGGCTTAAATTTAAACCATCACATTAATCCTGGCTTTAATTTCACAATAAACCTGGTACAACACTTCAGCTGTTGCTAGCAGCACAGTGGGATCCATCGTTGTAATGGAGTTTGAAACTACCAGGACTCTTCATAGAGCTGATCATCCGGCCAAACTCAGTAACTGGGCTAGAAGGACCTTGGATAGAGGGGTGACCGAGAACCCAATGGCCACTCTAACAGAGCTTCAGAAGTTCTCATCTGAGATGGATTATCGCAGACATACTCCATCCCTCAGGCCTTTATGGTAAAGTGGATAGATAGAAGACACAGTAAAATGCATATGGTAGGCACGTAAGGCATAGAGAAAGATTCTCTGGTGTCATGAGACAGAAACTGAACTCCAACGCTGTGTCTGGCCTTTCTGTTGTGTGCGAGAAAAAAATTCCAGGAGATCAGCAGTTTCTGAAACACTCAAACCAGCCCTTCTGGCACAAACACACATGACACGGTCAAAGGCACTGAGCTCACATTTTTCCACCATTCTGATGTTTAATGTGAAGCTCTTGACCTGCACCTGCATGATATTTGGCATTGTGCTGCTGCCACATAACTGGCTTATTGGATAAGTACATGGATGAGCAGGTGTATAGGTTAGATTACATTTTAATAAAAACTATAACAACAGTAGTTGATCATCATCTTCATGGTCACATCATCATTAAAAAACAAATCATAAAATCACATACCCCTTGGCTGTCACAGGATGGTCATCCATGTAAGCTCACACCAAAAACCACTGTATAAAGTTATGTATAAGTATATAAAAACAGGATTATAATTAACAGCCATTTGCGTGTGTATTTGCAATGCTTGCTTACCGTTTCTTTAATTCAGGATCTAATATTAGTAAGCATTCAAAAATGTTTTGAAATTCATTATAGCACTTCTAAAATTGAAGTAAAGGTGAATTTCATATGGAGTACACTGATAACGATAACAGACATGGCGTGCAGGCTATTTATTGTACCATATATCAATTTTTGGAAAATCATTTCATTAGTGAAAAAATTCAGTAGTGAACAAATACAAAATAAGCAGGTAGACACAAACACAAAGCAGTTCCTGCTTGTATTTAGTGTCATTCTAGAAGTATAATATATAGTGTTGTGGTTTTTGATGTGCTGAGAATGAAAAATACAATATGACTTCAAAGTTTTATGATGAATGTTTTGACTAAGAAACCTTACAGAGTGTTTGACATTTCTATAGCTCAAGAAGAAACGAGAAACCAAGACCTATTTGCCAGAGGCATGGATTGCTATCTCAATGAACTCAAAGCCATCTGTGTTGCACTTTATGTGTGACGTGATCTTTGAAGAAAGTGAATAACATTATCTAGTAAAACTGTAACATATACAAATGGAACATGACAATAACCATCAACATCAGTGAGAACAAAACCGCAGTGCTTCAAGGAAAGGCTAGCTATGACACACAATCCTTCCTGATCAAAAGCAGTTGTGTCATAGCAGTAGACAGTAGTGGGCAGATTGTGATCTTGAAGGCTCCAACTCATCCAGATGGGTATCGAAAGATCTGAAAGATCTTTACCTCTCAGCCTAACTGGCCTTAGACTGAGCGTTGGATTAGAAAGTACATGTTTGCCTAGGGACCACCGTTCTCGGTTTTTCCCCCAACATCTCTGAACAATGATCCAATCCAAAATCGAATATCTGATTACTTGAACAAACAAAAGTCAGCATACGCTTAAGTGTGGGTGTGGAGCGCACGCCTGCACTAGCTTCTGCCATGTGTGTGTTTAGGCTCTGATCACCTCTCATTCAGCCGCAAATGTTTGATTTCCTGTCATATTTTTAATATGACTCATGTTTATCACTCAAATCTATTTACACAACAAACGTCTTATTTCCAAGATGGGGCTATTTCCCATATCTTCTCAGAGGAAAACCGCTACCCAGCAGTTCCAGTCAAGTCGGAAGCCACTGAATGATCGTTCTTATCCTTCTTAAACCTTGATGATGTCAACATGCTGCAATTTCCACTCTACCATTACGCTGACAAGCACGGTCTTCCGTGCTTCCCCTTTAAATTATGTAAACAAACATTAAAGCTGTGAAGGCCATGGAGCCACCCAATCTTGTGTATGGATAAAGATTCATCAAAGGGAAGTCCTGCAGCCATCCATGTTGGATCTGATAACATGATCACACAGGCATTTTTATATTAGTACACTATGAATCCCACTCCATAATATCGACATTTTATTTTAACTGCAACTCATCATCTTACTGTATGGCAAACTATACATATTTCCCGTTATATCTTATACTGAGCGCTACCCTTTTATGCATGTAGTATGTTGAATTTAAATCTAGGTCAGAGCTAGCCAATTGCATTTGGTCATACTGGGCACATGAGTAAACGTCTTGTATGCATCTTGTATGTATAGTTTTATGGGACTTTATGGAACACTTGACTTCTCAGGTCAATATCAGTGATTCAAGATTCAGAAAGAAGATGAGAAATTATCACATTTAAGATAAATAAAGCATGGATGAGGTGACTAATTTGTTTAGTCTTGAACCAACCACCAGCACCACACCGTCCCTTTGGGATGCAGAATCCATTCACAGACAACATTAAAAATCTTCCTATGTGTCACAGTAGCAGGGTTTCACAAGAAGCTGAGAGAGACAGGAAAGACTGCTCAGTTTCCACTCGGTGCTCTCCATTATCGAAATGGAAAAGTAGTACAAACTGGGGCAGGGTATGAGAGATTAATATCAGCGAGTGTCAGCATACTCATTCTCTGACACACAACATGAGACAGGTAATAAGAGCAAGTTACATTAAACTTGAACTGTGAAACAACAACAATTGCAACAATTAGTCATATAGGGCTCTTCTGGGACAACAACACACTGCTAAAATGTGGTTGACTCCATGTTTACTAAACCCACACTTTAAATACAAGGTCTTTATTTCTCAATTCAAAGAGCACCCATTTTACACCAGTGATCATAAAGGTGAACTCCACCCTGAAACACATTAAATGGGTTTATACTGAAATATTTCTGACTTGCTAGTGATTCTGGTGCTCATTTCTTGATTGATGCTGTACTTTCATTATTTCGGTGAGAAGATCGTGGTTGTGTGTCGCTCCGACGTCACAGAAGAATATTGCTAGTGCAGTTACAAAGGTGTTTAATAGGAAAAAAAATTTAAATCATATAAAACATAAGGGGCAACAGTCATGTTTTGTTGTTAGCTCCCATACTCACCATTTTCCAGTGACGTTCAAGGTCACACTAATGAAAAGTCCAATGGAGAATCAGTACATACCATAAACATTCAACCCAAAGCTCCAGAATTCAGTGCAGCTATATGATGCAGCAGCGTTAATTGAGTTAAGGTAGAGACTCGGCTGCTTAGCGCTCTATGAGATGATTAGAGTGATGGCACTGACAATGTGCGCGTTAGCATAGAAGTTGAAGCTTTGAAAGCTGGTCTGTTTGAGCAGAGTGTATAGATGAGGAGGTGAATGAGCTGGATAGAGTAAAGCACCGCTACACCACTCTGAAGTAGAGATGATGAAAGGGCTAAATTCCACTAGTGCTACAATCAGCAGGAAGTCAAACGGCATTGTGGGTAATGTAAGAACAAAGTGGAAATAGACCAGTATGTCGATGAATGACGTTTAAACTAATACATCAGCCTCCATTATATAATACACTTTGGTAATTATAAACTTTACTGTGCAAGCCATTCAAGGTGGACTTTTCCTTTAAGAAATAAACAGCCTCCTCATACAGGAATGCGCTAACCACAATGCTAGTTAGAACATTAGTTATATGGAAATCCAAAATATTTGGCTGAGGGAAAAAATTCTGGCTGGGAAATGACTGCACTCAGCTCAGGATGCATTCATGCTCTTGCCTGTTCCACTGCACGATGATTCATGGAAAATACTCAAGCAACTGCTTGATCACTAATCACTCCTACAGTGGTGTAATGCTACTCATGAGTTATGAAATGTTTCACATTTTCATAACGTTTTACATTAAGATTCCCTTAACTAACTTCAAAAGAGATGGGGGAAAAAAAAGAGAGGCTGGTGATGGAAAGATTGTTTATACCTGTTTATAGGAACTAACTTGTCTTGCGGAAATTACTTAAAATGAAATGTAACTATAAACAGTTCAAATGTGTGATATGTCATTCCTAAATAAATGAAATAATTGTAATACCTGTGGTATAAGCGGAATAACACACTTCAGACCTTGTTGTGATACGAAAATGTATATGAAAATAATAGAGTTTGAGTCGGGCCGTATTGCACCAGCATGAATAATTTTTGTACAAAAGCACAATCTGCTGCGTGTTATTCCTTACTTATGCCACACTGCAGCTGAATTCTTGAATCGGATTGGTCAGAAGGCGTGCATTATTTCGTACAACAGCATGGCTCGGACAGTAGTTCCGGCTGTAACATGAATGATAGGTTAATATTAATGCGCTCGTTAGAATACATTATTGTTTCTATAATAAGAGATCATACACAGGTACGTGTATCGTGTAAGCGCCACATGATCTAAGACTAAAAATAAACAGGTTAAAAAACACATTGTTGTTTAACTATGTAAAACCTACAGTCATTGATGTGCTGAGATTTTTGTTAGGAGATATAAATGTAACGTTTATGGATGGAGCATCGGTCGTAAGTGCATCATAATGGTCAAAATGACGCTTTCCAATTTCTAGATAAAATGACAAGCTGTGTTTTTCTGAGAGATTGAGAGAAAGAGAGGAAAAAAAAGAGAGAGAGAGAAAGAGAGGCTGGTGGGGAAATGCTAGCACAGCTGTAATGCATGTGAAAACAAGAGCTAACTTGTATCTTAGACGTGCACAACATTAACTGTAACTATAAATGGATAAAGTATGTGACGTATCATTCATGAATAAATGAAACATTGTAATCGTTGGCAAATTGCCGTGGTAGTGCGGTCTGAAGCGTGTTATTCCGCTTCTGTCATGTAAATATGATGCAATTTCAGAATATCCCTGCAATGTTTACTCAGTTCATGATGAAACAAATACAGAGCACATTTTTAAAAAAGTTGACAACTAACTGATCTTGAGCCTCCAGTTTATTGGGGTCACCTACAACATTATTAATGTTAACAAACAAATGAGCTACTCAGTGTGGTCTTATAATGCATTATTGTTTACCACAGAAATGGAAATTGTGACTGAAATGTCAGTCTTTAATTCTGTGAAGAACTGGTGTCCAATTCCGAGTGTATTCAAGTCTCCTGCCCTGTGTTCCCGGGATATGCTCCAGATCCACTGGATCCCTGATCAGGATGAAGTGCTTACTGAAGATGAATGAATGAATGAACAAACTACTAAGTGGTTAGACGTCATAAAAATTTGTGCTGTATATTCTCAAGCTGTAAATTTCAACTGGTCTTCAAAGATGGTACTTTATGATTAAACTCTAACATGGTGTGGATTAAGAAGAGGATGCAAATGTAATGCCTAAGTACAAAACATAGCCCTTATTTGCTTAATAATCAAAACATTTCCAGGATAACGCTGGCAACAAGCAGACATGTAAATGAATCTATGATCAGATTCTAATTCATTGCAAAGATCTTGTTGATTTTGGGCTAGAAATGACAAAACAATAATTTCTATTTGGTATTGTAATATTTTTTCTAGTATTGAGTATTGTTTTTGGGGGTGGGGTGGGGAATCATGGCATCAAGTCAATAACTGTATGATAAACATAATTCAATGGAGTAAGATGGGAGTAAACTACAGACACAAACATTAAATCTCACCTAATGCAGTCGGGTGTATAAGTATTTGGGCAGTGACACAAATTTCATAATTTTGCCTCTGTACACCACCACAACGGATTTGAAATGAAGCAATCAAGATGTGATCGAAATGGAGACTTTTGGCTTTTCAAGGGGTTTAACAAAATATTGCATTAACTGTTTAGGAATTACAGCCATTTATTATTATTATTATTATTATTTTTTTTTTACAGGTTCCCTTTATTTTCACAGGCACAAAAGTAATTGGACAACTGACTGATAAACAATTTCATAGCCAGGTGTGGCCTGTTCCCTCATTAATTCATGGCAGATTAAGGAGATAAAAGGTCTGGAGTTGATTCCAAGTGTTGAATTTGCATTTGATAACTGTTCATGGGAACTGCTCAATATTTGGTCCAAAGAGGTGTCGATGTAAGTGAAGGAGGCCATCATTAAGCTGAAAAAACAAAACAGACCTATCAGAGAGATAGCAGAAACTTTAGGAATGGCTAAATCAACAATTTGGCACGTTCTTAAAAAGAAGGAATGCGCTGGTGTGCTCAACAACACCAAAAGGCCTGGAAGACCACAGAAGATAACTAAAGTGGATGGTCACAGAAATCTTTACTTGGTAAAACAAAAACAAACAAACAAACAAACAAACAAATAGCTGTGATTCCTAAATGGTTAATGCAATACTTTTGTTAAAACCCTTGAATTAAAGCTGAAAGTCTACACTTCATTTCAAATCCACTGTGATTGTGCACAGAAGCAAAATTATGAAAATTGTGTTCAAATACTTATGGACTTGACTGTATGTCACTGCCTTGAATATTACAGAAACGATTAACAGTGGATTTAAATCAACATACTTCACATGAAGCCAATTTTTGATCAATAAAATGTGTATATTATTTAGTATAATTTCCAGATGGATGAATTCATTTTTAACAACTGACTTTCTTCTTCATTCACATTCTAGAAATCACGATGCTCTCAACTGAGATGCTCATAAACATAATGCAAGTGTTGACGTAAAGGCAAAGGGACATGTCTTAACCTGCCTAAACATGACTCAACATGATGAGTACAACTAGTGTCACAAAGGTCACAAGCACAGGCACAAAGGAGGCAAAAGTAACGTCCCACTCAATATAAACTGAAGATGCCTGATGACTAACATATAATGCACTGTTGCGGGCAGATACAGGTGTTTTATTATGATTCACACACTGCTTTCAGGTAACTTCAGTCACCTACACTTTCATTCTGGAAGAAAAGAATGCGGTGTTAGGTGATTTTCTGCTGAAATAGGTAACACAACCTGCATCTTTTCCACGTCAGCTGTTACTTTATAATCCAAAATGACTCTCACTGTGCAAGTTCATTTACTAGTTCCTAATCCAGGATGAGATTCACAAGTAATTGCGAAATTAAGAGCAATGTAAGAAGCAAAATGTAATTGCCTGTATGTAGAAGAGGGTCATGAATAAAATACAGATAATTACAAAATCCCTTAAGAGTGTCGAGTACTAGAGCAGAGAAAATACCAAGCTGAGCTAGCTGACCATTACAACATTAGACAACAGTTTATCATGGGACTCAAAGTGGTGACAAAATTATCTTTTACCATCATTCGTTTGTGTATAAATATTTGATATTGCTGACATGATATCTGCCTCACAGCTTTCCACACTCTCGCTTACAAATGACGATACGACATTGTGGCTTTCTGTTGCACACCACAGTGTCTATATCACAACACGTACAGAATCACATCACTATCCGGCAGTCGAGAAATAGTTATGATTTACCATTAAGAAAACACAGCGGTCTGCTATATGCTCATAACCTGTTTATACGTAACAAACATTAACGAAGAAACCCATTCATTTTGTTTGCAATATACTGGTAGGTTACGTAAGGACTACTAATATCTTGAGGTAGTGGAGCTGCATAATGGTGGTGCAAAGTAAGTTTTGCTCAACATTGCAGAGAAAGGGACGCTTGAATGCCTTACTAGAATTACTGATTAATCACAATTCAGAAATTAAAACAAATATAAAAAATTAATAAGTCTAATATGTCAGCCATCTTATAAGGCAGTGCATTGATAGTTATAAAAAAAAACATCATTTGTGATTGGCTTCAAGGAATATTTCACATTACCAGGATATCGGCATTACCAAACTCAAAGTCTGTTAGTCACGGAAAAAAGTATCATTGGGATAAAATACAACAAATATTTCTCACTTGACGTAGAACTTAAGACAAAACCAATAAGCGTATTTGTCCACAGAATGCACCCCCTCTTCCTCAGTGTGGTTTTTATGGGTTGGCTGACACACACACACAGTCATAAGATATACAGGACAGTGAATGTCATGCATCTAAGCAGAATCAAAGAAGAATTGGCTAGATAAAGGGGCCTCAGAAGTCAGCATATTCTGTGCGAACATTTAATTTAGACATGCCTATTTGCCTTTCTGCCTCCGAACACAGCCTTAGTAGACAGGCAGCATTACTTATGTTTCAGGCCCACTGTACAATCTTCTTTTGGTCACCTGCTGATTCACAGCCACCAGCCAGTTCTCCCCGATTATACAACGACTACCAGGTGAGGAGGGTGAAGGCCAACACGTGCTTCCTCTGAGACATGTGAATCCAGCCAACTGTGTCTTTTTGACCTGCTGCTCATGCTGCGTCACAGGGCAGCATAACCCGCATGCTATAGGAAGGTGCTATCTACCCTGTTCCACATACATGAGCTCACAACTGGTGTTGCTGTGATTGACAGGGGAGGGAGAGCACTGACAATTTTTCTCCCTTGACTCCAAACAAGCACGTGGCTATGGAATTCAAACTTGCAAGCTCTCATCTCCATTTCTAACTTACTGATGGCTGATGAGATGAAAGTGTTGCATCAAGTAACAAAGACTCATGGGAGAACATGCACACACATAGGCAATGGAAATCAAAAGATTATGTGGGTGATTCCATGATCCATTCAGTTCCCAGGGTAACATCTAAGCAATATAAAGGCCTTTCTGACATTGGCTAATGTTAATTTTCATAAGTCCACCATCAGGAGAACACTGAAGAACAATGGTGTGCATGGCAGGGTTGCAAGGAGAATGCCACAGCTTTACAAATAAGAACATTGCTGCCTGTCTGCAGTTTGCTAAAGATCACGTGGACAAGCCAGAAGGCTACTGGAAAAATGTTTTGTGGATGGATGAGACCACAACAGAACTGATTGGTTAAATGAGAAGTGTTATGTTTGGAGAAAGGAAAACATTTCATTCCAGCATAAAGAACCTTATCCCATCTGTGAAAGGTGGTGGAAGTATCATGGTTTGGGCTTGTTTTGCTGCATCTGGGCCGGGACGACTTGCCATCATTGATGGAACAATGAATTCTGAATTATACCAGCGAATACTAAAATAAAATGTCAGAACATTAACTGAATCCCAAGAGAAAGTGGGTCATGCAGCAAGGCAATAACCCTAAACACACAAGTTGTTCTACCAAAGAATGGTTAAAGAAGAACAAAGTTAATGTTTTGGAATGGCCAAGTCAAAGTCCTGACCTTAATCCAGTAGAAATGTTATGGAAGGACCTGAAGCAAACAGTTCATGTGAGGAAACAAACCAACATCCCAGAGTTGAAGATGTTCTGTACTGAGGAACGGGCTAAAATTCCTCCAAGCCGATGTGCAGGACTGATCAACAGTTACTGGAAACGTTTAGCTGCAGTTATTGCTGCACAAGGAGGTCACACCAGATACTGAAAGCAAAGTTTCACTTTTTTCACATTTGCCACTCACAGATATGTAATATTGGATCATTTTCCTGAATAAATAAATGACCAAGTATAATATGTTTGTCTAATTCTCTAAATTGGGTTCTCTTTATCTACTTTTAGGACTTGTGTGCAAATCTGATGTTTTAAAAGTCATATTTATGTACAAATGTAGAAGGGTTCACAAACTTTCAAGCACCACTGTATATGCATGCTTCGGGTAAATAACTAAACATATTAAAAGAACCTACAAACCTACCTTCGAACCTACAAACGTAAGTCCTTAATGACCACATGCCATTGGCATGGATCCTAATAATGCTCATACGATCCCATAAAAATCAACCGTTACAAAGAGCAAAATGCAGCCATCGTCAGCAAAGAAATCTTGTAAAAATGAGATATTGTTGCCTGCGATAGGTTAACACATTTTTTTAATGTTTAAAAGCTGAAAAAAGTTACAAGGGCTAAATGGCATATCAACTGTGAACTCAAACGTGTGACTGCATGCATATTACAGTGATCACCATACACAGTCAAATTGGTCAAAATTTTTTTATTGAAATCATTTACAGAGTTAGTTGTGTGGTTGGTTGCATGGTCTGCACTTTAACACAAAGCCTAAGACCAGATAAAGTTAGCCATCCTTTCTCTGGTCACGATGAGATGGTCTGAAATCTACTGTTTGAATGTGTGTGTGTGAGATAT
>JANDJT010000167.1:11283180-11296443 GCA_024331685.1 Stegophilus panzeri | reverse complement strand
GAAATATGGCGAACAATGAAAAGAAAAATGTGTGGTTCTGTAATGCTGTGGGGAGAAATTTGGTTTGATTGGGTCCACTTGTCCCTTTAGATCAGGGGTGTCAAACTCCTGTAGTACACCGATGCCACATCAGTAAGTCCTCTTAAATGCAATAGTCGATTAAAATAAATCTTACTTGTACAAATAACCTGAAAGATATTTAGAAGATGATTAAAAGATACTGTTTTAAGATATGACCTCAGCACAAGTGTACCAAGTGGCTGGAAAACTGTTTGGAAAACTGACTTCCGGTCAGGAATTCTTGTTTTTGTTTAGATAAGCCTCCTGTCAATCATTTTATAGACACTACTGGCTACTATACAGTATATCCTGGGGGTGGAGATTTGTGAAAATGGGCAGGAACTGTGTGTGGGGAAGTTTACTGGCATTTATCTAAAAGGCACAAATAAAACTGCATAAGTATTTACTGTTGCTGTCAAACCCCCTAAATTAACCAGTTTGAAGAAAACAAACAAACAAACAAACAAAAAAAACATTGTTACAGCAACAAATGTTTTAGCTTGCCAATAAAAAAAACAAAACACATTTTGTCAGTAGCTGAGTTTATGGCCCTGAGTTTATTTGTCTCCCTAGTGGAATTACACTCTAGACAAGCTCTGTTTTTTAATCATTAAATTTAATCACGCACCACAAGATGATTTATATTTAGAACACAGATTTAAAATTCATTTTGTGCCAAGATAAGAAACTTTATTGGGCTGTATGTTTGACACCCTGCTTTAGAAGGACTAGGAAATAACACACAGGGAATTATGTAATGCCCCAGAAAACTGTTAAACAAACTCAACCTACTTTATATTTTAAATTCTTTACAGTATTTCTGATGGCCTGTCTTTAAGTTCCCATGCAGATAGAGCAAATAAGGTTTAAATTAAAACCATTGGTTTGAGGGGAAACTAGGATACTTCAAAAAGAAATTTAAATATAGGAATTAGATTCAATATTTTCATTCATCTTAGAAACTAATTTTAACCAAATTTACAACTTTTATTCAATATACACCGATCAGTGCCTTGTGCCACCAAAACAGCTCTGACTTCAGAGGACTCCACAAGACCTCTGAAGGTGTGCTGTGGTGTCTGGCACCAAGACGTTAGCAGCAGATCCTTTAAGTCCTGTAAGTTGTGAGGTGGTGTCTCCAAGGATCTGACTTGTTTGTCGAGTACATCCCACAGATGCTCGATCGGATTGAGATCTGGGGAATTTGGAGGCCAAGTCAACATCTTGAACTCTATCATGTTCCTCAATGCATTCCTGAACAATTTTTGCAGTGTAGCAGGGCACATTACATTTACATTTATTCATTTAGCAGACACTTTTATCCAAAGCGACTTACAAATGAAAAAATACAAGCAAAGATTTACCACTATTAAAAGAATTATTACATAACTGTTATTCTAGAATGTGTCCATTGAGAAGTTACTAGTTGACCATTATCCTGCTGAAAGAGACCACTGCCATTAGGGAATACCGCTGCCATGAAAGAGTGTACTTGGTCTGCAATAATGTTTAGGTAGATGGTACATGTCAAAGTAACATCCACATGAATGCCAGGATCCCAAGGTTTCCCAGCAGAACATTTCCCAGAGCATCACACTGCCACCGCCGGCTTGCCTTCTTCCCATAGTGCATCCTGATGCCATCTCCTCCCAGATACGTGACTGACACGCACCCGGTCATCCACATGATGTAAAAGAAAACGCGATCAGACCAGGCCACCTCCCATTGCTCCAGCAGTGGACCGGGTCAACATGGGCCACTCTGACCGGTCTGCGGCTATGCAGAAAGCGGCAATGTATTGTGTGTACTGACACCTTTCTACCAAAGCCAGCATTTTGTGCTACAGTAGATCTTCTATGGGATCAGACCAGACAGGCTGGCCTCCCCTCCCCACGGACAACTATGAGCCTCGGGCGGCACCCATGACCCTGTCGCCGGTTCACCGGTTGTCCTGCCTTGGACCACATTTGGTAGGTGACCAAAAGACCTGCTGTTTTGGAGATGCACTGACCCAGCCATCTAGTCTTCACGATTGGGCCCTTGTCAAAGTCGCTCAGATCCTTACTCTTGCCCATTTTTCCTGCTTCCAACACAGCAACTTCAAGAACTGACTGTTCACCTGCTGCCTAATAAATATATCCCACCCCTTGACAGGTGCCAATGTAATGAGATAATCAATGTTATTCACTTCACTTGCCAGTGGTTTTAATATTATAGCTAATCAGTGTAAAAAGTTAAGAAAGAGGTGTAAAAATCCTGGTATCGTCCTATTTTATGGAGAAACAGCTTTTCTGAAGACCTAGTTTTTAATAAGTTTTCTCATTTTCATTTCATAACCTGAAGACAAGAATCAGAGCTGCTATTAAAAGCACTGATGTGGACGTGTTGTTGTGTTTATGGCGACATTTGGATTATCACCTGGATGGTGCTCATATTAAATGTCTAAATTTTCTTGAATGATAATCTTTATATACATACATACATACATACACCCACACTGTCTGGATGTGTTGTATTTTGACAATATAGTCATCTCAGACTGGAACGTGTCTACAGGCACACAGCTCTTCCCTTTGTTAGCACAGTGCACAGTGCACAGTTTCAGTATGACTGAGCATGAAACTGAACACACTGTACAAGCCCCTGCCCTTTCGCTGGCTTGTGGGGTTTCCGCTCGTGGGTCTGTGCTGAACACAGTTGTCAGCATAGAGTGCACCCACACTCAGAGTGAAGGAGGGAGAGAAAGAGAAAAGAGGGCGAGGAAGAGAGAGAGAGGGGGGCAGGGATAGATAAAAACCACAAGCATGCGCATCTTGACAAAAACGCAAACAGTGCACACAGAGGTAAAATGAAAGAGAGAGTAGGAACTCAAGCAATAAACATAGACACAGTGAAACAGAGGTAAAAGTGAAGAAGTGGGGGGGTGGGGGGACAAAACAAAAAACAAAACAAAAAAAAAACCCTGAAAAGGCGGGTCAGGCGAGTCTAAACAAGTCTGCACAACTACCTTCCTGCCTTCATAATTCATAAACAAACCTGGCAGGGGCGTCTTCTGCCAAAAAGAAAAAAACAAACAAAAAAAACCCAACAACAACGACCCTCTGCTCAGTTTAATGGAAATACATCTGTTTCGAAGCTCTAACGTGAATTCCACCGAATTAGCAGACAAACCAGAATGACATGATACACACACATGTAAACAGAAGCATGTTAAATCTCAAAGCCTGGATTCACGTAGCAGCCCCCCTGAGGACAGAGGAAGCTAGCCTGGCTAAGCTAAGTTATGCTAGGCTAATGTTAGGAGTTATAGGGCAGGGACTCACCGAGTGTGCAGTTGCCTGAAGAGGTGACGCTGGAGCAGGGGCAGGGCAAGCACAACTTGCTCGGGCTAGAGCCGCGCTCCCGGTAGAAGTTGGGTTTGCACTCTGCGCAGTTGGGACCCCTGGTGTTTCCCTGGCAGTTCAAACAGACGCCTGGGAGAAAAAGGCAGAGAGAGAGAGAGAGAGAGAGAGAGAGAGAGAGAGAGGGGGTGAGAATGGGAGTTGAGTAAACAGTCTGAGAGATCTGACTGACAGGACTTTGGTCCAGTGAGGAGCTTGCACACGGAGGTGCAGGTTCAGCAGCGCAGAAGCAAACAATCAAAAAAAGGAAATTAAAGTGTGTGTGGCTGCAAGATTTTACAAAGAAACCAGGAACTCGGAGAGGAAGATGGTTATGTGAAAGGACTTGCTGCAAATCGGGCCTGATGCAGGACTGCTGGAGAGGATATATAACAAATCCAACTGCTGGAGATGCAAAATCACATGAATCTGATAAAAGTTGATGCGTACTCTTGTAAATCCTTATCAATGTTGAAGAGAACAAATAAAAAAAATTGTGCAAAGTATGCGCATTATCTTGATGAATTCTTTTCAGTATCACAAAAATGGAAAAAAGCGAGATGTGTCAAACAAGGAACAGATACAAACATGCAGTCAATGAATAGAAATAGTTTAGTTGTTAACAGTACACCACGGACAATATAGCATTTTGCTATTTGAGGGTTAAAAAGAAAGTTAAAAAAATAAATAAACAGATAGTTGAGGCTGTGGTGAAGAGCTGCTGGGAACAGCAGCAGGTTACACCATGAATTGTAAGACTACAAATAAATGGCAGAGAGAAAGAAGTGAACTCTGTCTCAAAACCTAGCGTAATCTGGCGTAAGTAAATACTTACTAATACTTATTAACAATAATAATCAATCAAATAAAATGCTTTAAAGTAGGTCTTGGCAGGTCTATTCCGACACTAACCACATTGTAATTAAGTAAATGATGTTGATCATAAAATGATGCATGCAAACAATAATGTGTCATTTAAATGCTTTTGTTTTGAGATCATAAAAAAGCAGCATCATCGATAATGAGAACTAACTAATGTTACTTCTGTCCAGACTACACTTTCACAGCTAAATGTAAAATGAAAAAGATTTTAATAAATAAATAAAGAAAGAAAGAAAGAAAGAAAGAGTTGGCCATTGACCTGTATGAAGTGGGTAATGGATTTAAAGATACGTTATATGGCCAAAGGTTTGTGAAACTTGACCATCACCCCCATACGTTCCTTCACGCAATCCGAGATCGATTAATGACCGACGCTTAGTAGTGCCTACTCAGCGTGACTCAAGGTCCCTTTCCAGAACCTCCACACTAACTGTCCCTCAGTGGTGGAATGAACTTCCAACCTCAATCCGGACCGCAGAATCTGTCACTATTTTCAAAAAACAGTTAAAGACCCACCTCTTCCGTGTGCACCTAACTAACACCTAAAATGCCAACCCCACATTATCCTAAAAAACACCTACTCTGGCTCTTACACCTCTACGCTTTGCGTTTTGCTTCTTCTAGAACTCAATTAAAAGATCTTGTATGGTAGCACTACTTGTATTGTTCTCTGCCTGATATATCGCTTTGCTTGTAATTCCTAGTTTGTAAGTCGCTTTGGATAAAAGCATCTGCTAAATGAATAAATGTAAATGTAATATGTGCTTTTTGAACATCCCATTCCAGATTTAGTTCTCCTTTGCTTTTATAATAAACTTCATACTTTTGACTAGATTTTGGAGCATAGCTGTGGGGATGTGCTCATTCAGCCACAAAAGCATTAGTGAGGTCAAGAATTGATGTTGGGTGAGGAGGCCTGGGGTGCAGTCTGTCTTCCAGTTCATCCCAAAGGTCAGGGCTCTGTGCAGACCAATTGAGTTCTTGGCAAACCCTGTCTTCATGGAGCTCACTTTGTGCACAGGGGTACTGTCATGTCCACATTCATTTGGCCATATTGTGTACTTGGTAGGTAATATCATTTTGCTCAATCACAGCCATCATTAAAAAAAAAAAAAAAAAAACAAGTTTAAAAAGTCTGGAACAGTTGAAAATCAGCCAAGAAGAGGATCGATCACTGGTTTCAAATTGCAATTATAGTGATTCTTGCACTTAAATAAAATGTCAAATTAAATGTTAACTACATTCATAATGATGAGCTCTTGCATGCCAGAAGCTCTTCCTGAGAGCAAAACCACAAAATGCAGCTCCCATGCTTCACTGTTTCGTTTCACTGTGTACTGTACCAGCTGTATATGGTTGCAATGACAATAAAGCCACTTGACTTGGACTTGACTAAGTACAACTGGAATCATGTGTCTCATGTGAGACCAGAATGAGTGGCTTTGTGAAAATTAGCGGCATCAGGAACTCTACTAAATAACCATAAATAAAAACAAATAGATTAAATGCAAACCTGTTCCCCAGAAGATTATGACTTTGGCATTGATAGATACATAAATAAGATAATCATCCCAAACATACATCCAAATCCTCACAGAAACGGTTGAGAAAACAGTGTTTGACAACGGGTTGTAGAACCTGTAGAAAAAAAAAAAACAAAACAAAAAACAACCACCACCAACCAACCAAAAAAACCCAAAAACAAACAAACAACAAAACCCAATACTGTGGACTTGGCACTGCTCCTGTTTTCTAGACAAGAATGCAGAAGAGATACAACAGACAGTAAGAGTGAAAATAACTAAAATAATTAAAATGACAGAGATAATTTGACGAGAGAGAAAGACCCGAAGGCAGAGAGGTGATTGGTATTAAAGCACTCAGACAGGATGCGACTGATTCTTCACATGCTGACGAACACCTGTGATAAGCACGTCAGAGTGTATTTCCCAGCAACGCGTTTAATTTTTTCATATGCATCCATTTTCTCCCAAAATGGCACTTCTGGCCCAGCTCACTCCAAGCAGGTGCTCAAAATGAGAAAGTGGCCATGCAGCCAATTAAAACCCAAAAAGGAAGAGAGAAACAGATAAATTCATGGTAGAGAAAGGAAACTAAACTGTAAATTACATTTCATTGTTGAAAGTGAAAACAAAACAAAAAACATTTGAGGCTCTTTCTGGTAGTTTATTATAACTGTTGATTATACTGATTATATGATTGTTAAATGAGAGACATCGTTTTTTTTGTACACCTTCATAGCATTCAGATGCTATCACTGTCCATGACCGTGTATTTGAGTTCCTCTGAAACACACAAAAGTACTCACACGTTGACTCACTCAAAAAAAGCTTGAACATTTTTACGAGATTTTTTTTTTTTTAAAGCTTTAAAATGATTTGAGTTAATAATTTTCTAATGTATATTAAGTTCATTTTTCTCAGTCTTACTAAAAAACTTTTAACCTGTTTGTTTCAGTGTCGTAACAGAAGTGAGTGGACAAGAGTTCTTCACAGATGAATCCTGTCATCACCTGTACCAGGCAGATGGCAGGCAGTGTGTAGAACACTGTGTGCGTAAGAGTTTTGCTGATGCCAGCGTTTTGAACAGTGGTCCATGATGGTGATAAGAGTTTTTGTATTTAATGGAAATTTGATTGCACAGAGATACCGTAATGAGATCCTGAGGTCCATTAAGTTACCATTCGTCCACTGCCACCACCTCAACATTTCAGCACAATAACGTATGGCCCCATGTCGCAAGGATCTGTACAAACTTAATGGAAGATCAGAATATGCCCAGGCTCTTCCGTGGCATGCATACTTACCAAACATGTCACCCACTGAGCATCTCTAAATGGCTGCCGCTGATCAGAAAGTTGTGAGCTCAAACCCCAAACATTGCCAAGCTGCTGTTAACACTCAACTGCTCAATTATATACTGCAAGACACTTTTGGATAAAAGGTCAATCAAATTATGTAAACGTAAATGAAATTCAAGTCAGAGCATGCTGCCTCAGTAGGACTACAGCCAACCCATTATCCCACTCAATGGAATAAACACTAGCTACTTATTATATTATGGGAATCTTTGCATTCCTCGGGATTGGCATATACGACCCAGCTCCTACCGATATCCGACACACCAGATACGAATATAGGAATTCTGTTTCTCCGCTATTTGCATCTGACATTTGCTATCTGCATTATCTGACCAAAAGAACTTTTCCCCAAACCAGGTGAAATCCATAGAAAAGAGTCTAGTGAACCCCTTTCAGTTGTCAGATTTCAATTTATTTTTAATGTAAAACAGGTTGTGTGTGACCTTTATATTCGCATGCTTCCCCTACCACACGTCCTAAGCTGTCCTGAGAACAGTCTGGGTGCAGGATCATTGCTGTTCAAAAGCTTGTCCTTTGTGTAGAATAGATGGTGTCCGCAGAGTGCAGTCTGTGCAAACACTTCCTATGGTGCGCAGAGCTGAAGGTAAGTCAACACACACTGGCAGCAGACGAGCCAGAAACCAGAGGTAGTAATCAATCTAGGGTGGTGAGTGCATGCATAGTCAATGACAAGATATGTGTGCGTGTGTGTGTGTGTGTGTGTGTGTGTGTGTGTGTGTGTGTGTGTGTGAGCGTACAATGATTAAATGCGCATCTCCTATACTCCATTAGCCAAATGAGGTCTCTACATCAAACTTCCTGAGATTCCTGCAAAAGTGTCACTCACTCTGAGGAGATGAGCAGGGTTGGAGTGTGAGCTGCACCTGATCTGAAATGTGTGTTTAGACAGTCTTTTTGTGTCATTAACCACCCTTAAATCCAGGAGGTGGCGCTGCTGCGCACGTTCATCTCCTGTGTGGAGGAGACAGCACAGCAGTGTGTGAGACAGCAGGGATGATAATGCAGCACAGCATGCGTTAAAGCAGAGCTGTTGTGTGGTCCAATACATCAGGGGCCAGACACAAAGCTGTTAACATTCTCAATGAGATTTCATAAGGCTCTTTTTAAGGCTTTTGCACATCTGATGTTCGATTTATTTAACAAACGGGGCGGAAAAAAAACCCATACAATTTAGAGTGCAAAAGTGTTAGTCATCTCTAGACACACTTTCCACTGAAAACAGCTTTTTAATTTTACATCACAGATCAGTTAAATAAAATGGCAAGTTAGTGTGCAGATGAGTGTACAGTTGTTTTAATGTTAGAAAATCAGAGAAAGAGGAAAACAAAGCAAAACAAAACACTGCTACTGGCATGCATCTAGTAAGCACTTTCTAAGAAATTAAAGTACCAAACTGTTCTTTTCAATGTCACTGGAGTGGTATTATCAAAAGTACATGCCTTGTACCTTTATTGTGTATCTTTTATCCAAAACGCTGACGTGGTGTTTCTTTAAGGTGCGTCAGAGGTCCTTAAGGCCCAATTATGTACTGTACCTCAAATTCTACTCACATTTTCAGGTAAAAGATACATAATAAAGATACAAAAGATGTACCCTTGGAGAAAGAGTACAGTGTGGTAGCTTTATTATGAGCGTGCAGAGTGAATCCTTCATTTCAATGCGTTCTTGCACTGGTTTAATGCACATATCTGTACTAACTATACGATTATTATAAACATGCATTACCAGTGACTAGTCCATATTGAGGATATCCACTGATCAGTTTGCGTTTAGACCGTGTCTTTCCTCTGTGACAGAACAACAGTTGGTTTGAGGATTGAATGGCTGCTGTTAGGTGTACGCAGTACCATAGGGAGTGCACTGAGCACAACAGAGCAGTGTTTGTGAATATCCACTGGTCTGAACCAGTCTCATCACTGCATCATCACATTACATCTGACTATAGAAAATGAGGACATTTAAGAACCAGACAGAAATGACCACGCTTCTTCTGAATCAGAACGTACATTTTGTTCTGAACCATGGGATCTACTTTTTCGATCATGCTGCTGCCCAAGAGGGAAGAACTTCTTGGGTCAGAGCAGCAACTTTGTGGAACTGAAGCTTGTATCCCTGTGATGTTGTGGACCCACTGATCTAATGAAGTCACCCAAAAAGCAACATTTTCTGCTGTAAATTACTCCACCACCAACCCCTGCCCTTAAACGTCATGTTCCCCAAGGAACTTTAGGGGTGACGAGGGAGCTATTTAGGCTCAGAACTTTATCCACACTTCCAACTGTCTAACCAACTGGCAGGCCTGTGACTGAGCACTGCTAACTTAGTTGATTGGACTTCCCTCACAATACGGTGTGCTGTTGTGATGAGCAAAACACGCCACTTGGCTGGTCTTTTTGTCTACGCTGGTTTTGCGATTCTGCAACCCGCAATCTCCTTTCCAGGGCCTCTTCAGCAGCAAGTCCAAAGAAGAACCCTGGCAAACAAGGTAGATTCCACAGGGTTGATTGATGCATGTCTGGCAAAGCAGACTGTGCTTAAAACTATAACAAGCAATTTATTAAGCCTGCAGCATTTAGGTCAGAATCAAAATTGGCCCGATGGCATTTCCACACAATCAGTGTAGGTGATGTTTGAACAGGACACGGACTCTTTAACATCAGTACTGAGGCAGTGAGCAAATAGCGGGTGCCATTCTTCGACTTCGAGAGCATTCAAACCGAGGACGGTGGGGGCTATGGAAAACTCAGTGAAGAATCTGCTATGGAAAACTCAGTGAAGAATCTAAGTGAAGCTTTCAAGGAAGAAACTGACTGGCAGGAGAATGAGAGGGAAATGGAGGAAAAGCAATTCCTGTCTGGTATTGTTGCATTAGTAATCCAGCAAACGTAAGCAGCGCACTGTATGTGCAGAGAGGGTATCAACTCAACCATGCTAGCGATGCATAGCAAGAGAGAAATGAGTTGATAAAACAGTGGGTAGTGTGGGGAAAACTCTGAGCAGAAAGAAACACAGAGGGAGGACCTGACACGACAAGGAGAATAAGGCGTTAACAATGGGAAACTATGGTTGGGAAAAGGGCTAAAAACATGCACTCAAACATATGTACACACGTTTACCCACAAAGTCATGTCCTTCTTGGCTAAAAGCTCAAACTGTACTTCAATGGTGTAACAGTACCCATGCTACCTTCACAGGGGCGATCAGATGAGCACACATACTGTGAGTGGAGCCAGCAGAAGTGTGTTCCATTAGGTCTGCAGCATCGATCCAGACAGTGTGACTTCACGCTGTGCCACTATAATCACGGATGCTGGCAATCAGAGTGCATCCGTGTGGAACTGCGTATCCGTGTACGAGCACTATTTGACACCAGGACACACAAATTTGCGTGAACATTTCGCTATGCTTTCACTTCAATTGACAATTCATCCACTCACTTGGTGGTGGATATCGTATTTTCAAATGGATGGGTAACGTTAGGGAGAACGTTGTAGGAGGCAAATCAATGGGGAAAATGAATATACACAACCATAAATGAAAGACATGAGTGCAAGTCCAAGTGTCTTTTCCTTATCCACGAAGATAAATAATAATAAAAAATTAAAAAAAAAAGATTTTGGCAAACACTCAACATGGCTCAATTATGATAATGAGCACAGCAGCTATAAATGCATTCATTCCCACACGACCTTTTTAAAGGAAGTCCGTGATAAGAGGCATTACGATAATGTCTCACTCTGAAGAGATACAGCGAGAAAGACAGAAGAAAGAGAGTGCAAGTGAAAGATAGAAAGTGCATAATATGAAACGAATACCTTATAATCTTTAACAATGCTCCCAATCAGGAGCAGAAAATGGGAGATGAAATAAGACATTCACCACATGGACATTCATTCTTCTGGATCAATCTGCATGACGAAGTGATTTGTTGTGCGTGTGCAAAATCTCATGACATAAGATGGCTTCGGATGTTTCTCCAAAATGACTGGAGGTCTTGCAATATTTCCAAACGTTTACCAATGAAAACATACACCAAGTTCTTTAGGGCCAACGATGTAATCAGAAAACCAGAATTAAAAGACTTATATAGACTCTTGATTAATGTCTACATTGAAAATTCTCCAGATTTTGAACCCCTGGCTGAAGTGGCACTCATCACCTGCTCCTAGGTGGCAGGAAACAAAAAAGTTGAAGAAAGATATAAACACTGCATGGATGTGGTAAACCACAGACACAACTGTGGACTACGTTTGCTGCTATGGCCTTGGGACTGCAGTTACCACATACAGTTTTGCACTCGGGGCTCCTTTGGTGAACAGTGGACTAACTCAACAAAGACTTCTTGTACAAACCATAATGAACTTTCTTTTACTTTCACACTATCCGTTGATACCCAGATGAGGACGGGTTCCCTTCTGAGTCTGGTTCCTCTCAAGGTTTCTTCCTCATATTATCTAAGGGAGTTTTTCCTCGCCACCGGCTTGCTCAATAGGGATAAATCCACACACTTAAAATCTGTATCCTGTGTTTATATGTTTCTGTAAAGCTGCTTTGAGACAATGACCGTTGTAAAAAGCGCTATACAAATAATATTGAATTGAACTGAATTGAACCCTGGATGAAGATGCAGCTGGGAAAATGTGGACAGATTTTTTTTAAGAAATGTTTCTGCAAAAGAGTAAAAACATTCCTGTATCTGTCTTTATTAATAAACTTCTTTCTATCTCAGTAAAATAAAGATAAGTTAAAGGGGTAAAAACACGTTCTGGAATGTGGGCTACATCTCGGATTAATGAGACCTTTGTTTCGCATAATAATGGGATTATAATGAAATTAGTCCTGATTCTTTCAAGACTTGAGATTTTAAAGAGTTTTTGTTTCCAATCTACCATGATGACACTCATTATGTGTATGATACACCATCTTAGCCTGCTTGTCTAACGTACAAGCACTCAGAAAACAGTTTAAAAAAAAAAAAAAAAAAAGACAAGGGGGAGAAGTGTGAGATGCTCCATATTTTCAAAATCTTTTTTTTTTTGTCAGAATCTTTAGAAAGTGTATGAGGCTCTCCAGAGGAAAACCTCCACTTCTCCTAGCACACTGAGAATTCAATTAAGTTGGACAGACCATCACAGCAGGCTGTTCTCAAAGAAGAACTCTAAAACTTGATTATACATCAGGTGCTGAAAAGAAACGAGTCACTATTTAACATCAATCACCAACTTCATGATACGCATGTATTTGTGCACAGTATATTGATTTAAAGAGTACATCTGCATTAAGCAGGTAGCAAAGAAGGTCTGATCCAAAGATTCGACCAAAACGATTTACTAGCTCATATAAAACCAAGTGCAGCCTTGTGTTGCAGCGCAGCTTGAGGGCAAACGGCACAAAATTAGGCTTCATCTGAGTCATGCTACAATAAACTGACTCATAAACTCCCATCATGCACTGTCACGAGGAAATGATTTTAGCAGAGTCTTCAGCAATCTGCAGCACATGTCAAAGAAATGTAGTTTTATAGATGAATTCATTTGTTACTGTTGATTGCAGGTCAGGTGAAATTAGTGCAATCTGTGTAATATATGACTGCAGCTGCTCAGAGAGAGTTGCCAGACTGGGTGAGGAAAGAGGGAGAGAGGAAGAGAGAGAGAGCGCCTAGTGCTGCTTCACACAAATTTTAATTAACTCTTCATTGTGCGGCAGGTTTTATAACCCCTCGTCGTGAGAGAAATATTTGAACAGCGTAAAAGGATTGGAACACAAGGGATGGCTGATGTGGTGGTCACTAGAAAACTAATAATTGGTTTGGTAAACACATGAAACAAAGATTCAACTAAGAGCTTTTACCAGCTCAATAGAGATCTGTAGAATTCCTCGTTAAGAAGAGGCTCGCGTCCTAAATTCGGGGCGGCTGTGGCACAGATGGTAGAGCGGGTTGTCCACTAATCGTAGGGTCGGGGGTTTGATTCCCGGCCCACGTGACTCCACATGCCGAAGTGTCCTTGGGCAAGACACTGAACCCCAAGTTGCTCCCGA
>JANDJT010000167.1:11251681-11283168 GCA_024331685.1 Stegophilus panzeri | reverse complement strand
GTGTGTGTGTGTGTGTGTGTGTGTGTGTGTGTGTGTGTGAGAATGGGTGAATGAGACACAGTGTAAAGCACTTTGGATAAAAGCGATATATAAGTGCAGACCATTAAATTCGTATGCTGAAAATCCATTTCATGCAAGTTGGGACAAATCACACATTTATTGGTTAACCCACCAGGAAAGTGAAACCTCCAGTGTGCTACACAGTCCCATGTTTTGGTTGTCTTTGGTTGAAAACTAAACTGACGGTTAAAAAGTGGTAGCTAATGTAATGCGAGAACATATTGCAAGCTAGTTAAGTGCATTAATACAAACTAAAGACTAGTAGATAAGGTCAAAATCGTTCACTTTTTGAAACAAGCGCCAAAAGGTTGGTTACTGGTAGGTTTTTTGAGGTGGTCTTTCAAATAAGAGGACGACCCAGGTGATCTAAGGGCTAAATTATTATTATTTTTTTAAAAACAACATTTAAAAAAATGGCCACCCGAAATGTATACAATTCTGTAACTTAGGTTGTACTCTAGCTACAACAGGGTTCTTGGTGACAAGATGTACATTTATGAGGCAAAGAAATCCACTGAATAAAATTGATATACTGTATTTGTGTATATGTGTAACTGCTTTTGTTGTGAGCACATCTTAAATGATTTATTTATTCACACATTCGGTTTCCCAATTCTGTTAGTCAATTCCCACCCACTACTTCATTCTCTCCTATCGCATGACACCTAACAGCCATGGAAGGTGAGCGCCAACACGTCCAACTCCACCGCCACATCTTTTCAAACTGCAATTCAAGTCACTCTGATCAACACGGTAGAGGGTAACGGCTTCCACCCCTCCCACCCAGAGAGCAGGGACAATTTTGCTCTATTGGACTCCAGGCCATGAATGGCTGTGGCATCATCAGGATTCAAACACGCAATCCCCCAACAATAGAATGAACGCTTTTCTGCTGAACCACTCGGAAGCCCTAACAAGGCTTTACTTCAGGCTCAGCAAAATGTCCTCGAAATGTCATTATTAAACAGAAGGCGAGGGAGACGGTTCAAGTCCTGCAACATTCTGCTTTGAAATTAGTTGGATACCCTTCAACCCTCCATGACCTCAAAAATTATTTGAAACCTTAAAATGATTTTTACTTCCTCACTGGACTGCAGATTGCGAATTGAGACAGATTTAGAAGTTTAGCTGGTAATTGTTCTTCCATTTTACAGTTAAAAAAAAAACACAACACCACAGATTTTCCCACATCCTCAAATAAGTTGAAATTTCACAACCAGTTGGTTTACACTCTTTCGAACGAAGCATACACACGAACTAAATTGTGTTGTCTATATAGATATTCAGGGTACACTTTAACTCAGAGTCTTTAAAGTTTGGTAAAGTGTGTGCGCATGTGTGAATATTCTCACCTGATTGTTTGTCGCAGGTGCTGGAGTGATTGTTGCACTGGCACGGTTGGCATCCTGTGCTGCTGAAGTTAAAGAAACCCGGAAGGCAGTCATCACACTTGTCGCCATTCACTCCCGTTTTACACTGACACACTCCTGAGCTGAGAAACACAACAAGAAAAGACAGTGAAAGTGGGTGAATTCAGGCTATTAATATACAGCATTGTTTACACCATTTGGTGTTGAAAATATAGCCCAAGAAACATATGGCCTGAATCGTCAGTTATTTTTCTGGACTTTCCCCCACCGGACTGCGCGTTCCTGTGCCAGTGAAGATTGGTGCCTTTTACCTTCTATAAAACGGCCTGTAAAAATAACCCCAGGTTAAACTAATCCCGTGAAAATGCACTCTCTATATTTTCTTTTTAGGTAGTCGATTCGTTCTCGACATTTATTCCAGTCACCAAATGCCACTTATGTACCATTTGTTCAAACAGCATTCGATAAACAAAGTTTCAGCTCTCATCCAGTTGCTTTTCTTTTGCCTCGTCACTGCCATGATGTTTTATTATAAAACACTGAGGTGCAGCACCATGTTACATATGATGCACGGGGCTGCTCTGATGGGCCGTCGGCATGTAAACAACGAAGACATGCCCATCTCTGCAATTTCTACAGAAATCGAGTATCCCATGCGAACTGATGATAAATATCACAGATGTCCACGTTAACAATTACTTTACAGCCATATGTCCTGAAAACTAATCCAGTCCAAATAGGGATTTTGTTTATATTTACTGTTTTACGTCTTCGAAAATCATGTTTTTTGGAATTTTATATTGATAACTCTGAATCACTGGTGAAAAAACAATGACAAAATCTTAAAACTGCATGTATTGACATAAACACTATCTGAGGTGACTACTCAAATGTGAAATAAGGTGAACTTGGCATTTAAGATTAACATTGGAGCAACGTCTGTAATTTGATTTGTCATCCATCCATTTTCTTTACCACTTATCCTACAGGGTCGTGGGGAACCTCGAGCCTATCCCAAGGAGCATTGGGCACAAGGCGGGGTACACCCTGGACAGGGTGCCAATCCATCACAGGGCACAATCACATACACATTCACACACCCATTCATACACTATGGACATGCCAATTAGCCTAATATGTGTATCTATGGACTGGGGGAGGAAACCAGAGTACCCAGAAGAAACCTCTGCAGCACGGGGAGAACTTAATGTCAATTCCGCACACACACCACGTGCCATCACATTTGTGATCGTTTAAAACAAATCCCTTATCTGTAATATAAATTAGGTATTGTTATTGTAACAGGGAACATTAATTTAGCCCAGAGGAGAAAGTCAGTAGAATAACAAGATGTTAAATATAGCTGCAAGCAGCAATTAAGGGGCCAAGCACCAGAGAGACATTTGTATATGATCTTAGGTAAAATGGTTTAAAAGTCATAAGCAATTAAATCATATAACAATTGATTGCATTTATCATGTTTGACCAACAGTTGGCGCTGTCACCAAATTGATGTGGTGGAGTCAGGGTGGGGTGTCAATGCCACATACAACGTTTGGTGTGGATATGCCAAAATGTTGCAGAGATACAGCCTCAGATTCAGTTTGGCATCATGCCTTCATTTTTGTTGATAAGTTCAACGAGAATGGTTTGGTCCAATTTAAAAGCTTTTGATAACTTTTGGCTGGCAAGGTCTGAAGATGATCTGAATCAAATTTGGTGAAAATTGGGTCAACGGTCTAGGAAGAGCTTGAAAAAGCTGGTTTTCAACGAAATTCAAAATGTTTAAGTAAATTCAAAATAGCAGACAGAAAGTTTGGCCATCCATAGCCTAATTGGTATCACTGTTCTTGGCCTGAGCCACGGAATCTAGGAAGACCAGTGTCATAACAATAAGCAAATCAATCAAAATCAATTAGCATTTTTAAAAATCACATTATAATTTTTGACCACAAGGGGGCACTGTTTCAAAATAACAGATACACTCAAGTCATGATGTCAATGACAGCTACTACATTTGGTCTGAATACACTAATTCACTATGGAGATATAGCCTCACATTCGTTTCGGTGTGATAGCCAGTGAATTCGTCCGCATTTTATTTGAGATTGGTTTGATTGATCAAAGAGCTTTTGATAACTTTTTGCCGGCAGTCTGAAGATGATCTCTTACAAATTTCGTCAAAACTGGATGTACGATCTGGAATGAGTTCGAAAAAGTAGGGTTTTCAGAAAATTCAAAATGGCGGACAGGCATTTTCGCCTACCATGGCATAATTGGTATCATTCTTTGCATGACCCAGGGAATCTGTCAAGACCAATCACATGACAATGTGCAAAAGTAGTCAAAAGCTATTAGCATTTTTTTAATTGCATTATAATTGTTGACCACAAGACGGAAACTTTTTGAGTACTTTTGGGGCATGGTCCTGATGACAACTACCAATTTTTGTAACAATGCGCAAAGCCGTTAATAAAATACAGCATTTAAGACTAAATTCAAAATGGCTGACCACCAATAATGGCTGACATTCGAAAATATCAAATGACATGTTATGCCCCATTGAATCTGTAAAGACTAGTTTCATGATTTCAGGACAAACCATTCAGTTATAAGCAAAAATGTGCTTTTTTCCATATCTAATGACCACTAGGTGACACTATTCTGAAACTGTACAGGTATTCTCAAGTCATGATGGCTATGACATACACCAAGTTTGGTATGAATACACTAAAGCGTTTCGGAGATATAGCCTCCCATCCAGTTTGGCGTGCTCGCCGTCGGATTCGTTTGCGTGTTGTACGAGAACGGTTTGGTCCATCAATAAGCTTTTGAGAATTTTTTGCCAGCATAGTCTGAAGATGAACTCTTTCAAATTCGTGAAAATCAGATGAACAGTCTAGGAGGAGTTAGAAAAAGTAGCTTTTTCTGAAAATTCAAGATGGCGGAAAATTTACTTGGCGGAAATTAAAACCCATGGTATGCAATTGAATCGTCTTGAGCCAAGGAATCAGAGGAAAAAAAGAATTTAGTTTCTTTTACGGTTTAAAAGTTATTAACAAACATGAGTGAAAATATGGACATTTGGTGGCACTAGAGGGATTTAGTTAGAGACTCAAATTTGCTCTATTAACAGTTCAGACTGTCCTTTATCTGTGTGCCAAATTTCATAACTTTCCTGCAAGCGGTTCTTTGAGCTGCCTTAGACTCAAGAGTGGAAGAAGAAGGAGAAGCGAAAGAAGAAGAAGAAGAAGAAGAGAACTAATGGATACAATAGTTGCCTATGCACCTTTGGTGCTTAGCCCCTTTCATTAGTACTAGTACTTGTACTCTGCTTAATGACAATAAAGTTGAATCTAATCTAATCTTATCTAAATATTACGTTGTTAATTTCCGAGTTGTGTGCACCAAAATTCTGAGTGTTTTTGTATTTGCTGGATAAAATTACTGTATGATACAGGGTCCATTCTGAAGATTCCACCTATGGTCCCACACACTCACAAGCCAGCTCTGCTAATGGAGTATACACTTTGAAACAAACACACCCTCAGTCAAAGACAAGACAGCGAAAGCTTTAGGTTAGCTCTCAGTCTCCAAGATATTAAAAAAACAGCCTCGTCTTTAGAACAAACGCCGGACGTTTTCCTCCGAGCTGTCAGACTGAATGCTCAGGACTATAACTCTCCAAATCCCCAGACACTTTTCCGAAAACTTTCACTCATTTCAGACCTGGTTGTCATTAGTCTTTTACACTGATCTGGGATCAGTTTCGTATCCTTTCCCCTGCAGCGCTTATGAGTGCTCCGAGGAACGCAAACAGCTTACCAGTTAGCGCTTTCGCTTTAAGAACATCAAACAGCCATGACTTGAAAAAGAAACCCCATTTTCTCTCTACAGCAGCGGCTTGATTTTCCCCCTTCTCCTTACAAGAAAAGCCGCTTTCATCTTGCTTGGAGTGTGGGAAGAGCAGGGGAAAAATATTCAGGTCTTGTTCCTGAACCTGAACATCCGTCACTGATAATGCTCTACTCTGAGAGTCACACGAGGAAGCATTATATCAGTGTGATGTTTCTTTGGGAAGAATATCATACGGTCTCCTGAAGATCCCCCCCGACACTTTGTATTTTCTTGACATAAAAGCACCAAAAGCATATCGACTTTGATATGTCCTTTCTGAAGTAATGTGCATCTTGATCTCATTCTGGCTCAGAGGAACGTTTATTTTCCATTTATGTTGCGCGAAAGTAGTAGATATACATTACACAGTGATTTTGGAGTGGGCTTGGTTTCTCTGAGGGTAAACACCACAGAGTGCTCTCTGTGGAGTGTGCATCTAAATGTTGGAAAATTACTACTTCTTCTAAAATCTTTTTTTGTGTTTCTCAGAGGAGCCATTAAGTAATGTTTTGGTTTAATACCACAGTGCTGTTTAAATTCTCAAGACTGAATATATGGAGTAATTTTCTATAATGGCAGCCCTGAAAGTAGCGCGCTCGTTCCAATACGTTATCATTTCTACAGTAACAGGGACTTTAAGCCATTATCGCAGATACGCCATATAATCTATGAAAAAACGTGTTCGTATGTAACAAAGAAAATGAATCATTGTTGATATGATGAGGTTTTCTGCAAGGAGACATTTACGTAGCATTTATGGATGGAGTCTCCAGTGTCAGCGCTTTGTAATAGTAAGTTTTTTTCCCCGCTTAGGAGTCTTTTTATTTCTCCACAAGAAGACATTTTTTTTGTCTTAATAATAACTTCAAAAACAAGGGGAAAAGAGAGGGTGGTGAGGGAACAACTTGCTAAAGTTTACAGCAGCTATAAAGTAAGTGATAACAAGAACTAAATTGTCTCGTGAATGTTCCACAACATAAAATGTAACAATATACAGTTAAAACGCACAATGTGTTAAAGTTAAAACTGTAAATTGTTGCCAAATCGCTGTGTGGAATAAAATATTTGCTGTTATAGGAAAATAATAAACTTCAGGAATCACACCACCCTGTTGTACTTTATTGTTTTCATACGTTATTTACATTTTTTCAGTGCTTAAAAAATTTGCCTTGTTTTCATTTTGGACTGGAGAGTTTGGCAGAGACACAATGATCAGCACTGACCCATTGAGGCGTGGACTCCACAAGACCTCTGAAGGTGTGCTGTGATATCTGGCACCAAGATGTTAGCAGCAGATCCTTTAAGTCCTGTAAGTTGTGAGGTGGTGTCTCCAAGGATCGGACTTGTTTGTCCAGTACATCCCACAGATGCTCGATCGGATTGAAATCTGAGGAATTTGGAGTCCAAGTCAACATCTTGAACTCTTTGTTATGTTCCTCAAACCGTTCCTGAACAATTTTTGCAGTGTAGCAGGATTCATTATCCTGCTAAAAGAGGTCACTGCCATTAGGGAATACCGTTACCATGAAGGAGTGTACTTTGTCTGCAACAATGTTTAGGCAGGGGGTACGTGTCAAAATAACGTCCACATGAATGCCAGGACCCAAGGTTTCACAGCTGCCCAGAACTTCACACTGCCTTCTTCCCATAATGCATCTCTTCCCCAGGTAAGCGACGCACATGCACTTCGCCATCCACATGAAGTAAAAGAAAATGTGATTCATCAGACCAGGCCACCTTCTTCCATTGCTCCATGGTCCAGTTCTGATGCTCATGTGCTCACTGTAGGAGCTTTTGGTGGTGGACAGGATTCAGCACCTCATACACAGCAAGCTGCAATGCACTGTGTGTTCTGACCCCTTTCTATCATAGCCAGTATTTACTTTTTTCAGCAATATGTTTTACAGGAGCTCTTCTGTGGGATCGAACCAGATGGGCTAGCCTTCACTTCCCACACACACATCAGTGAGCTGTGGGCAGTCATGACCCTGTCGCTGGTTAACCGGTTGCCCTTCCTTGGGCCACTTTTGGTAGGTACTAACCACTGCATACTGGGAACACCCCACAAGCCCTGCTGTTTTGTAGATGCTCTGAACCAGCCATCTAGACATCACTATTTGGCCCTTGTCAAAGTCACTCAGATCCTTACGCTTGCCCATTTTGTCTGCTTCCAACACATCAACTTTGAGAACTGACTGTTCCCACCCCTTGCCAGGTGCCATTGTAACAAGATGATCAAATGTTATTCACGTCAAATGTCAGTGGTTTTAATGTTATGGCTGACCGGTGTACAATGTAATAATATGCCTACCTAGACGGTGCTTAATGAAGTGTCAGAGTAAAGAAACAAAAACCAAAAAGCAGATTAAAAGCCACAATCATGGGGCCACAAACAAACCCAAGTTAATCTTCAGTGATTAGAAGCATAAGCAGATCATCATAGTGGTTTCTCTACAAGACGAAGAGGCTCATAAAACCTTGCAACATCTGCAATCATTCCATTCCCTCCCACACACACAGAAATAACTTTAATTTAGTTCCCTCTAATGTACCCCCAGCAACCCCCCCGCAGCTCCAATCATAACCGTGCGTTCCCGAACCCACTATAATTGGCCTACCTACTCTTGCGCTGGATATGTTTGATGCTTTCTCTCTGATAATAACCTTGAGACTTTCACCCTAATAATACATCAGTGGAGAACCTCAAACTCATTAAAAACATGGAGGAGAAAATTAACTACAAAGCAAGTTGAAATGTACACCGGCTCCTGCGCTAGTCAGCAACATCTTCATTTAAACACTTACATACACAGAATTAGATCATAAACTCAGAGTAGAAGTGGAAAAAAAATACAGGAAGAAAACAACTTCATTTAATAACAGCAGTGAGGAAAAATATCTCACCGATTCCTAGATGCGCTGCAATTCTCTATTTTTTGACTAAAAGCATCATACAGTAGACTTCTAGTGAAACTTGCTTTCATGGAAAAAATGGACTGTACCAACATTTCCAATAAAAGTGTGTAGTACATGCTAGGGTTGTCAAAGTCATTTTCAAAATTGCATTTGAATGTGAATTGTCTAAAAGATTTAGTATTGAACTGCATTTAAACAGTTCACTATAAGCTGAAATTCCACCTCAGAAAAAGTGTAGTAAGTGTCTGTTATTAATTACTCACAGGAAATATCACTTTTAGGACACATACTTGACTTGCTTTTTACATTTAATCAGAAAATTGCTAAATCATTAAATAATAAATACGCCAATAATTCCTGCACTAGATGCTTTATTATTATTATTATTATTATTATTATTATTATTATTTACAGTACAGTATTATTTTCATTACATTATGAAAAATATTTACAGGGCTTGGAAATGATGGTGGGGGTGTTATCATGCAATGCTGACTTTTGTGATATTACCTACAGGCTGCAGCCAATAGGAACACGTCTCTATCGGCAGTCACAGGACTGATCAGTGACTTTAACAGATGTGATAGTAGAAACATTTATACGGATAAAGCTGCACGCACAGACCGGAAATGATCCAGGTATGATCTATTTCGAACGTCCTTATTCATATTAATTTATTTTCACTATCATAGCTTGCTAAGTTTTATATCCACAGGTATGTTCGCCTACATTTTTATTATTACAAATAGAAACTTGGTCGAGAGTTACATAGAGAGATATCTAATGTCTTTAAAGTGTTTTAGTGGTCATTTATCAAAATTTTTAAGCCACTATGGACTTTTACTGTACCACTTAAAAAAATTAGTGTCATGTTATTATATATTATAGAGGTGCTTATATTTATACGTTTATATTTATAAACTCCCCAACTAGAGTCCCCCCAGTGCATCTCAGCCATTTCCAGCACTGATTATTTATTAAATATTGTCATTACCAAATATCATTGCTATTACTGTTTATTATACAGTGCATTCAGAAAGTATTCAGACCCCTTCATTTTGTTATGTTGCAGCATTATACTAAAATGCTTTAGAAAAAAATTTTTTAAACCATTTTTACTCCATACCCCATGATGACAAAAGCAGATTTGTGATAACTGCAAATTATTAAAAAGAAAAAATGTAAATATGACACTGACATTCAGACCCTTTGCTAAGACATTTGAAATTTAGCTCAGGTGCACCCCGTTTATCTGGATCATCTCAAGCCATGAGTTCAAAGGAACTGCCTGTAAAGCTCAGAGACAGGGCTGTGTCAAGGCACAGATCTGGGGAAGGCTGAAAAAAAATAATAACCTGCTTCATTAAACATTCCCAAGAGCACAGTGGCCTCCATACTTCTCGGTAAGAGAGGTGACCAAGAACCCTTTGGTCACTTCGGGTGAGCTCTTGCAGAAGGTCAACCATCACTGCAACACTCCACTGATCTGGACTTTATGGCTGAGCATCCAAACGGAAGTCTCTCCTCAGTGCAAGACACATGAATCCACTTGGAATTTAGAAAAAAGCACCTAAAGGACTCCCATGGTCTGATGAAACAAAGATTGTACTGTTTGGCCTGAGCTCCAAATGTCATGTCTGGAGGAAACCAGGCACCGCTTATCACCTGTGCAAAACCATCCCAATGGTGAAGCATGGTGGTGGTAGCATCGTGCTCTGGGGGCATTTTTCAGCGGCAGGGACTGGGGCACTGGTCAGGCTAGAAGGTAAACTGAACACGGCAAAATACAGAGATATCTGTAATGAAAACTTGTGTGAGTACTCAGGACCTCAGACTCGCCCGAAGGACACCTTCCAAAAGGATGACCCTAGGAACACAGCCAAGACAATGCAAGAGTGGCACAGAGACAACTCCGTGAATGCCCTTGAGTGGCCCAGCCAGAGCCCGCACTTGAATTCAATCTTATTATTATTATTCTTGCCCCCCCATTACATAAACATTACAAAAATTTTTATTTTATTTAAAAAGTGATGTAAAATGTTTTTTGTAAGACTAAAGTCATAAAGAACAACGAAAAATTCAAAGTCAAATGATTTTTTAAATTCATATTAGAAAATAATAATAACTCTTTACCCAATCCTCAATATCAGATCAGTGCCATCTCTAATAGAAATAAAAACCCAGATGCATCAACGTGAATAAACAATGGATTTATAAAGCACACTGTGGCACCATGAATCACCATCAAATCAGGCCGTTGAGATTCTCATCTTTATTTAATAACTACACTATTATCTACCGGATAAGCCTCTATTCATTTGAACACAGTTAATCTGCTGTATTTTTAGTACTACATAAATCCACCGTAAAAGCTCTAAAATAATGCGTGGAATTCGTCTTTCTCAATCGATGCCAAGGGGTCCAAGGAAGAGGACTCCCTGCTCGAGGATGCGTTCTGTGCCACAGGCAGTGGCTTTGAGATGATGACTGACTCTGTAATCCTCCACAGCAGCAGTTTGAAGCTTTGATGCCTCGCTGTGCTTAGTCTCACAGTCAGAAGAAATATATTAAGACAGAAACAGAGAAGGGGAGGGGGACAGAAATGGCTGTGGTTCATCATTTTTGTGAAGTGTATACACAGAGAGAAACCGATCCCTTCATGTAAACTCACGCCAAAGTTATAATGCAAAGAAGCCAAGTAGAAGCTTTGTGCAAATCAGTGTTATGTCACTGAGTCCATAAAGAACTTTATTCCGGGTGTATAATGGTGCTCCACTGCTCCAACAGTGTTCTCGGTGTTATATAACATGGTACTGGCAAAACAGAGCACTTTCAGTGATTAAATATCAAAACACTCAGATGGTGTGTACATCTAAAGATACACAGTTTGACACAGGTCTGGATAAGCAACACACTAACATGACCGAATGACGACAGCAGTTCCCTTTTAATGCTTAACTATTAGTGGTGAGTTTATGGCTATAAATAATACAATCTGTTATATTTGTAATCATATTTTGTTTAATCATGGTGCTTAATGTTACCACTTTTAACTAGCACCATCGGGGGACGATTAAACCCATCTTCTCTGTCCGGTTATTTAATTGGTTTTCTAAAATCATACCAGAAAGAGTAAATAAAATGAGAAATCTATAAAAATCTGTGCTAATGTCTCTAGCACTGTAGCTAGTCTTTGTTCAATCATTTACATAAGTGCATGTAATTGCGCACAACAGGCCACAATGTTTCATGGTTAGAAAACTAGAGTCGCTGAACTGCAGCTTGTTTATATATTTATGAACTCTGCTACAGCAATTTTTCAAGAAGGCAGTTAATACGCTACGGGATCTGCATTCGGATTGTGGTCTGCCACTTGACGACCCATAAACCCGGGCTCCCAATGTCATAGATATTGATATTATACCTAAATACTCCTAAAGCTGTAGAATTTTTTAATAGTAATAACGTAATAAAGCCACAAGATACTAAACGGACATCTTGAAATCATAATATGTGCAGGGGATGACCTGGGACTTTATCATTAAAAATAATGTCAATGTTCTTGTTTATTCTACTGTAAAGATCACATGTGTATGGTTTGAAGGATAAGCTGACCGAGCACTCATCCGCTACACTTAAGGCTGACTTCAAGATCATTTATAACTGTACACAAAACACAATCCTTAGGTTAAACAATGATTAAGATTTGGATGTCCTCACTGGAAAAACAAAACAAAAAAAACCCACCTTTTCTGTGGAATTCACAGAGACAATATGAAAGAATCAAAAGAATGAATTAATAGTGTTTTATGTATATTAATCTTTGCCTCAGCAACAATCAATAATTTTTTCTGTGTATTTACAATGTGCAAAACATGAATTTCAGCTTGATACATATATTGTGGTCAAATCAAGATTCAATCAAGAAGTTCCAGTGTTCCACTGAATATGGCCCAATGTGATTAGGTAATGAAATATACATTTACATTTATTCATTTAGCAGACGCTTTTATCCAAAGCGACTTACAAATAAGGAAATACAAGCAAAGCGATATATCAAGCGGAGAACAATACAAGTAGTGCTACTATACAAGATTTATAATTGAGTTGTAGAGAAGCAGAGTAGAGATGTAAGAGCAAGTTTTTTTTTGTTTTTTTTTTTAAATAATGTGGGGTTGGAATGTTAGGGGTTAGTTAAGTACTCACAGAAGAGGTGGGTCTTTAGATGTTTTTTGAAAATTGTGACAGATTCTGCGGTCTGGATTGAGGTTGGAAGTTCATTCCACCACTGAGGGACAGTTATATAGAAATAAAATAGTATGCAACAATATATACGAATGTTTCACTCACAGAATAGCATAGAAACTTTTGTGAGTATATGAAAGGACAACAGCAAACCATAAAACAACACATGAAAGGATGAAAAGGACCAAATGAGCCATGGCAGCCAGAGTGGAAAAACACACACGAGTCCAGAAGGAAGACAAAACACAGCATTACTACAGACATCACTGACACTGTGATATTATCCAGCTTGCTTATCCGAAAGACTTATCTCATTCGATCTAAAACTGTTAAGCTTACCACACTACCCCACAAAAAGCCCTGCGGAGGCATGTTTCCATGGCAACAACCCCAAGAAATGCAAGCGGCTATGATCAGAGGGACTCAGTGAAAGTCTGCTGTAATCACAACAGCACAAAAAAAAGAAGGAAGGAAAAAAAAAGAAAAAAAAAAAGAAAAAAAAAAGAAAAGAAAAAAAGAAAAAAAAGAAAGAAAAAAAAGAAACGCGATGCATGAGTTAGAACTGAAGCACCTTCTGCTCAAACAAACACAAGCAAGCTAATGGCTGTCAAATTGTGGTGCCTCCCCTTCGGAAATGACAAAGTGCTTCACTGGCCTCGAACGTCTCCGCAATAATGAGCACATCTGCAAAAATGTATCTAGTGTCTCTGAAAACAATTAGGCATAATTAGTGGATAAAGATTGCTGATTGGTCTTATTGCCGCCAGAGCAAAGCTCTCAGAAGTTGGAAAAGGTTAGTTCTATAAAGAACAGACCTGCTGTGATTGTCGAAATGAGGCCATTTATTGCCTTTACAGCTTTTTGCTGGTGTTTGGGTCTTTTCCAGCTCATTAAGAAATAGGCACACTCCCCCTGAGTCTAGCATTGAGCTCACTCGGTTCCTGGGTATTTCCTGAGCTATTTTTTTAACTTGATGTGCAGGACAAAAATATAATTATACAAAAACAAAACAAAACTGAATCTCTGTTCATATACTCGAGAATAAAATCATTTGAGATAGTTCTAACAGTAAAAATCTACCTAATATTGTTCTGGAAATACATGTATGCATCGTGTTATGTAATTGTATGAAATTATACAGATATGATGTAAGTACTGTATATAGTATGTTGCAGTGATCTTGGTGGGCAAGGCATGTTTTTTTAGCTGAAGGAAAGAATAGTCTGAGCACATGAGGTCATCTTGTGCATTTCAAACTAATTTCTACCAAAGTAAAAAAAAAAAAAAAAAAAAAAAAAAAAAAAAAAAAAAAAAAAAAAAAAAAAAAAAAAAGAAAGGAGAAGAAGATGCAAAGCTCCACTTCCCAGAAGGAAATGCTGCCAACAAATGGCAATCCATGCCAAACACCTCCCAAGGACTGATACCCATGGAGAACTCATCTGCTGCGTCCTTATCACCTTCTTAGAGCAAAAACAGCAAGACTGGGATGAGGATCAGGGAGGATGCGACGCCAGCAGAGGCACATGTTATAAGCTACTCATGCTTGCACATTAAAAAGGATAATTCGCGTCCTCGTTATCGTGCCGCAACATTATTGTATCGACTGAAAAACTCTACTGAAAAGCTTAAGCCACTTGAAACAGGTACATCATTGCCCTAAAACGGAATAATACTGATTAAACACTGGAGTCTAGTTAAGTATGCTGTAAACAGACAGATTAGACAAATAGAGATTAAGTGGCAAATATCTGCAATGCAAATATTAGCTTTAACAAACTGTGGAAAATAAGCAGCAGTTACTCTGTTACTCTCTGTGTCGCAGTTCAGCACAAATACACCAATCAGCCATAACATTAAAACCACTGACAGGTGACGTGAATAACATTGATTATCCTGTTACAGTGGCACCTGTTAAGGGGTGGGATATATTAGTCAGCAGGTGAACATTCAGTTCTCAAAGTTGATGTGTTGGAAGCAGAAAAAAATGGGCAAGTGTAAGGATCTGAGAGGCTTTGACAAGGGCCAAATTGTGATGGCTAGAGGACAAGGCTGGTGGGGTGTTCTCGGTATGCAGTGGGTAGTACCTACCGAAAGTGGTCCAAGGAAGGACAGCCGGTGAAATGGTGACAATGGTTATGGACACCCAAGGTTCATTGATGCGGGTGGGAGCAAAGAGTAGACCGTCTGGTCTGATCCCACAGAAGAGCTAACTGTAGCACAAATTGCAAAAAACGTTAATGCTGGCTATGATAGAAAGGGGTCACAACACACAGTGCATTGCAGCTTGCCACAAAATATCAGAATTGGACCATGGAGCAATGGAAGAAGGTGGCCTGGTCTGATGAATCACATTTTCTTTTACTTCATGTGGACGGCTGTGTGTGTGTGTGTGTGTGTGTGTGTGTGTGTGTGTGTGTGTGTTGCTTACCTGGGGAAGAGATGGCACCAGGATGCACTATGGGAAGAAGGCAAACCAGTGGAGGCAGTGTGAAGTTCTGGGCAGCTGGGAAACCTTGGGTCATGCCATTCACGTGGATGTTACTTTGACACCTACCAAAACATTGTTGCAGACCAAGTACACTCCATCATGGCAATGGTATTCCCTAATGGCAGTGGTCTCTTTCAGCAGGATAATGCGTCCTGCCACACTGCAAAAATTGTTCAGGAATGATTTGAGGAACAAGGTGGCTTTAATGTTGGCTGACATGCAACATTAGATCAAGGGCAAGGTCCAGAGTCAATCCCGGGTGCACTGTGTGTGAGGTGTGTACACACCACGAATGGCTTACCAGTCCATCGCATTGCATCATGCACACACACATTCACGACTATGGGCATATTAGAGTCATCAACTCCATCTATACGTTATTGGAGGGTAGGAGGAAACCCGAGAACCCAGAGGAAACCCACATGGACACAGGGAGAACATGCAAAAAACTCCACATAGAGTAGACCGTAACCCAAGCTCAGGATCGAACCACGGACCTTGGAGCAGTAATGCATCAATGCTGTGATGATTAAGAATCATCATCAAAACAAGTTTTAAATTGGTTCTTTTCACAGTCATGTACTAATAGCTTCTTTTCTAACAAATGAAGGTAATGGGAACATCTGGAGATAATGCCTGTGCTCGGTCATCCTCATCTCAGTTTCCCCCAGACACAGAGAGTGTTTCTAAGTTATCAGTGGAGCGAACGGTTACGGTTATACTTCTTAAATATTATACTTCCTAAAAAAAGCATTTCTAAAGCAGGTAGTCGGATTTCCCCTCTATATTTTTGGCATTTGCGTTACAGACACCCACCATGATCATTTAAAGAAAAAAAGTGCACACCATCATCCTACCCCTTCTTTAGAAAACTGTGAGCAACAAATTGGTGCTACATTAGAAGAATAAAGTCACCACAGATGTCAGAATGAAAAAAAAAAAAAAAAAAAAAAAGAGGACAGGAGCTTCAAAAATAGTGCTGGCTGAAAATGTTTTAAGTGTTGGGTAAGGCAGTGGGCACGGTGAACAAAGAAGCTCTGTACTGAGAGCTGAGCTGGAAAGACCCAACAGCCCCTCCGTCTGCATGCCAGAGCTGGTGTGAGTGAATGCAGAGGACTGACCGGGAGAGAATGAAATAGAGAGAGAATGAGGGAGGAGAGCAAAAGTACTCTTCAAAATGACTCAATTTGTGTCTGTACAACAATCCCTCTTCCCGAGAGAAATTACAGGACGGTGTTGTATCAGCAGTCTCGAACATCACTACTCATTAGCGTCAAATTCACACTCTATGATAACCTCGGCTAAAAATATCATGGTACTCATCAACCATAACATGAAAAGTATTTATCATATTGTTGAATGAGACTGTGGCTGTGAGGAAAGAAGGAACATTGAAACACCACAAAAAATAATATATACGTGCAGTGTCGCTTAGCAAAATACAATAGCTGTTGGAAATTTTGGGAGATGCAGCCTAACAGAACAGGGAGGAAAAACACTGAAGTAAAGACTCGACTGGGTGAAAAGAACAGCAGGTTGACGTAATAGATGGAAATGTATTTTAGTTTCTTTCCTTCTTTTTTTTTATTTTTTTTTTTATTAAAAGTTAATGGTGAGGTAACTGTCTGATAATATACAGTAAAACTATGACACTGTAATGACCGTACTACCCAGAAATACTCTGAAGTCCATAATTTATGCAAACTAAAACCACAAGCCATTTGTTTTCCAATTCTGAACAAGAACAGACCCCGGAGGGTCACTTGGCCGAGGCATAAAAGATGCCAACTCGCTTGTGAAGGATGAACCAAGTACACTTGGTAGTGTTCTGGACGAGTAACAAAGAAAGGTGACATTTGAGCACATTGTCAGGTCCCATTACTGTCTCAGGACCAGAACCCGGGGCCTTGCGCCAGCCAAGGGATTTCACCAGGTCTAGGAAACGAGATGTGATTGATTGCAGCCCAAAAAAAAAAAAAAAAAAAAAAAAAAAAAAAAGGAGACCCTCTATGTCTTAAAGTCATTGATCAATTCTGTCAATATGCTTTTGAGCTGAGGAATGGCCTACCTCTCTCCTACCACAACCTAATTAAAAATGATCGGTCCATGTATAAATGTGAAGGAGAAGTGAGGCTGGGTTAAATATTTTATTGAAATTTAATTGGTCATTTCCAATTCAGAATTCGCAAACCAATCAACTTCTCAACCAAACACAGAGCATCTATGAGTGCTGGTTGATTTTTATCTGCCCACAGATTAGAAAAGGGGGATGCTACTCTACAAATGTATTCGCAATAAGATCTCATTTAAAAAATTTGATGCTAAAGAGCATGTGTGCTGCAGATGAAAAATAAAAATCATTCATGTATTACAATATCAAGGACTCTCTAAATAAAGATACTCAAACACACTCTCTCTGTCATTTTTTTCTGTCCATTTGTACCTAATCCTCTTATGAAACAGTGATTTCACAGCTGTTTACTTTTGGAACATTGCTGTTCTAGCTGAAATTATTTTCACTCTGAAGTCTTTTTCGACTTTGTGATTTCTCAGTAACACCTCAAACAATATAACATTCGCATTCACTAGTGAAGTAGAAAGATATCACAGCAGGAAATATGTACTGCAATAACTGGATAACAGCAACATCCTTCCAGAGTTCCTCCTCCATTAATCACTTTGTCAGAAGGTCATGGAGAAAAAGGTTTTTAGATGTCCATGCACAGCCAGGTTATGGTATTGATGACACGGGTCAGGGCACGAGTCATGCCTGACATAGGACGAGCTGGTAGAGATAGGAAGTTCCAGCATGGATCACTGGAGACCTAAAAAAACATCTGGTTCTCATGGACTTTGCATGAAGAAAAATGCTTTAGCATAAACAGACAGTCCATCATCACCAGTGACTGGGACACACTGCGAGCACTTCAACAGATGCACACGGACACAAAAGAGATGCAATATTCCCCAACCCAGATTTTAGGACATGAAACTCAGGACAAATCAGTAATCCAGGCACCCGGGGCTAATACATTCTAATCTTGGACAACCAAATTACACTGTGTGGCCAAAAGTATGTGGACACCTGACGAGTACATCCACATGAGCACCTTCCAAAACTGTTGCCACAAAGTTAGAAGCACACGATTGAATAGCATGTCTTTGTATGCTGTAGAATTATGATTTTCCTTCACTAAAACTAACAGGCCCAAACTAATTCCAGCATGACAATGTCCTTGTGCACAAAGCAAGCTCAATAAAGTCATGGTTTGCCAAGATTGGCCAGAACCCAGAGCTCAACCAGGTGCGCACACACACACACACACACTATATGGACACCTGACCGTCACCCTCATATACAGTATTCGTTTTGAACATGGACATTGAACATAACCTCCACTCTTCTGAGAAGGCCTGCCACTAGATTTTGAAGCATAGCTGTGGGGATGTGCTCATTCAGCCCCAAGAGCATTAGTGAGGGCAGGCACTGATGTTGCATGAGGAGGCCTGGGGTGCAGTCTGTCTTCCAATTCATCCCAGAAGTGTTCAGTGGGGTTGAGGTCAGGGCTTTGTGCAGACCACTTGAGTTCTTCCACTCCAACCTTGGAAAACTCTGTCTTCATGGAGCTCGCTTTGTGCACAGGGGCATTGTCATACTGGAACCGGTTTGGGCCTCTTAGTTCCAGTGAAGGAAAATCTTAATGCTACAGCATGCTCAGACATTCTGCATAATTGTGTGCTTATAACTTTGTGGCAACACTTGGGGAAGACCCACATATGGGTGTAATGGTCAGGTCTCCTCTCATACTTTTGGCCATATAGTGTATATCCTAATGAAGCCTGGTGGAGTCCCTGCATCGTTCTGAGACACTTCTACTTTCAATTCTGTGTGCTCGATTTAACTCGGTGCCTACTTTCAACAACCGTTGCTCAGCAAGCCAGTCTGCACTCCGACACACAAACATGTTAGTGAGCATTGGGCACACCAAAACTTCTACATCTCTACATCAGCAAGGATAAATAATTCTAGGGTTAATTTGTGGTCATTACTATGACAAAAATAAATGGAAAAGAACTGCTGAAATACACTGGAAAAACAAGTGATGATGACGAGGGAACAGCAACAGAACCAATTTAGAAAAAATGCATTGTGTCAACTGTAGGAAACATAGAAAAAAAGTGTCCCTCTTTTTTTTAATTTTTTTTTTTAAAAAGCACAACCAATTTAGAGTAGAAACTATTAGAAAACACAATGAAAGCAGACTGCATAAAGAAGGTGAGACATGCGAAAACACTACATTGACAAAAGAAATGTCAGTTGTCAAAAGGTCACGATCATCACTAACACTGAAAAAATATATTTTTCTTACTCAAAGATGAGCTACCAAATAGTTTACCTGGACTACCTGGTTTGAAAAGCTGACGGCCCAGAAAAATACTATAATCATCTACAATCTGCCCACCCCTGATGGTTATAAAGTACAGGTTATTAGCTGTAATAATTATCCATGTCTATAACAGTACTGAGAATGTGAAAGCTCAAAAGGTGTACTATCTATAATAAGACCGATACTCTTTCTTTCAGAGACATTTTTCCTCAGGAATGCCGGTATATTTTTCATCCAGGCTTTATTTGAATATTAATGCATGCCTTGGGGTTCTGCTCACTGAAGTCAACTTTGTTTAAATGTTTAATTTACCTGAGATTAAAATCTGAATATTGCTTTGCATAGGTAATGACACGGTAGGGGCAGAGTGCCCGAGGCTCGAGCGGAATTACAGGGGGGCTGCTGGAGCAGAGCTTAGTGTCCCATGAATGCCTGGCCTGCATTCGCAGCCATTTATCAGCGCCTGGCCTGCCGATAGGATTAGAAGCTCATTCCGTCAGCCCACGGCTTCTGGAGGCTGGTTACTTCTGTGCAGCTTTGTCACAGCCACATGGGGTGGGGGGAGAGAAAGTCCAACATTCAAGATAGGGCACATTGGAAGAATTATTCTTGTTTATGATTGCCCCCTGCAAGCACCGCTCGTTTCAAGAGAAGAGAAGCAGGAAGTGTAGTGACTAACAAACGACTGGACATTTTTACATTACATAAATCAAATTTAAAAACGTGGTTGGGTGACATGCCTGGAGATGGCTCCTGAGATTTGTAGTGTTTGCCCATTTAACACTTATTTTTTTCCCCACAAAGCAGACAAATAGACAAATAGAATCATTAACGCGGCGTGCGATGTGTTGTCATGGCCACCGTCACAGCTCTACTACTACTCACTAGTTTATCATACTAAGCACTGAGCATTTTTTTTTTTTTTTTTTTTTTAGACCAGTGGCACTTGTTTACACTTCAGGGATGAGTAGTTGAATTTCGTCAGTATAAAATATTCATCGTCACAGAAGGCAGGTGCTTAAGTGTTCCACACAGATGATCCCTCAGAGATGATGTTGTGGATTTTCTGTCGTTTTAGTGCCAGCAGCAAATGCATTATGTAATACGCTTGTGTGGTTTAAACGCCTCTATACGATTTTACACTGCCATGGTATCCAACGACATGATTATATTACTACATCTGCCAACGGAGCTCTACAAAATAATCTCAAGAGAACGCTAGTACAAGTTAGCGCTCAAAAATATGCAAAACGACAGTCTTTCTCTCTCCAGTAGAACAGGAAATGAGTCAATCAACATATTAATCTGGAATGACTTAAACATTCCCCTTTCTAACATGTTCTTGATTGGCATACAACGAAGGCCAAATTTGGAACTTTACAAATAATGTTAGTAGCGATGTTGATTAGAAAGCGATTAAATACCTTAAATAACCGGATTTCCGGGTTAGCACTCAAACACGTTCAAACACTTGCAACAGCAGCTGAAGAGTGAAAATATCAGCCGTGTGGACATTACACAACCATTCTGTAAAAAAAAAAGCGTTATACTGAAAAATGCACTTTTTTTTTATTTTTTTTTTTACATTGTTTACTGCAGAATCACCTAAAACATTCCAGCATCCAGCTGAGTTCTGTGATTGCTGCTGCTGGCAAGCACTTTCCGACTGCACAGCTGGAAATATTATTACACCCTCCCCTACTCTCCTTAAACCTGAAATAGTAAAAATGCTCATTTTCCTGTTTTTTTTTTGTTTTTTTTAAATTTTTTTTTTAGGATGATTAATTTGAAGAGGAAAAAATTCATATTGCACAAGCCTAGTATGTAAAACTACTTATGACTCTGAAATAAACTTTACTGTATCTATCCTCAGCCAGCACATAGCTAAATTTATCATGTACTGTAGAGAGAATCTAATGTATATACACATTCATAATTTTCTTAGCTTGAAAGTTAATTATAGCCAAATAAGCTAGAACAGAAGCAATGTTTCCCTGAACTATTTTCAGCCAGTTGAGGGTTAGTACCTCCCTGCTTGTATGTCTCTAAAATAACAGTGCAGTCAATCAATGTTCGATCGATTTAACACTACATGCAAAAAAATTCAAATAAATAAATAAATAAATAAATAAATAAAAGAAACTAGGCCCAAGACATTACCCACATTGTCAAAAATAAATTGTCACATTTTTTCATTACACGTCTGGAGAATGTTCTATCGCCATGTTCTGAGTGCATCTGGATTGAGTCTAGCCGATCCAGTGGCAGGTCTAGCCAATTCCTCTTACACACAAGAAAAGGACACGTTTTAACTTGTTCGGACTGACAGAACTAAAGTGATGGATTTACAAGTGAAGTGTCCTGCTGACTGATGCTAGCACCCTTGGTCCAGTCATAATTAAATCCTCCAGGACAGATTCAGCGTGAAGCATGACGGCTGGCCTCCACGCCATGTGAAGGTGACATAACGTTCATTTTTACTGACTCTCATTGAGAATGGTAAGTCGTAGCCACAGCTGAGTTCGGCACTGTTCATTTGAAAGATTTGATTTATTTCACAAGTAGCCTTCAACAACAGTCAATTTGTGAAACGTTCTTTTATTTGGCTACAGAGGTTGGGCTTTTTCACAGTGAGCGCTAAGCAATAATCACATGCTGTTACTCTGATGTAGTGCTGAACAGAGACACTGAAGAGACTTGAAGATTTTTTCTCGGAGGAGAAATGGTAATAGCTATATATACACACTGTAGCTTCTAAAGCTACCTCATTAAACACAACTTAAATAACGCACTAATCAGAGTGGTTGTTTATCACATAGAAGCTAGGCTTCATACTATCTATAGTCTATAGGCAATCTGTTACTTCCTTCCAAGCTGAATTTTTCTTTTTAATGTCTTTATACACATTTAATGTTGGTTGTATTCAAGTTTCTCTTCCATTTTCTGTATGTCAACAGTAAACGGGAACTAACTGCAGCCAGGAGTTTAAAAAAAAAGTGTCACAGACCACATATGCCATAGGATTTGTCAGAGGAATCAATTGAGCAAATTGTCTGTATTTGTCGCTTCCCTGTGTCATACCCGATTGGCACAGAATTGTGAAATCACCCGAAATCACGGCTCCATGTTGAGCACGCACACGAAAATTAATGATCGGCTGTTGTTTTGTCACGCACTAGTGCGAATTAATCAGAAAAAATAACTGGTACTAAAAGAGTGTGTTAATAAGAGTTACAACTGTGCCAGGTTCGCTTGGGAAATCATGGAAATATCGCTCGGTCCCACCTGTCCCATTATTCATGGTTGAGTGTTTACTCCATCAGGACCTAGGGCAGGAGCAGAAGGGGGCAACTTCCCAGAATTAGCCAATGTGCCTTAGGCCTATTAACGATGACTGCTTCATGACATCCTGATGACCACAACCTCCTGTACGGGTAAAGCTCCAAGCTATTCTTTCCCAAGCAGATCCTACTCTTACCATCCTGAGCTCCTTGACTGACTGCAGATTAAGACCAACATGTCTCCTTTACCTACACCTTCACTATAATGGTTATAGTGATAACTAGCGCACTGGTATCACGGTCCATGAATTTACATCCATAAAGTCAAGAATAATCAATCAGACAATTGCTGGTCAGAGTATGATTGGATCCACCCATTCCAAAGGTTTCCTCCTTCGCTCCATGTTAGATTTTTCCTTGCTACCATCATCATCTTCCGTGAACACCTAACCAACACATATATCACTTACACCTCTACTCTGCGCACTTTGCTTCTTCTGGAACTCAATTAAAAGATCTTGTATGGTAGCATTACTTGTATTGTTCTCTGCTTGATATATCGCTTTGCTTGTATTTTCTCATTTGTGAGTCGTTTTGGATAAAAGCGTCTGCTAAATGAATAAATGTAAATGTAAAGTAAATCATCAGGAGTTAGGGTTGAGCTTTTAGTTTTGAGACCATATGCATTGTAAAAAGGAGTTTTCCTTTTAAATACAGTATAGTGAGTTAATGCGTTGTAATTTTGGCACAAAATTTTAATTGAACCAAACCTTTTTCCAATAAATTTTCTTGAATATTGTTAATAGTCTGTGCACTTGCCTGGTCTGTTTAGTATGTTATAGGTCATAACATGTGTGCACAGACCATGACAAATGTGTGACATACCTGGCGAGATAAAGAGCTTCTGAAATCTCAACAATAAAGCTACTTGGTTAGTCTGATATAGAGGTCGACTGACTGATTGGCTGTGCTGATTAATTGGCACGGATCATCTTTTATCGGCAAAAAGCCACCGATAATTTTTCCTGGTTGTGTCCGTTGCAGGAGCAGCTGAAAAGGTCCGCTGTCATTACAGTACGAGAGCGGCCTCTAGAGGCAAAATAAAAACCATTACTGACAAATTTTGTTGTGTTCATTGAAGTGTTTTTTGATTCATTTTGGATGTCTATATTTTTATTGGTTATCTGGAGTGTTACTTTATGTTTTGGATGTACATCTTTACTTTCATATTTTTTAAGTTTCATTCTGCATCAATTTTCAAAACTATCAGTTGATTAATCTGTTATCGGCAGGTACTGCCCTACTTAGTTCTCAGGTATTCATAAAATCCACCTCTAGTCTGACATTAATGAAAGATTTGCTGATAGTAATTATAGTACTAATACTATAAGCAACAATAAAGTTAAACTGTTTAAAGTATTAATGTATTAACTGTTTAATATATCTCGCATCAGAAACACTAACCCTTCTAAAGCCAAGCTCCTCAATCATGCCGTGGAAAGTGATCCTGACCCTCCAGGCTTTCACTCCATCAGACCTGCCCAAGTGCGTGAAAAATCTGAATAATCAAATCCCATTTCACACAACCTTTATATCAAATATGCAACTGCATAATGAGACACTGGAGGAAAGTAAAGCCTCCAGTCAAACTTAATTTCACTCTCCTGATTTCATTTAATTTTCCCTTTGTCTGCACTTCACAGCAATTCAGCCTCTTTCTCTAATCATCCGGAAACCAACCACCTCTTATTAACCAATTAAAATCCTGTAAAGGTGTGCAGGAGGCTGACGTGAACATTATCCACAAAGAATAATCTTTTTTTAATTATTTTTTTGGTACTTTTTTTTTTTATTACATGGAATAAAATGTAAAAGGCAAAGCAGGTTGTTCAAAACATGGCAAGGAAAAAACAATGTTTTAAAATGCTTTTTGTTTAAAATCAAATCAAAAGCAGGATTCGGGATAGTTCATATATAGACTTTCAAAGCATTGCAGCATTTCAACGAAGAGATAAACTATTGCGTGCTGTATTATTTCATCAATATAAGGCACTTGGAAACAATTTTCAAAGCTCATGTCAGAATGCAACCAATGCTTTCCCCCATGGACTGCTTCTGCCAGCCAGACTAAACGTCACCGAGCTGGAGAAAAAGAGCTCAAGTGTTTCTGGAGTGATTAGTCAGACAGAAAAAAGCCTACAAATGTCATGTTTTATGATTCATCCTGTTGGAACTTGAGCACTGCAGGACCACAATGGACAAGTATTGGAGCAGCTTGCTTGGAGGACGACTTCGAGGAGGTCGAATATTGACCAGACTTCTATTCCCCCCCCCCCATCTGACGTGAATAAGGCCTTTTTTGATGATATCAAATGAGGCCTGTTTGTTCGCACGCAGCCGTAACCGGCGTAGGCCGGTTAAAGACATGGCAATGGCGTCAACCCTGCCCAACATTTAGGCCAATGAAAAGAGCTTTTAGAGCTCAATGAAGAATGGATCATACAAAGACAAGGGTGGGACAGAGGGAGGAAGAGGGAGAAAGGATTGGAGAGACAAAGAAAGGCAAAGAGACACACATTAGGGCTTTTTGTGGTAGACCACATTAGCTGATTAAAGGGAAAGACGACAAACATCTGGTCAGCCCCTCGGCCAAATGGACTGATAGTGTTATTAGATTTGTGTGATATCCTTTCCCAGCTTGCGATCTACCAAGTTTACAGTTCCAATCAAAATGATTTCAACCCCCATTGCAAATCAGGTTTATTGTTAAAATGTGCAGACTTTCAGCTGTTTGCAATGAACAACTCAAACAAAAGCAATTGAAATAGTTCAACACAATGAATGCTTCAAGTGGTTTCCTCAAATTCAACTGAAAATGCAACTTATAACGACTTCTCCAGTCTCAAAATGATTCAACCCCCTGAATAGAATCCCTCACAATAGCACAAATATGCAAAACAGGTGTCTCAAGCACAACTGATACAACTAATCAAGGGCTTCAGGTCATTTTTGATCAAAATATTTTGGTTGCATCCCTAATAATACAGTTCTGAATAGAAAATCAAATAAAAACATGTTTACAACAACAAATTTCTCACCCACAGGCAGGTAGTCTGCAAGTCGACCTGTTTAGCAGATGGTGCTGAAGTAGCATTCTTGGGAATTCTTTCCTCTGCTTCGAGGGAACTGCATGTTTCATGTGTTCACAAGCAGTGCATGAGAACCTAACAGTCACATGGATCAACTTTCATTGTGTTTTTTTTAATCGTTTTAATCCTAAAATTGGGAAGGGCAGCTTTTACTGCAGTTTCTGGATGCTTCCTCCAGACAACTCAATACATTTTCTCATTTGTCTCTGGTGCTGTACAAACCTGTGTAAGATCCTGTATTTAATCCACTGTAAGTGTTCTTCCAGTGTATTTGGAAATTTCTTTTCCGCTTATTTTTGTCTTGGTATTGATTGTAATTCGGATTTATTCCAGTCATGTCTGCTAATGTCGAAGCTGTACTGGAGCTGCTTGCAAGGTCTTCTGTTTTTTTGTTGTTGTTTTTAAAAAAAAAAAATCCATAACAGAGGTCTGTTCATTCTTACTACATTATTTACAGTTCTTCATTGGGTGTCAGTTTCACATCTACCTTCTCTTGCTGAAACGGACTTTTCTGTCCAAAATCCCCCCAACAAAACAGTATAAATTATTTGAAGGTTGGCCAAGTCATTTAAAGACATTTGAAGCCCGGTGTTTAATAAGTTATCATCAAGCAAGTTTAAGCAAAAAAAAAAAGACTATGCACAGGTGACTTGCTAAACTACTGATATAGAACATTTACAAAAACTGGGATTCATTAAATCATGCTATAGTTACTGTTTTTTGATGCTAACTTTCATTACTTCGTCTACCTCCCGTAAATCTTCCTTAAGCACCTTGTTTCTTCATCGATTGATTATTAAGCATGTATTTGCAAATGCTTGGGCTGTGTTTGTTAGTAATAGTTTCTTCCGACATTCCCACCATCCATGCAATCTGATGGCTGGTAAAAACATGTTCAAATCTGTAACCTATTCGGAAAATGGTGAACAACAAACGCTTATGGTCATTACTGGCTTTCAGATTCAATTTTGCAGCGAGGAATTCATTTACATGTGCTAATAGGTTTGGTACATCGGATCCGACTAGTGCTGAGGCATCTGCATGTGTGTAAAAATGTCAACACTCCACAAGTCGCAGAAGCTAACAGCTGGCGAGGGACCAAGAGCCGGCTGTGCAGCACAGGACAAGAACTACATCCCTGTGCAATCGTGAGCCTGCTAAACTCATCTCCATGATGGCCAGTGAGAGAGAGAGAGAGAGAGAGAGAGACATACACAGGCATAAAGGACAGAAAGGGAACAATTGTATTCTCAAGAGAGCTAGAAAATTAACGAACATCAGAGCCCGGGCTTCATGGGGTGATAACTCTGCACTTGGCAGCTTGCCACTGCGCAAGAAGCATAATCGTCAGCAATGCTACAATAAAACTGCATCAGAAGCACAACAGAGGAGAGCAGAATAGTCCATCATTCCCCTCACCCAAACCTTGAACTGGCAATAAAATGAGATCCAGACAAAGTAGACTGGTAAGCCAAATCTAAACACATCATGTGAGGTGCACTCACAAACAGACAGGCTTCGTCTTTCCCTTCCCTTCATTTCTTCACTTCTCCCTCAGCCTTGCAAACGCCATTTCAGTGATGAAACGTGTGTGTGTGTGTGTGTGTGTGTGTGTGTGTGTGTGTGTATGCATACTTGGAATAATTACTCAGTGTTCTGGAGTGCAGTGGTCTCTGCTGTACCTGAAAAACCCAGTGACCTCTGTAAGACTGTGCAACACACAGTCCCCAACCCCAAACCTAACCCCAGCACACTGATTTATAATAACTCCGCTCAAAGGAACAGTCTGAGCAAAACACTAATGAAAGAGACATTCACGACTACATTTGTTCCAATCTGCATAATGTACAATGGATTTTCAATCAATATCAATGAGATTTGATTAACTCTAATAATGTGTTTTGATGAGTTTGGCATTTGTGTCACATGCCACTTTGTGTGGTTTATTGACTCACTGTTGCTGAGCTGCTAAACAAAATCATGGACAATAAGCCCAAAAATGCTTATAATAAGCACCCATTTCCATTCCATTTGCTTCGGTAAAACGTTAGAGCTCAGGTGCAGTAACAAGACTGTTCAAGCTTATTAAAAGAAATGCTACTGGTTTGATTTTAGACCAACATGACATTATCTATCCTGTTCTATACTAAACTGTACCTGCTGCTGCATAGCAGGACGGAAATGCATGACAGAAATAGACCACTAAAAGCTTCATTAGCTCATGAACGAAGCTCTCTCAGGTCAATGAGAGCAGTTAAATTCCCGGTGTCTGTCTCTGGAGAATCTCAATCATTTCATTACGTCTAGCTGAAGAGTTCAGCTCACAGAGTTCTGTCACCTCAGCGTGTGCTGATGAATGAGCAGAGGTGTGTCAGAGCAAGAATACACCCTCGAGATGGCACCAGATACAATTTGAGCTCTAACATATCATAGCTAGTATGACACCAAACAATATATATTAGGAACACTTCTAACCCTGCTCATTCATGCAGTTATCTAATCAGCTAATCAAGTGGCAGAAGCATAAATTCATGCAGCTACAGGTAAAGAGCTTCAGTTAATGTTGACATTAAACATCAGAATGTGGGAAAGTGTGATCTCAGTGCTTTAGCTCTTGGTGCCAGATTAGCTGGTTTGAGTATTTCTGAAACTGATCGCTGATGGGCTTGGATTTTCAACAGTCTCTAGAGTTTTCACAGAAATACAAACAAACAAAAACCATCCAGTGAGTGGTAGTTCTACAAATGGAAATGGCTTGGTTGATGAGATAGGTCAGAGGAGAAGGGTCGGACTGGTTCAAGCGGACAGGAAAGCTATGGTGACTCGAATAACCACTCTTTACAACCATGGTGAGTAGAAAAGCATCTCAGAATGCAGCAAAGTTAGAAGCAGGATTTCCTCGGTCTGTAAGTGAATGCAGGAAACAACGGAAATAAAGTCTATAGCTAAGCAGCAGGTGGCATGGTGGTGCAGCGGGTTGTGTTGACGCCTCACCGCTTCAGGGTCCCTTGTTCGATCCTGAGCTCGGGTTACGGGTCTGTGTGGAATTTCAGATGTTCTCCCTGTGTTCGTCTGGGTTTCCTCTGGGTCCAGGAGAACGCGTTTCCTACTGATGAATGAATGTACCATGTTCTTTATAGAATTCTTGTTTATAGGACTGAAAAGGACTGCAAGAGTAACAGAACATCTTTTAAATATCTGTTGGGTCAGTAGACAGGTCTGCATGGGCACGTTTTTGCGAGACATTTCCGAGACAACACAAGTTCTGTCCAGCTATACCGCACAACAACCCATAACCCACACGAGGCATTTCCAAAGGAGATCAATTCAAACAGAATAAACACTGCGGACTGCAAATTGCATTCAAAGCCCATTACACGGTTTAGATAAAACAGAACGGTGCGCTAAACTTTAATCAAGAACTATTCATTAACCCTTTAAGAACTAACACACTGGCACCAACACTTTGTTTTAAACTTAATTACCACAACAAACTAGAGCAATGTGTTGTGTATTATTGTGTTTGGTCATAGACGGATCGTTTCGCACAAGTGTTGGAAATGGGAACAGACTTGCATGTACTGTATAAACCTATACACACAAACTACCAGTTTTATTTGACCATAAAGTGTTTTATTGTTCCTGTTATACACTGCAGGTGTTTTTTATGCATGTTTTCATTGACTGTGCAGTAAAAATGCACAAAAAAAAAAAAAAAAAAAAAAGTTTCCTGCTCTGATAAATATATTTTTTGCATAGTACTTTCATCTGAAACCTTAATGTGTGCTGAGGACATACATAATGTAACAAATCAGAACATTCCAGTTAAAAATAAGACTTATATACAGGAAGCCACTTTTAAGTTTACATTTTGATATAAACATCAAGTTACACACTCACATTCAGCCACAGATTCATTCAGCCACGTGCCTCAAAACGTCTGGGGGGCTCTTTCGTGCCAACAGCCATCAGACTGTACAATGCCACAACACCCAGTACCTCCTACTCCATAGTCTCACAAACACACACACACCCAACTGTTGACTGTCATTCCACAGATTATGCACATGTACTGCATATAAATACCACAGATATTTCACAAGTAGTAAGTGGGGCAGTGGTGGCTTGGCGGTTGAGGCTCTGGGTTACTGATCAGAAGGTCGGGGGTTCGAGCCCCAGCACTACAAGCTGCCACTGTTGGGCCCTTGAGCAAGGCCCTTAACCCTCTCTGCTCCAGGGGCGCTGGATCATGGCTGACCCTGCACTCTGACCCCAACTTCCTGACATGCTGGGGTATGCGAAGAAAAGAATTTCACTGTGCTGTAATGTATATGTGATCAATTAAGACTTATATTGCATTTTTAAGATTATATTGCACAGGTACAAATAGAACTCTAATATGTACATACACACATATCTGTTTTATTGTTTCTATTATTCCTGGTGTATAGGTATTTATGAAAATTCTTTTCTTTAATGTTACTTGTGCTGCTATGTCAACTTTAATTTGAGGTACGGTACAGCTCATCTCATCTCCAATGCTCACATGTCTGTCCATTGTTTTTTTTGTTTTTTTTACAAATATAGACAGTCTGATACTCTGCAAGACAATTTCCAGGAAGAGATTATGTGGAAATTTATCCATCGTTATGGTGTCTGGTGCCACGGGAAGTGCTTCCTCCAGCAAATCCTGTTACCTTGTCTTTTCATTTTCACAGAAATGCTTCAGAATCATAAGACCCCCCCCTTCAGGTTCTATCAGTTTTTAGGTTATGTTTGGATTTCGAAAAGGTGAACTAGGCTGCATTGTTGCACAATTTGCAGACGTGTCATTGATGTCTAAACTTGGTGCCAGTGGATGTGCATTATTAGCAGATGGTCAACTGCTGGAAAAATAAGCAGAAGGAAATCATTTTCGCAGTACTCCTTTAATGCCTTCTCTTCTCAAGTGAAGAAGGAGGAAATGAGCTCATCAGTTCTGTGAAAGAGCCTGTGGTGGACAGTAACTATGCACAAACAACTCATAGGAATCTGCTAGCCTTATAGTCGAAGCACACCACTCACACAATTAGTAATATTGTGTGTGAGAGACAAAGGTCAAGCACGCGAGTGTGTATTAGGAAACACAAAGATGCATTGGTATGAGTTTTGTTTTGGCTATACAGAAAACTAATTCCTCAATACAAGATTTCTTCACTAATTCATTTGTTAAGCATTAGTCTTTGCCTCCTCAGGGGAAGCCCTCTCATTAGAGGTTCTCTAACCACATCTTTGGATATAAGCCAGTCCATGCCGGCTGATTAGAGATCTCTTTCTGATTTCCGACTCCCAAACTCGATCAATGCAGCGATCGATGCAGCCAGCCAAGACTCAGACGAACGAGGGCGAAAAACCAGAATAAACAAATAAAGGGCGCGTTGACAAATCACATCAGAGCCATTTTGTTGTTTTACACTGAAGCCAGAAGGCTTGATTCCAATGACCACGATGTAATATTTCAGGATGACGAGCAACGTGGAGATGTTGCCCAAATGCTTCCGGTTGACAGGGTCAGACTGTTTTACATCTCTGATAACATAAAATCCCATCATCTACAGTATCTCACAAAAGTGAGTGCACCCCTCACATTTTTGTAAATATTTGATTATATCTTTTCATGTGACAACACTGAAGAAATGACACTTTGCTACAAT
>JANDJT010000167.1:11229393-11251581 GCA_024331685.1 Stegophilus panzeri | reverse complement strand
GTGTTGTCACATGAAAAGATATAATCAAATATTTACAGAAATGTGAGGGGTGTACTCACTTTTGTGAGATACTGTATAATGAACCACCAGAAGAAAACACTCTACAAGGCGTCGTGAAGGAGAAAGGATTCTACGCTCACTGTATCCAGACACCAACATTATGCACCCATGAGTATTTGATGCAGCGCTGCAGAGGCTAATTACCTCCACTGTAGCAGATCTGCTGATCGCTCACTGTATGTGGAAGAAGAGTGGAAAGCTCCAGGCTGGCTGTCTACTGATTCATACACTAGAGGCTTATAATAAATTCCTAATGCGCACCCCAGGTAGGTGATATACATCAAACCGGTCCTCCTTTTGTGCTTGGCAGGTAACCAAGAAGAAGAGAATGAATAGCATGGGCTCAGAAAGACCGTGGTGGAGACATTGTGTGTTTGTGTGTATTGTGTTGTGGTTCAGATGCAGAGCCAACTGTATATGCTGTCGTCATTATGAAGTGTTAACTCGTAATGCATTAACACCTGAAACAGGATACTCAGGTGAGGAGGAATGCATGACTGGACTATGGTTTATTTGGATTGTTAGCTGGATTGTATTTGATGGGATTTTAGTTTTCCAAAAATAAACATAGGACCAGATACTGATGAATAGTGCACTATATAATCAGATTTGAACTCGCAATCTCCGAGTGCTAGGGTGATGCTTTTCTGTTGTGCCACTCGAGAGCCCTGCAATTACACATAAATTCGATGGCATGTGAGAGGATTTTGTGAAAGTTTGTGAATTTCATCACTTGCATAAAGTTGTTTTTTTGTCTTGTCCACAGCCCAATATTTTACTTACTGTGGTCACCTGTTAAATCAATGTGACACTGACATCCTGATCATTCACAGCAGCTGTGAGTCTGTTAACAGAGGCAGGTTATTTGTCGTCGTAAGTAATTTGTCCAAGCATTAGAGAGCTTGGTTGTCATTTCAGATCAGCGTGTTGTGCCAGCAGAACCTCGCCTCACTGCAAAGACCTGCCTAACATTTTATTCATCGCCCCTTCTCCATCACCCCCCACCCACCCACACACACACCTTGTTAATACCACAGTCTCAGAAGACGGCAGCCACAAGCAACTTCCTGTTTCCTTTGTCAGAAATAGCACAGGTCTTCTTTTTTTCAAACATACCACAATGCTTTTTAGTGCAAAGTAATACTTGTCCACAATCTTTCATAATGGGAACAACTGGTATTTAAGCGTCTCGTCTTTGTTCTGTTGTCTGATTGTTCTGCTGCGAGCGATGTAAAAGGCATGCTGCAAGGCTAGGCTGAGCGCGAGTCTGTTCGGAAGCTAATCAGGAAATTGCCAAAGGCATCAGACATCATCCAAGAGTGAAAAAGAATGACTGCTGCTCCCACAGCACAGAGTCATGCCAACTGTTGCACATAGTTACATATAGTGAAGCAAGTCTGCTAATAATTTCATTCGGAACAATTTAAGAAGTTGTGATTAAGCTAAACGTAAAGAAACGGACAAGTCAATGCACTAACAAACTTTTAGAGTTTTAGCGTACAAAGAAATACAAACTTAGCATAGTAAATGTAATCCCTTTCTATACTGAACACACCTGTTCACAGAGTCCATGATTGGTCTCCCAGGCAGGTAATAAAATACATGTATACACATGTATTCATTTTCTGTACATAATGCTATCCTACTGAATGCCCATGTACAGTCACAGCAACCTCAGCACAGGTTCTATTTCTCCCTCTAAACTGCCACAGGCTGTGGGAAACACCTGGACACCAACTTGTGCACATGTAAACAGACTCTGACAACAAGACGTAGATGTAAACAGATGCAGGTCAAGCCTTGCAGACACGGCACTCGGTTCATGTCTGTGGATCTGCGCGACACATTTTCATGTTGATCCAAAACACAGACGCTTCTGAAAGTTTTGCCCTTCGGCCTTGTGATCTCAAGATCTTGCCAGCAGTCCCATAGCGTTGCCGGCAAGATTTTGATTCCTTGGCTCACTGCTGCTTTCATGAGTTGTCAAAAATAGCATGGCAGCTTCCTCACCAAGCAGATCCGCACTCTCAGACTGGATGGCCAACTGAAGGACCGAGATCTACTCTGAATGCAAGATCAAGATTCAGATGCAAGAGCCTCTAGCACAAGGGCCTCATATGCCCTTAAGTGCAAGTTATTGTGTAAATGGAGATCAGTTCACTGGTTGTACACGGTGCACTGGCTGTTTCCTAGGTTTCCTCCAGAGACTGCTACACAAATGCAATGTGCAGGTGTTTACACTACAATTACAACACAAAATATGCAAACAAATCCAACGTGCATGGCTCGCTAAAATTCCGGATATTTCCTGATTATGACCTTCGTCAATCACAACGCGGTATAACGCAACGTTCATCCTGAAACTCCGCCTTCTTTCATGTTTCACGCTCGCTCCTTTCATACAAACACAACTGCTGCCATTGTGCGTCTCTGTTATAGTTATCGATTGTATTGAAAATGAAATCAGAGGACTTCAGTATTTGTATTGGACGATTGTTTTGTAGACTGCAACGGATTAGAAAATAATAAAAGAACAGGTCAAATTTTAAAACATTCATCTCCAATCACTATTTCGTGTCCCCGCAATTATTTGAAAAGTGGTGTATTAGTAGTATGAATGTACATTATCCCTTAAATGTCACACTTATTTGTTACTGTCTTGTTTGATCTTGTTCCTTTGTCTTGGCTCAAAGCCATGCACTCGCTAGGAACTTTTTCTTCGCGGAAACTTGCGTTGATTACAAGGGAGATAAGAAATTATATCAACCCAAATCAATATTGTGTCCGACTATTTACTTTTCCCCAACTCATGCACTGAGTTAAAAGTTAACTTACCTTGCATTCACTATAAAGTGATGGATGGTTGTCATGAAGTTGACTCAGCAGATTGGACGTGTTACCCCCTTTTGCAGAGACTTTCTTCTTGCAAGCTCTGCAGACAGGGTTACCATCTTCTAAGGTTCCCTCAGCATTTGGTCCTTATGGAAGGTTGGAAAATCTCCCAAGCATCGTCACTGCCTTCCGCCATGTTTTCACACTCAAAAATCAATGTTGCATGCTGCACCTGTGTCAGACTCACACTGGGTGTGTGTGGACAGCGTTGCCGTGAGTTTTACAAATCATGGTAATTGCGCACGGTTTTAACGATAATTAAAATGTGACATGATAATACTAACTGTTGAGGAATTTTATCGTGGTTTATCGTGAAACTGGTAACCTTTTCATCCTTAGTCCCCTAAGTGTCTCTGAAAAGTGCATTCTTGCTAGCAATTATTTTGGCTAAAAGTGCTGATGAGCTTGCTTTGCATATATTGCTGGCCACATGACACGCGGGTGACCTTGTGGATGAATCTGGGTTTTGTCTACGGTCAGATCACCCAACTTTGTGAATCGGTTTATTCACCACGCAACTTTTATAGAGGGTGACCTGGCAGTCCCTTACAGTGCCCAGTAAACGCCCTACAATGGTGCTATTCCAATTATCAGACCAACTGCCCCAAACTGTGCAGGGGCAATCCTTTGCCTTACCAAAGGCTTGACCACTAGGTGGTGCATCTCCTCCTCAGGCACCACATTGGGAAGTGTGCAATCACCATGCACTTTCCTCAGACTAACTTAATGCCTTCCAGTGCTCCAAGTCTGGCAATAATCATTGAGCACTTTGCAAGAGAGGACTAAGGTGAGTCCTGTTCCTCATGACTTTGCTGGTATAGGTTATCCAGGGATTTCACACCCTTGGAAGTTAGGAGGAGTAAACTAGGACCCTGGTTATGTATGTAAATGTGGTACTAGATAACCGATACGGTTTCTTGTCATTCAGAACTTGCATTTGCTCAGCAAGAAGGTTCAAATATTGCATCATACAACATCATGTGTGACCTTGTTGAAGATCTTGGCATGTGTGCAAATGCGCACAAGATGGTATCGAGATGGTTTATACCGTCCTCGAAGGTTATCCGGTGTTCATATAACTGCAGTTACATACTTGATTGGGTCAGATTCGACTGAACCAGTGTCTAAACCTGCCAGCTGAGCGTGTTGTGTCGACACTGGCATTTTGACACAGTCAGCGCAGGGAATGTCAGAGTCAGATACTGTGTCCTTTATGAGGTCAAAGCTGAGGTAGTGAGTACATACCTGGTGTCCATCTCCAGCTTCCTACTGTAGAGCCAACTGCATGAGTACATGTCTTGCAGCATGGTTATTTTTGGCTATCCACTAGGATAGCATGATCTATTGGGGAAATCCGGCCCAAGTGAAAAGAAAAAGGGGTGCATTGTGTGGAGAGAAAACTCAGACCCTAGAGCTGCGGATTAGCGGAAACCCAGCTAAATTAGCAGACTCAGCAATGAATAGTGCATGCCATGTCAAGGGAAAACTACTCATCCATGCTAGCAGCATATTATCCCCCCCACCCCCCTCAAATTTAAAAATGGACTTACACTTTACCTTGGGGAACAAAAACATACCTGCACAGTGCCTTCTCTCGGTCAAAAACAAAATGCCACATCGACAAGACATGTGTTTAGCGCCAAAAAGCAGGATGTGTGACACAGACTGATAACGTAACACAAAAATGAATGAAAATTTAAAATGCTTTGTTCCAAATACAAGGACCAAGACAAAAAAAATCCAGATCAATTCCCCTGAAACCTTACATTCTGAGGACCACTAAAATGACAGGTTAAGGAGAGTTAAGCCCGACTTTGACAACAGTTTTTAAAGAGCATATGTATAATCAGCAGAAGAAATGTCATACCCTTTAAATGAATGTCTTACTGACAGAGAAGCTCCTCATTCATCATGCTTTACACGAAGAAAGAGGTATTCATGTCTGAACGTGACCTTCTAAAGCCTTGCATCATCAATGTAACATGCTTTTGCTAAGATATATGCTAATTCTTTGTACTGCAGTAACGTTAACATCTTTAAAATCAAACCTGCTTTCTGGAGCTGCTTGCTGTTAGCTAAAATGTTAGCAGTGAAGCGTAATGTTTGGCCCTACCAGAAAAAAAACAAAAAAAAAAAACAACAGTTTTTGATTTAAACTTCGATTGATTGCCATTCTAAGTTTATACCAGCAGGGTTAAATCTGTTATAACAAATATAGAAATGTAAAGTGTAGGCAAGATAAATAGGGAACTTTACAGTATTGATTCGGTCAGAAGTTTTTGCCATACTATTTTCCCATCCTGCTGCTGTAGGCATTTTTTTTTAATATAAGAAATGACAGTAGTTATTATAAGATGACAAGAATCTCTTGTTCTCCTCCCAAAGAACTGCTGCAGGCGTTTGATCCTGTTGACATTTGACTGATGATGGCTTTTAAAATCCAAAATTTGGGGTGGCAAGTATATTATAACACAATACTTGAAAACATTTTGATGATGCATGATAATGTTCCACATCATCGAGGCTTTGCTAAATGACTGCCAACAAAACAGTGTAGCCATTTCAGGAAAAGATAAGTTTAAGGGGGAAATGGAACACATACACAGTAGATTTCAGTGACTAATCTGTTCATTTTTACAGTTAGTGACAACAGAGTAGTATAAAAACCAAGACTTAAGTGAGATAACTGCAATCCATTTAAGGAACTGACAAATTCATAGTTACTGGATTTCAACTCAGGATTCATTCATTTTCCAAGCCTGGATTTACATACTGGTACATGCAACAGAATTTATTAATAAATCTTATGTAATGTAATGCATCTTAAGCATACCAAGTGCAATTTCCTTATCCTTATCACATTTATGCAAGCAAAAATGCGCATTTCCCATTCATATAAAGGACAAAATCGATAGGCCAAATGATCATTAAACCATAAAACAATAGAGCTTTCTGAGGCTGTGGATAAACTCTTATGATAATACAAGAAATTGGTGCATTCATATGAACAAATAAACAAAAACAAATTGGATTATGAAAAAAGGATTTTTAAAAATATTCAAAAATAAAACTGACTTAAATGTTCCTGTCTAGAACAAACCATGTGACAAACAGAGTATCAGGCTATCAGGAGTTTCACAAAGTGCCATGCCACTGCAAATCATTCAGCAATGTAATCAAGTTTGAAAGTCATGGTCTAGGTCAAAGAGCTAATGATACACAACCGTCCGTCTGTCCCCCCCCCAGACAATATGATTTCTAAATACTCAGGAAAATTTGAGATGTGTGAGAGTCGAGCTGTACTTGAACAACCCTGGATCAGATTCTATATTTATTTCCAGCCTGAACGGCAACAATTAACTATTTCTATTTGTCAGAGTAGGAATTTTCCTGTGCTGATACTGATGAATTATGAAAGCAAAAGACATTTGTCATTCTGGTTTCACAACCCCAACGCGGCATTTACCAAAGTACCAAAGGTACTTTTCCATGACTGTAGTCTCCTGGGCAAGCCCATAAACAATGCACGTCTGGTCTAAATGGTAACACACAGTTGAGGAAATTGGTACAGTTCCAGTCAATCACACCCACATTCAGATTAGATATCAAGTCAAGTGGGGTTTTATTTGTTGTCATTCCTCTACATAGCTTGTATACATTGGAACGAAATGAAGTTTCTTTAGGAACCACGGTGCAACACAGAACAGTACGCAAGACTACATGAAGTGCAAATACACAACAGTGTGAGACGAGTGCAAAACAATAAATACACAGAACAAAACAAGAAATACACAGGACATGGACTGTAAACTGTAAGCTATTGTGTAATATTATAGCAGCAAAAACGAGTACCAGGCAGCAAAAAAGCTTAATGTGGACCAGTGGTGTTCACCATCTGCTTGTCTGTCTGTCAAAGGTCAGGGATACTAACATCTGGTCACCCTCACACATGACTGAATCATATATGACTGATTCAGAATATATATATGCTGGCCTTGAACCCTTTTGACCTCATTTGTATTTTTACTATCTTATTGGCATGGTGTACGACTCCCAGGCAACACCAGTGACAGGAAAAATAGAACCACTGGAGCTGAGTATATTTGCTCGGTTATATTTACCTAGTCATATATAAATCAATTAGCAATATGGCACCTTAGTAAAGAGGCCTAAAAGAAGCCTGGCGTCCATTTTGGTTTTATCAGTATGAGTACTAAACTGTGATAACCGTGCGTACATTACAGAATCCCTGAGCGAAACGCAAACAGTCAATATGGCTGCTATGACCAAGAGTTAGGAGTCAAACCCTTGATTAAACCGGAATGAAATTTAAATACATTTTTAATCATGTCAAATGCATTCCACTAAAGAAACATCTGGCTTACTGGGAAACGATATCTAATATGCAATAAATTAGTATTACTGACAGATTGCGTGGTGTAAAATATCAAGTTAACCTAATGAGATAATATGTGGAGATAATGGCATGATAACTCAAAAGAACAAGTTATTAAGCTGCAACTATGACAATGTCTTGAACTAATAGGGTATTAAATTGAAATCATGACATAACTGCTGTGTGCAAAGTCGAAAATAAAGCTGAAAGTTTACGTGGCGATGACTGGATTGATGGAGTGTGAAGAAAAGAGTGATGGGAGATAAGGACGTGCAGGTTCTTAGCAGAGATAAGCCTGTGGGCGTTTCTTAAGGTTACATATTTTTGATATTTGGAAAACAGATGTACAAGGTGTCCCAAAAGTCTCCATACATAGGGGAAATTAACACTTTTCAGCAAAATGTATTCCAAATGTGTCATATTATATTATATATATATATATATATACACACACACACACACACACATACACACACATACATACATACACTTTTTTTTTTTTTTTTTCCCCCAGATAGCCTTTAAGAACGCCCTTTGACAAAAGAAGGTATTGAAATCATTCTCATGGCTGGATCAGGCAGCTGTCATGAGGTTGCGATGGACTTTAACAGGAAACATGGCAATCACGTTACACATGACGCTGTTGCCAAACATATTAACAAATTTAAAAAGATGTGTTGAAGTGTTGCGGACTGACCGAGAAGTGGAGGTCCAAAAACACCTACTGACGAAGGACGCTTGTATATTATATCTAAAAATAGTCTCTGTTTGGCCTGCTTCTTCCTCTACTACTTTCAGTGCCAAGGTTATTGATTGGTTAGATTATTGAAAGAATAGATCATAAATGGGGAAAAAAAATGGTAGCCTTAGATTATGACCTTTCAAAGGCTCTCAAAAAAACCTAGGCAGAATCTGAGTTTGACCCCTGATCCAAAATTTTTAAAAAAAAATAATAATGTCTTGTCTCATCTAGTAGACACTAAACATTTTCACATATGCATACAATTTTGCTCGGATTACATGTAATGCATATGTAAAGAAGGATTTCTTGATATACCCTGTATAGGATGCATACAAACAGTTAATTTGGAATCAAATAGCCACAGAGTAGGATTAGTTTCTTTACTTCATGCCTTTTCAGCATGGCACTAATCAAAATGCGAAAAGCTCTTCTTGTTTCAGGAATGTTTCAGGAATAGATGAAATGATCATACAGTTGTTATGGAAGTCCTTACACTCATGCCTATGAGCATATTTAATTGTGCATTCAACAATTCCAAATTTCATGCAAATAAACAAATACAGATCTGCTAGTAGTAAAGATCCTAGAATATGCCATTTATGGTAAGTGAGTGAAGTGACAGGGAAGCAGGATGGTGCTTTGTAAGCGGTTTCATGCCAGAGTTTAAATCAAACACTGATGGGTCACCATATAAGGCTCACATGTGAAGGCCATACACAATCACTTCCTCTCTGTGAGAGAGTGTGCAACCCAGCACAGAAAGCAGCACAGAACTACTCGATCTGATCCAAGAAACACTAAATGTTTCCACCTTTACAGAAAAATGCAACTATTCGTGGCCACATCGCAGCTATTTTGATGTCTGAGCAATAAAAAGAATGATACAGACAACATGACTGTGTTTCTGAATCACAAGTTCCTTTACATCCGTTTCTCACTAATTTTGTTGCAGGTTCTCATTATGGAGCCCCACATACTGCCAAACCCCTAACACACAAAACGTGCGGTGGGTGTGGAAGCTCTTCGGATTTCTTTCACAGATGGTGGTCCTCCATAGTACCCTTTTCACTGCCTCACAAAATCTTATTCATTGCTGTGCCCCCATTAACAGCTGCTAAACAATGAAACAAGTTAGCTCCTGCTATTGTTTACGTTAGAACAGCTATGAATGAATGAAGTCGGTCCCTCATCAGACTCTTTTTCTCTCTGTCTTAAAGTTAATAAGACCAAAAATTTCATGGCCAAAAGTACGTGGACACCTGACCTTCATACCCATATGTGGTTCTTCCCCTAACAGTTCCCACAAAGTTAGAAGCACACGGTTGCACAGAATTTCTTTGTATGCTGCAGTTTTAAGCTTTCACTTCACTGGAACTAATTGGCCCAAACCTGTTCCTACATGACAATGCCCCAGTGCACAAAGCAAGCTCTATGAAGACAAGATTTGCCAAAGTTGGAGTGGAAGAACTCGAGTGGCCTGCACAGATGCCTGACCTTACCCAACATCAAAGCCTCACTAATGCTCTTATGGCTGAATGAACATAAAATCCCCACAGAAACACCCCAAAATCCAGTGGAACGTCTTCCCAGAAGAGTGGAGGAGGTTTATTATTACAGCAAAGGGGGACTAAATCTGGAATGGGATGCTCAACAAGCACATGTAACTGTGATGGTTAGGTGTCCAAAACATTTGGCCATATAGCGTAGAAAGTGTGAAAGTCCCATGGTGGAAAACTCTGTGACGGCTACAAAGCACTGACACCTGAGACTCCTTCCATAAAAGTTAAATAAACATCTCCTTACAAACTGATTCACCATACCAACACCTGGACCAACACCTTTTTTAAAAAATAACACGCTTTTGTAATATACATATAGATTATATTGAGTGTCTGTCATATAATCCCTGTGAATGAGTTGTTAGTATAGAAACAATAATGTATTAGAACATGGACATTAATAAAACTGTGATCTGAATTACAGTGGGCACTACTATCAGAGTTGCTGTTGTAGTAAATTAATCAACAACTTTTGACCAACCGGATTTGAGAATTCAGCAGTGTAGTGGTATAAGAATTTGTGCCCTAACCTAACCCAAAGCAACCCTATTGTTCTAACCTTTGCTCTGGAATCATCTTAAGCCCCCAATAAACTCAACTTCCTCTTACAAAAACCGTCAGTCTCACACACACACACACACACACACACACACACACACACACACACACCTACCTTATACTGTGATGTTGCTTTTCAGTGGCCATTCTTCTGGCCCATGTTGTCTGACCACATCCAAGTTGTGTCTAGGTTTGCTGCTAAATTCATGGTGAATGACCGTGTGTGTGTGTGTGTGTGTGTGTGTGTGTGTGTGTGTGTGTGTGTGTGTTTTGCTCAATTGTGGAAATCTCATTATGGCCACTGTGGCTGACTGGCTCATGCCTTGGCTCTCTGATTTATTTATGTCCAAGTCTGAGTGACGGATCAGGACTGATCAAGTCATGACTCAATTGTGCACCTAATTATGACTTTAGAAGTCATGTTTTGAATGCTAATACATTGATATTGAGCGGTTGTGTGTGTGTGTGTGTGTGTGTGTGTAAACTGTATAAATACAGTGATTAATGGATATTGAAATGACTTTGGCTGTTTTTAGCATGTGGGTTTCCACAGTATGTGGTGTAGTATGATGTAAGCAAGTAAACACAGCCATCCTGAACCATGAGTGCATCAGTCCTTAAAGTTGCCCAAACCATAAACAAGACCATGAATAGTTTTCCGCATTGAAAAGGAAACTGCTTCAGATGGTATTTCAATATAAACCATGTCATTAGACCACACTACTGAAACATGAATAAACAGAATATACACGCACCCACCACCTTCCCCTGGAAAACCAGTAGACTGGAAGTTAAATGGCATTTTGCCTACAGGTTTGTTTGCTTGAGCTTCACATTAAAGGGGTGCAAACAGTGCAACAGTGTCTATACTGACTGCAATTTTCCATACATCACTCACTACCAGGTCAGAACCTATTCAGAAAACCACCATGCCAACTACATATCTAATAGCATTGATAGGACTAAATTTCCATGTACGATAAATGTTTCGATAAAAGCCAGGGCCTTCAACCCTATGACATGAACTGTGGAGAAAAATACTGCACATTCATACCGCACTGTGATTTTAAAGCTAATGCAGCAGCTTCCTACATATAAAACAAATTGAAACCATACAGTCCAAAAACAGAATCTGAAATTAGGGTTGGATAAATAATTCATTCATTAGCTAGCCCACCAGGCTAATGTGTTGCCCAGTCCTATGATTTGGTTGCCCAGAAACATAAATATCTAGACTAAAATGGGGTAGCAAACATAATTTAATGAAATCTGGTGAGATATTTATATAGTCAAGTGAATTAATACAGACACAAACATGTATAAAAACTCATTTTCCAAGACAGTGTCTGACGTAGCACATCATGTTTGTGGCTTTTATTTAAAAATGCATACCAAATAAAAATGCTTCTTTTGCGAAAGCCAATAGCGAGTGGGTTTCTGTCTTCCTCTGGCTGAACGAGAGAAGAACTCTGAAGTACAGCGCCTACTTGTTCACAACAACTATGAAATATAATATATATATATATATATATATAATTAAAAAATGTAAACTATGAATTAAAAAAAAAAAAAAAACTCTGCAAATGTCTAATTTTTGGAATGTCATGTAATACATAGTGTTTTATTTATTTATTTTTTATGGTGAAACAAACAAGCTAGAGAGATTAGCTAGCTACCTAGCACATTGAAACAAGCAAACTCTGTACTGTATACAAACACCGTACTGTTGTCGAATGCAGATAATGCTCTCTCGCTGTATTTATTAAACAGTGGACTCCGGCTAATGCTACACTCTCAGAGAAATAACTAATGTTAACCTTTCAAGCCTGAAACTCAATAAGTAGCCATGGTTAGCTGCACATAATCTCCTAGAGCTGACCTACAGAACGCTTATAAGCTAGAAAAGCTGGGAAATCTTACGCGTCTTGTCTTTTCAGATATCAGGGAGTAAAATAAGGGTTTGCCTGCTGACTCAGACTTAATGCTGTGCTTTAAGAATTATTCAGAATTTTACTGAAGCCTATCATCTTCTGCCAGGAATTGCTAAGTCTGTTGTCAGTTAAACGAGCACTGCAGATTCTCACCGAATATAGATCTCCAGCCACTATGTGATTTTAGTTAATAAAATGACCTACTTCTACCAGAACATTGCGTTGGTGGCCTGTTGGCAGCTGTTTATCATCTGTCAGAGAAGTTTTACTTTCCGGGAATACACGTGATCTGCATTCGAATATCTAATCTGATGGACATTAATATGGCGTGGTATAGTGACATTTGACGGTCAAGTGATGCATTGACGCGGTGATGCAATCCTAACTTAGATTTTCCAGTGAGATTTTCAGCTCTCCAGCAAAGCTGTTACAGTGACATCTTTCACTCTTTGGCCAATCTGATTCGTTATCAAATTAATTCTCCCAAAAGGGTGTAACAATAACATGTTTTGTAAAAGGTTAGAGTAATTATACCAAGAAAACTGGAAAATCAGTACGTTTACATGGACAACAATAATCCGATATTAACCCGATTAAGACGATACTCTGATTAAGAAACTATCATGTAAACAGCGATTACTGATGACCTTAATCCTGCTAAAGTCATACTCGAAGTAAACACAAATGGAATTAAGACACGTGGAGTATTCCTATTTTAATCGCATTATAGACACGTAAACACTTTAATCACACTTTTAACGTCGTGTGGGAGTTTTCGTCACATTTTGCAACAGGACACGTACACACACGACAGTGCTCAACCGTTTGACGGCAAACAAGAGAGCACGGCTGCGTCCCAAACCACGTACTTACTTACTATATAGTAGTTGAGATACATGTATTTCAGCAACTATATTAGTAGGTAAGTACGCGGATTGGGACGCAGCCCATGGCTTCAATCATTCGTCTATTAGCACATACCGCATGACAAATAATTAACTGCACTTGAAGCTTTCGTAAAATTAAAAATGAAAACACCCAAAACTGTATACGGTACCATAACGAAGACGAACTGTATGTCGATACGTGAAATTCTGGAGGGACGTCGGACGGCGTGGCGACGTAATGACGTGAGCCGTTAATCCATCTATGTTCTATAACACGTAACACAGGAACATGAAAGGAATATTCTAAAAGCGACTCATGTAAACACCTTAATCACAATATTGTCTTATTCAGAATAAGGTCAATAATTAGATTACTGCTGTCCATGTAAACGCAGTCAGTGTCTAATTTGATCTTCTGAGATGTAATGTGTTTCTGTGGTAGAAAAATGCAATTGCAAGGTACGTTACAAGAAGAACGTTCTGAAACCTGGATTTCGCTGCATTCATCATCACCTTGCAGATTAATCTAACAACTGTGAATTCCAAGTAATACACAGTCAATGAGAAAACAAAGCTGCGTTTGAAACACCATACAGCACATTACGTAGTAGTACTTTGGAACATGTTCCAAGTATTTATAACTCTGGGGACATAAATAATGTGTTACTGTTGGTATAACGGTCACATTAACTTAGTACTATGTGAATAAGCATAACCATTGAGTTACTGTCAGCTGGTTAGCGCTGACTCTGATCGCCAGATCAAGCAGCAATGCCTGTGTAACTGTGCTCATTCTGCAAGATCATCAACGGCACATAACCTCATTAACCCGTAGTTTCTGACCTCCGACTAGGAAGAAAACAAAAGCAAACATCTCAACTCGGAATTCCTAGTCTGGAACTCAGGACTGTCTCCTCAACCCAGAGTTCAGTAAATGATGTCAAATCAACATGGTGCTGCTCACATCAAGGACAGTACGTCACGAAATAGCTCAGCTTCATCATTCTACTACAATATGACTTCCAGTACATCAATCCACTGACAGGACGCATGGAGGTTTCTGGCTGCTGTTTAAAATGGGACAGGCTCGCAATCTTTCCTGCATAGCAGCTTGTTTTTCTTTGCCTTTATCTGTCCTTTCTAAGCAGGGCTACGTGAATGACACTGAACTCTCAGTCATGCCAAAGAAAGCTATTCCAAAATTGAAACTATTAACTAAAGCCAAAAATAAGATTAAAACAACAACAACAACAACAACAACAACAACAACACTATTTAATGTCTGTTAATGTTAATGGGATCTTTGTCAGGTTCCCCTGCGTATATTTGACCATGAAGGAAGGTGGCATAGGGGTTACAGAGCAGAAGGGGCTATCAATAAGGGTGATGCATTACTTATAAACCATCAGCATTCAGTCCTGAGAAATAGAGAAGAGTGCAGTGATGCTGGATCAGCTTTGCTCATTAGTTCCTAGTGAATACAACTTGTTTAAATGTTCACACGACTAACTCCATAGTTAAATATGCACTGAAGCCACTGACCATTATCATCTAGACTGATGTGATCTAGACTCATTACCTCTAGTAAGAAATTCTTCAAACAGACTAGCGTTATTAGGGTTTGAAATTTCCACAGGATGACTGCCTAATCTAAAAAGATCAAGGATTCACAGTATTAAACAATTTAAAATGCACAAGTTGGTGTTAAACATTTTAAAAAAGGAAATATTTTATAAAGACACCGATCAGCCAGAACACTGGATTGGATTGAGATCTGGAGAAGGCAAGATGGCGGAGACAGTGTGATGCTCTGGGCAATGTTCTGCTGGGAAACCTTGGGTCCTGGCATTCATGTGGATGTCACTTTGACATGTACCACGTAACTAAACATTGATACAGAACAAGTACACCTCTTCATGGCAGCGGTATTCCCTAATGGCAGTGGCCTCTTTCAGCAGGATAATGCACCCTGATACACTGCAGAAATTGTTCAGGAATGGTTTGAGGAACATGATAAAGAGTTCAAGATGTTGACTTGCACTCCAAATTCTCCAGATCTCAATCCGATCGAGCATCTGTGGGATGTACTGGACAAACAAGTCAGATCCATGGAGGACCCACCTCACAACTTACAGGACTTAAAGGATCTACTGCTAACGTCTTGGTGCCAGATATTAAACAGGTGGTTTTAATGTTATGGCTGATCAGGGTGTGTGTGTATGGATGGATGAATAGATAGATAGTTCTTTCTTAGAAACATAATTTTGAGAATGGCTTTTTCATAAAATCTCTTACACCGTCAGTATTTATCACACTGTTGTTGCTGAAAAAGAATGTGTCTGTGAGGAAAGGTACTGAGCTGAACTAAAAACAAAAATTTAACTAGCATGGCAGTATGAAGCGCTGCTTAGTCAAAATTGGCATGCTTGTTTAGTTCTTGTTTATGTTCTGCTGTGTGCTTTATAGCCCTCACGTATGATACAGTTACGAACATGCCAGGAGCGGCAGCAGAAGTAGCAATGTAATGTTTACAACAGTATTAGATATCAAATCCAAATGGTTTTTAGTGCAGAAGTGTTGGTTGCTGTAGCATGATTTATAAGCCAGAGGGAGTGGGTTTGCTCAATTGTTTGGGGAGTTACATCTGGACACAAAAGGAATGAGAAACACTGAAGTAATACACTGTGTCATACACTGTGACTAACTGTGAAACTGACATCGTAACAACCCTACAGCAGACAAATGTTCCAGGTATTGTACAATTTTTGTTTGTTCTGCCTGGTGACTAATGTGCTATAGCCATGGATGTACACACATGCATATACTGTATGGGGCTAGCCTTCTGCAAATTGACAGCTTCTGCTGACAAGCTCCAAATACTCAAGCAGGTCTAAGGTCCTAACCTAGCATGTAAGGTCAGTCAATAGCAGCAGCTGATCAGGAGTATTACTGCGAGGCTCACTTAGGAGCAACTGACAAAATGTATTCTTTCTACTCTTCCTGTCTCACATGGGGCTAAAAGGCAACCAAAAAGTCTACATTTCCCACTGAGTAGAGCAAATTTGAGGGAGGGGAGAGGGGGAAGTCTAAAAGGAGTCCAAACAGTTCTTAGGAGATGCCAGTGGATGACAGTTTATCATGACAGTTTAATTTTTGGACGCAACTTCCTTCTGATGCTCAGTGGGAGAGCAGAAGTGCTGAGCCGATGCCTGGACTCAAACTGAGGCGGCTGTGTGCTTTGTGCTCTCTCCAATCCAAACACAAGTGTGCGGCAGAGACTCGCTTGACTGTGGTTTCCAACTGCAGGCGGTCTGCTGCTGCCAGGCTATAATTACTCACACTGTCGCGGTACAGCAGAGCAAAGCTAACTTCAACCTCACACGCCATATATGCAACACATGCATAAAGAGATGAATGAAGGAAACTACTAGAATCCCTAATTTGTTTCAGAGCAGAGACAAGTTTTCACCGAAAAGTTTGAAATTGACTAATTTTCCGCATGAAAGCAAAGACATTTATTAAAAGTCCATGGCCTTTAACGTAGCCTGGGTTCATAAGCAAGTTGCAGATTAATCCTACTTTCACACTAGTGAGCGACAAGTCCCTTCTGTTGCTTGTAGTTTGTTTCTTATGGGCATGGAGAGCAGGCGTGGAGTGTGTAAGGAAGGCTTTTACTTTAGCTCCCATCTCCTTCAGCGATGTTACGAAGTCAGGAAGGACAGGCCTAAATAGACAGTTTGTTACCAAGCCACAACACCGTATTCAATTTTGCTTTTGAATTCCAAAAACAGTACATTTTGGATGAATTCATTACCTTATTGTTTAATCAAAGCATGTTATACAGTACTTCTCATTTGTCACGAACAGATAAATCACGACGTGTCCTTGATGAATCTATAAGAATTGACTTTCAGTCACACACGGGAAAGGCATAGGCTTCAACTGGCAGCTGCTTCTGACCTTTTGTTTTGGAAGTCCGGCATTTTGGTGATTTTATGACTGCGCATTACACAAACGTTACGTGCAAAGTGAACGCAAGCAACTTCATCATGTAAGGAACACCAAAAGACAGACCACGTGGTTATACGAAAATAATCCACTACAATCGTTCTGATGTCAAAATGCAGCGCTCCCGCACGTAATGCGTAAATATTGGCAGGTCTGAGAATATTAGGAAATCATTAAGCAGAAAGCAACAGAGTCATGGCTGCCAAGACTACGAGAGTCCTGGATGAGTAGTTTGAATATCATCACCTGTCTATGGCACAGTGAACATAAATAATAGCTAAATATATTTTATGGTCTCTTGCCATTACGTGCATAATGCATTGGCTCTGATGGCTTGTAAGCTAAACTGCTTTTTTAATCAATTATTATTTTAGTTGCAACACTAGCACTGTAACAATGTCTTGGATGTAGACTGCGACTAAACGTGCTGGCTGTGCCCTTTATCTATGAGGGTCTTGATTTTATGTGTACCATAAAGCTAATTAAGACGTAATGAAGCAAATCTGAAAAAAAGCGACCTGAAAAAGGACAGGAGCGTGTCTACTGCTGCCAGAATATATTCCGGGAGAGGAGTCGGTCGTGTCTGGCGGCAAATCACGGTGGAATCCCGCCAAGCCTATATAAGCTTGTGCCTCAAAACAGTGGTACAAGTATATGAATCTCTGCACAAACCACTCAAGTTTATTTAGTCTGTTTCCGTGTGAAGACCTGCGACATTATACCTTATCATACACCATAACTGATGCGACCTGAACCAAACAAATATCTTGGAGGTTTAACAGGAAGCACTGGTACCATGTGTCAACCAGTAGCACAGCTTCAAGAAAGTCATTATTTCAAGCCAATTGAGCAAAAGTGAAAATGAAGGTCTACTTAAATATGATTCACAAATGAAAAAAATGACTCATGAGCACCAAATGATTCGTCCTCTCACCGTGTCATAGTTTCAGCCAGCTGGCACCATCAAAGGCATCAAAGATACAGGATGACGACAGGTATACCCTTTTGATCGGTGAAACAGAGCAGGACGATACTCGCATGCGACTGCTAAAATGACACAATGTACATGAAAACAAATGCTGAATAAACATTAGGACTCTTACATGATGTGGAACGGCATGTGAGCTTCATCTTAAGTCAGTTGCAGCTCATCAGTGTTGAAAAAGAACGACTAAACATGACTGTTTTGACCTTTTTGAAGAAACCTCATTGTGTTAGATCAGTGCAAGTTGTTGTTTCATTTAAGTCACCTGATGTTGTGGTCACCATATTTGGGACTGAATTTCTTGCTTCGTACGAACATGAACATTACGGGAATGTAACCGCAGGTGAAAGATGGCTAGAATTACTCACCTGACATCAGAAGGGAATAAATGGTGCTTCGACAAAGATGACGAAACAGATTTATGTATTTTCCCCCAGAACTGCTGATTCATCTTACACTGGCAGAACACTTACCAAATTTGTGTTTTCCTGATATATTTATCCTCATACACAACTCATCTTCCTGTTCTGAGTGCCTAAAAGTTTTTAAGAGCACAGAAGTACACCGGCTCTGCATATCCAGGTGAGTAAAGGATCCTAGAGTATTTCATCAGCAGGCCAAAAAAACAAACAATAAAAACAAAAAAAAAAAACAACAGTCTTTATAGAACGCGTAGGTCCAGATCACGTAAATAATTACCCTTCGCTAATGTTAGCAAGGCTTGCGTTACGGTGCGTCTCAATCAGCTCCCTAGTTCAGTAGTCAGGGCTGATCATGGAGTCGGCCATTTTAAGGGCTGTCTCAATCGCAAAATCCTTCCAGTGCACTGGAACGTTCGCTCCCTAAAACAAATCCCACAATGCACCGGATCTGCTGCACTGCCGTTTGCTGATGTATGTAGTGGAGTGCATTAGTGCAGTCGATCATCATGAAAATGAATATTCTTACTGAAGCACAGACACAATAACATTAATGCAATGGCGGCGATTATACAACCTCGCGTGTAACACTACACATGTAACTCGCCTCACCTTTTGTACTTTTCCACTTATGACTCCACCAAGGGTAAACATCTTTTATGCAAATGAGCTGTTTGCTTTGACTTCAACTGTGTACAACTGTTATGGTGACTGCTTTGTAAGGTGCATCGATTTACTTGAGGGAATTTGGCATTGGCTGCTGGAAAAACATGTTCTGTGGGGTGGGGGGTGGGGGGGGGGTTCAGTCACTTACCTCTCACACTGCGGCCCCGTTGCTCCGGATGAGTCACAGTCACACGGCTGGCAGCCACCTGTGCGGTCTCTGAAATAGCCGCTGTAACACTGCTCACAATGGAGCCCCGAATAGCCGTGCAAACACTTACAGCCGCCGGTGAGTGGGTCACAGCTGTATGGGACCACTGAGCCGTTTGTGCTGCAGTTACACTCGGGTCCTGAGAGAGACAGACAGCGTGAGGGAGAGAGAGAAAGAGAGAGAGACAGAGAGAGAGGCCGAGAGAGAATCAAAGAAACAGAGAGACATAATAAGACCCAGAGAATCAGAGAAGGAGATAGACACAGAGAGACAAAATGACAGATGAAGGAGACAGACAGAAAGAGACAGACAGAGAGAGACAGATAGAGACAAACACAGAGAAAGAGAGGCAGGGACAGAGAGAATCGGAGAAGGACAGAGACAGAGATACAGCAAGACAAAGGTAAGAGAGAGAGAGAGAGACACATATAGAGACAGAGGCAGAGAAAGAGACAGAGATGAAGTAAAAGATCGAAAAGGACAGAAACAGAGGGATAGAAAGACAGAGGAAGAGAGAAAGTGAAAAAGAGAGAGAGAGAGAGGACAAAGTTGTCTGAATCATATGTTGTATAAATTGTCAACCAAACAAAATCACACGCAACTTTTTTTAAACCTTTTTTGTCCTCCTGTATGAAAAAAAATCTTTAGAAAGCAAAAACCACAAAACAGAGAAAAGTGAAAGAGTAGTAAAAGAAAGCATACATGGCCCAAAATCAAAACAGTAACTATCGATATATTTGTTGTAAACATGCCTCCTCGCCTTTCTCGGCAGTCACACTGAAGCCTCCAGAAGTGTGAGAACGCTTAAATTTAAATTTTTTTTTTTTTTAAACAACCTTTATTGACACATCTTAGAGGTGGAAGGCAATTTTGAAAGACTCCAACCATTAAGTGTTTCTGCTATCTGACTCTAGCCGGGTTTCTGTTCAGACGTTATCAGACCTGATAATGACTGAAAATTGATTAAGACCAAGTGGCCAAAGTGCACAGCTGTTTCTCACCAGAGTACAGGAAGAAATCAGCACCAAAACAGCAGTGAATACACAGATCTGACATTTGACGTCAGTTCACGTATGCATTCGTTTATCTTCAGGATCTGATTTAGCCCACTCTGGGTCACAGAGACGTTTGACGTTGATTTCATTATTAAGAAAAACTTTGGTCATGTTTAACTTTGACCTACATATAAAGCTGAAAGGTGACTTATGTCTTCTACATTTCTCCCTCAACTTTAATGTAAATTACAACTGAGCCTACCATTTCCACTTCTACCGGAGGTGCAATACTTGTAGATCAGGATGGTAATTGTGTTGTTGTCCGAGATGTGTGTTGACTGTGCTGTGTTATGAACGAACGCCAAGAATAATTCCTAATACACAAATGTATATGGCAAATAAAATGATTCCGATTCTGCATCAGTTATTTGAAAAACCTGCTTCCTTCACCGTGTCGCACCTCGTCCTTATTAAAAGACCAACTTTTCCACCTCAGCCAAAGCGCAATATCCTTTTCTGAATATGTAGACAGTTTTTCAATTTTCAGGCTCAGTCAGTCAGGGTTTTTATTTTATTTTATTCGCTTTTTCAGAATTTGCATAAAAGAGCTGGATGGAAGACCTCACTACACTCAGAGACGAACAGAATAGTGCGTAATAATATTTTTCCCACAATGAACTAAACTGAATAGCTAAAGAACAAATTGTACAAGGGTACATTTTTAAAATGATAATATTACATTACATATATAGGTGACAAACTAAAAACTAAAGCTGGCGAGCGTTGGATACTCAAGGTTGGATACTCAAGGGTCTCAAGGCCCACTCCCAATGAAACTTGTCCCTGCTATCTCTTTTGTGTTGAATGTGTATGAAAACTTTCTTTAGAATATTTTCTGTTGAATATGGCTATAATTCTGTAAGTCATCTCTCACAGTCCTCAGTCCTGCAGCACTAAAGTCCTTCGCGTTTCCTATAGCCACTATACATAGCCTTTAAATAACGCCACCTTTGGTTTTTGCCATTCATATTGATCACTCTGCAGGGATTATTCATCTTGTACACGATAAAGAAAACAAATGATCTCATTTCATTGTGTGTTGTTTTCCCCCTGTGACTAGCAAGTCATTCTTACTCACAAGTCCACAAGTAATAGCAGCGAGGATTCATGCTGGGTATTGTATGGACTGAACGCTGACAAACGCCTGAGTGACAATGATACAGAATCATAAATTCTGTCAAAATCCGGAGGCGGAGAGATACGATACTGCACTGTTGAACAACAGAACAGGATCTCAGTGACTTTGAGATAGCATGGTTGATGGTGCCAGATAGGCTGGTGAGAGTGTTTCAGAGACTGTTCGTGCACAACAGTCTGTAGAGTTGGTGTGAAAAAAACACAAACAAAAAAAAACCATCCAGTGAGCAGCAGTTTGGAGAGAGAGAATGGCCAGACTAGTTCAAGCTGACAGAAAGTCTACTAACCAGTCTTTACTACCACGGTGAGCAAAAAAGCACCTCATTGAGGTGGATGGGCTACAACAGCAGAAGACCTCATCAGGTTCCACTCTTGTCAGTCAAGAACCGGAACGGGAGGCTAAAGCGGGCACAGGCTCACCCAAACTGAACAGACTGTTGTGTAACATCGCTGAAGCTCTAGAGACGGTTGTGCATGAAAATTCAAGATGATCAGCTATTTTTGAAATCGCATTTGAACTCATTATAATGTAATAATATAATATTAACTGAAGAGCTTGACTTGTAGGTGCATGACGTTATGCATTCGGCTGCTGCCACATGATGGGCTGATACAGTATCTCACAAAAGTGAGTACACCCCTCACATTTTTGTAAATATTTGATTATATCTTTTCATGTGACAAC